>OZ023262.1:173964445-174469445 GCA_964006375.1 Tillus elongatus | reverse complement strand
AAAGCTCAATATATCTGTTATTCTACAAGATATGAAAAAAATATCTATATATTAATTATAGGGTGTCTTGAGCTACATCTTAAAAAAATATTTCTACAATCACAGGCTGGCCTATAAGTCGTTGGTGATACAAATAATTATTTTTTTAGTCGAAAACGCCTTATGTTTTTGCATTTTCCGTTGAAATATAATGCATGTTTGTGAGTAAAGATATTCTGGACGCAGCAAGTGCTTTATGGTAGCGAATTTTGATTAAATGCTTCATATTTGAAAAGCTCAATTTGCTAAATAACCTATAAGGTTGACCAAGAAACGGATTTTTTCGGTTACACTTCGGTTTACTTTCAAAAATTTTTGTACGTTTTCAAACAATAAAGTTTGATGAAACATGGCACATTGTTTTTACTATATATGTTATACTGGTAATCAAATTTTATGCTGCTTTCTGAAGAAAAAAAAACACACACACACATATTTGCTATTAAAAACATTTTTATGAAAATTCACTACCATAACGACTTGCTGCATCTTGAACTTTATTTTATCATTTAATCATGGTGGCATATTTGACTAATGTTTTAATGACATATTGGGTTTGAATCAAAACGATGCAAAGTCTAGTTTTCGGCCAGGCTGGTCGTGGACTGCTGGGTCAAAGCATTCAGTCTTTCGATGTCTTTTTCACTCAGATTCAAGGTGATATTTGACTTTTTTTCTCCCTCAGGGCTCGTCCGCGGCTTTGCTGCCCCGATAACACTGCAACCTTTGGCTTATTGTGCATACATTTGACTATTGCACTTGGTGTTTCTATTTATATTAGTATCATAGACATCAAGTCCAGTCGACGACCACCAAATAGCAGGAGTTGATTTTGTAAAAAGAAATTGAAGAGTTTTAAAGATATATCATTTTCGAGAAGAAATTTTTCAATTTTCCATGGAGAAACTTGACTCTCAAATTGGCCAATGAACGTAGCCTCCAAAATAATTTTCCAGCGTAATGAAACAAAGCAGAAGTGTCTAGGTGGCGTAGAAGCTTTTCAAAGCATGTTGTATATAAAGGGTGGTTCAAAAAACATGACATCGCTTTATGGGAGATTCGTTGGTCAAAAAGAATACAAAAATGTTATATCCACATAGCTCCAAAATGGGCTCATTTGTAAGATACAGCGTATGAAAGAATTTTTTTCTGAATTGTGCTTCCCCTGTATTCTGAAACTAGGCTTTCCGATTTGGATAAAACTTTGCAAGGTTGGAACATTTACCTAAATACACTTTTTGATGAAAAACTTTTGTTAATATTATGGACCAGTCGCATAAAATCGTGCATTTTATTAATTATTTTTTTTACCATTATTTCATTATAACTTTTTTTGTATTAATATTGTTAAAAAAAGGTACTCTTGGATTGAATCGATAAAATAACTGTTTTCGAGATATTAAAAAAAAAACGAAAATTCGAAAGTCGTTACCTCTATAAGCAAAATTTTCTTTATGAAAGTTTGTTAAAAAGAAAACTTTAACCTGTCTCCACTAATCCCAAATCTGACTCTTAGTTACATACCTCCTCACGCCTAGGCTGTGTGCTTTACCTTTTATGTAAGGGCACATTACAAACTAATATAGCAAACTAAAATCCGCTATAAAGCATGATACACACATATAAATACAAGTCACATGTTAAAACACTAGGTATAATATCAGTAATAACAGCTATGGTCATGACCACTAACAAAAAATTACACAATGTAAAAAATAAGATCTTCAAAAATGCTAAATAACTGCTTTCACCAATGTCCTTACAAATCATTAATTAAACCTAACTTCCTTTCCTGACCATTCCATAAAGTTCTGGAAATTACAACCCACAATAAGAAAACAGCATGTGGGCAGAATGGAAAATTACAGAAGTTTGAAAACAACCACCCTATTGTCAAGTTGACTTTCAATTTTAATACAGGTGGAAGAAAAGAGTGTAAAGGAACAGGACTATATTGGAAAAATTTGAAAAATCCTGACTTTAAACATGTGTATTAAAAACAACTCTGCAAAGAGAAGAAATCACAGGACGGGAATAGTATTAATGTGTATGTAAAGTGATAAGCTTCTTCTAGCAGCAATTGGTTTATCTAAAACTGACTTTATGCTAAACTGGAAAATCCCCTACTAATTGGCAAGCAATTCATTTATTACCAAGTTTAAAATTGTAGATGGGATACTGATAATTTTTAAATTTAGTGCCAAAGCTGAAGGTTGATTTTTGGTTTGATGAATCCCACCACCTTTGTAGTTTTGAGGTTTTTTAAATTCAAATGCTAGGCGGTATTGTCAAGAATTGTGAAAGTAGGTTGTGTTTGTTTGTGAATTCATTATGCTGTGTTCTTATATATATATATATATATATATATATATATATATATATATATATATATATATATATATATATATATTTGATAGGAGTTGGCTTATATTGTTTTTAGAACCACAAAGTGTTACTGTTACCCTAGAAAATTATATAGCAGCAAATCTGCCCATTTAAGATATAAGCTACTTATGATACATAAAGTCAACCTAAATTTTAATTCAATTTAAATTTGATGTAAAATATAAATTGCTAAGTATTGATAAGTAAACTTGGGGAACCCAAATCACCTCAACACATCTTTTAAAGACCTGACTATCATTTAACTAACAAAGTTGTAGTCATCAGAGGATGAAAAATTCCAAACTACTTACTATATATTATATTTATACTACGTGTTAAGTCAAAGACTGGTAACCTAAAGAGGGAGTAATCACAAGCAAACTTTCTGCGTTTATATTTTAATTGCTGGAAGTTCTTTTTAAATCCCGCTATAACTGTACCTAGCGAGTTTCGTAATATCTTTTACATCAAAGAGGCAGTGTAAAGAGCGAACTATTGATCAGTGGTGGGAAACGATTTAGACAAATTTTGCTGTTTATGACTTCAGAGATATAAACACCCTCATAGGTGTCTGATCTCACTGGTTGTCTAACATTTTTGATAAGCTTTAGGTTTTCTTTATCTATATATTTTGAGCCACATATTACTGGTCTAAACTACCATATCTTGAGTGTGCCAGATGTTTCTTAAATCTGGTTTCAATGGTTCTTCTAGTCTGTCCAACATATTTAAGATTACAGTCGTTACAACTTATCACAAAGATACCTGACATTTCAGTGGCTTTATCCTTATCTTTTGTATTACGTAACAAATTTTTAAAATTATTTTTTGTCAAAAATGGTAATAAGAGTTTCTAATATATAAACTGTTTTCACTTTTAACCAGACACCCTGTATAACATAAAAATTTTCTTAGTTTTATGATTTTTTTTCTGTTTCAGTTTGAAGCTGGCCAATACTGCACTTTTTTGTTGAGCAAAGATGGTCATATCAATGCCTGTGGCAAGGGAAGTTATGGTAGACTTGGATTAGGGGGTTCTTCTAATCAACAGTTGCCTAAAGAAATTCATTTAGACTGTATTATCAAGAAATTGTCAACATCCAAAGGCAGTGATGGTCATACATTAGCGCTCAGTGATGTTGGGATAGTTTATAGTTGGGGTGATGGTGATTATGGAAAACTAGGTCATGGCAATTTTGAAACATACAAAAAACCGCAGAGAATATGTGGACCATTTATTGAAAAGACTATTAAAGCAATTAATGCAGGTTGGTAAATATATATATATATATATATATATATATATATATATATATATATATATATATATATATATATATATATATATATATATATATATATATATATATATATATATAGTTTCTGGATTAGTTGACGTAACAAAACACAGCTATTCAAACTACTAATTTATTATAACCAACTATTTTCCAACACCAGTATCAACTAAAATATTTCTCTCTATTATTAAATGTCCATAGAACTATATTCCACTATCTGCCTTCTATGATCGCTTCTTTACAACAACACTTACTGCTGACCCGCTTAATACTCTATGATCACTTATTTTACACCACACTAACTCAATACTGAACTGATTCACTCTATGTACTGTTCGTCTGTTTATACTGTCCATAGAGATTCTAGACTTTCTACACTTTTCTACACCCGTCACTTCTGGTCCCTTCTAGAAATATAATTCCAGAGTGCTCGCTGTTACCGACAGACTTTATAACCGACATCTGACCATAAAAGTAACAAAGTCCATAAACTTAATTCTCATAGACAAATGTGACACTGCCCCCCTCTTATATTCGATCGTCCTGGTCGAATTCTGACATTTCTTGGAATGGCGTAAGTCTGTGCATATGGACCACCTTCATATTGCACTTCGGGCTTCTCTGAATTCGATAGACGTCATTCATCCTTTAGACCACCTAATAAGGACCTTCCCATAATTTCTGTAGTTTTGGGGACCGTCCCTTGCGTCATACTGGATTGTAGAACCACACACGATCTCCTTTGTTAAAACAAGCTGAATTAGCTCGCATGTCATAATGGGTCTTCATGCAGTCGCATTCTGACAGCAGAGTGGATGGCTTCTATTCTTCTTTCCACATCTTTTAATATCTTTTATGTATACATCAGTTGACCGTGGAGCATCTGTGGGTTTTCCAAATATGAGATCAGGAGGAAGTCTTAACACTCGCTCAAAAACGACGCTGGCTGGTGTATGTCCGGTAGTCTCATGTACAGCCGAGCGGTATGCCAGTAGAAATAGTGGAATGTGCCGGTCCCAATCCGTTTGGTGTTCATTGACAAATATTCTTAAGTGGGACTCCAAAGTAGCATTGAATCTTTCCACCATTCCGTCATATTGAGGGTGCATGTGTGTTGTTCTCGTCTTCCTGATTCCCATAAGCTCACAAACCTTCTGGAATACAGCCGACTCGAAGTTGCGTCCTTGGTCGGAATGGAACTCTAGTGGTGCGCCAAATCTACAAAAAAACTCATTTACCAATACTTCTGCGACGGTGGTGGCTTCTTGATTCGGGACCGCAAACACTTCTGGCCACTTGCTAAAATAATCCATGGCTACAAGCATATAGCGATTTCCTGCGTCTATTCTAGGGAAAGGACCAGCTATGTTGATTGCAATTCTTTCGAATGGGGCTCCCACGTTATACTGCTTCATTCGCCCCCTGCTTTTTGATTTAGACCCCTTACTGGATGCACACTCTTGGCATGTTTAGCATTCCTCTACATCAGCTCTACATCTTAACCAATAAAACGTTGGCCGACCTTCTCTAAAGTTTTCTTCACCCCTAAATCACCTCGATTACATCTCTAACTCTTGGCCGCGGAAGGACTATTTGCTTCAATATGCGGGTTCCATCCTCTGACTCCCAATTTCTGACCAGAAAACCATCTTTGACTTTAATATAGTCTCACTAGGCCCGGTAGCAATGCTTTTGTCACTAACTTTGGGCCAAGGGGATCTTCCGTGGCAAGGCTCCTTCCATCTGTAGACTGGCTGGATCTTAGGGTCTTCTTTTTGGTCCTTGATTAACCTCTGCGGGTCCCATCAGTTAACTGTTTGCACCGTTGTCCTCCTACACACTTCGAGATTCAACCCTTCTTAGTTAGCGCTCGTTTGAAGAAATTTTTTCAAAATTCAAAAGTAGAGATCTCTCTTAGTGAATTTTTTTAAGGAAATTCACTAAAAGTATGAATACAGTAATAGTAAATATGTATTGAAAAGAGTTTAGGTGCAGCAAGTGCGTTATGGTAGTGAATTTTCGTAAAAATATTTGAAATGGTGATAACTTAATTTCCCAGTAAACTAAAATCTTCAGCTTTGATACATAGTAAAACCCATATCAAGGCTGCGTGGGTACAAAATTAAAAAAATAACCACAAATTTGTTTAAAAAAACATTTTTTGTTATTTTGTTTGCAGAAACTAGTTCGATTGAGTTGACTAAAATCGAACATCCAAGCAATTAATAAGGAAAAATACCTGCCACGTTTATAATCTGGCAGGTATATTCCTTTTGTTAATAAAAATTAAATTTTTGGTAAATTTCCAGTTTAGCACACAGGGGACTTTTATATATATATATAAATCAGAAACATGCTTAGAACCCTTTCTGCAAACAGCCCCCAAGAAAGTTACATGACCAGGAGTTAAAGGGGTTCTGGGTGGGGAAGAAGATAAAAAGGAGCAGTGAACCAAGGTTTTTAAATTATTTTTAAGTTGTTACCTCATTTCATTTGTTTAAAATATTTTTCCAAAAATGTATTTGAGGTTGCCTTGTTTGTCAGTCTCACATAGAGAGCTACAATATTTTATCATTAAAAAAAGTATAGGTACAGCAACAGTAAATAAGTGTTGAAAAGGGACTAGGTGCAACAAGTACGTTATTTGGTAGATAATTTTCGTAGAAATATTTAAAATTTATCAAATACTCAATTTCCCATTAAGCTAAAATCTTCAATCTTGAGCCATAGTAAAACCTATCTAAACGCAGCGTGGGTACTAACTTAAAGAAAAGTAACATAATGAGCTTCGTGAATAACTACAAATTTGTTTTGAAAAACATTTTTTGTTGTTTTCATTGCAAAAACTAGTTCGGTTGGGTTGACTAATACAAAACCGTCCAAGCAATTAGTAAGGAAAAATACCTGAATTGATAATAGTCTAATTTGTCAGATAAATAAAATTAAAATATATTAAGTCCGTCTGTTTCATTTATCATTCGATGTTGGACATGTTAAAGATGTCTGCCCTCCTCACCGAAAGGCAGGGGTTCGGAAAAATTTCCAGGATAGTGAAATTAAACTGCTCCCTGATGTCGGTGATTCGCCATAATCACGGAAATAGACAGGTTTTGAAGGGAAAAAAAAAAGAAAAAATTAAAGTATATAGATACGTATTTCAAAATTTTAATCAATGGCATTTGGACGATTTAAAATTAAAATTCTCTTACGTTTTTAATAGTCATGCATGTTATATTGTTATTAGATATTTTAGTAAATTATTGATCAATTAGAAAACTTTTGGTGGATAATAACAAGTTGGTGTCTTCCAAAGATTTCTTTCATAAATACTAAATGTTTCTTTGTTTAAATCATAGTTATAACGTTTATGGCTGTCATTAGCGATAACCTGCAAAATTCCAACGTTTTAAATATTTATTAAAGTTGAAAAAACCTTTTAAAATAATTTATTTTACCTGCGCGTTATGTTGTCTAAAAGTGGCTTTTAAGTGACACTATACTTCATTTTAATATTTAGAAAGGTCTAGAACATTAAAGACGAAATGACTTGTGTAATTGGTAAAGATGTTGTCAAATGTACGCTAACATGAATAATAACTTTGACGACAGTATGTGCAACTTCGGCGACATTTTTGCAGTTGGGCAACCTAACCGAAAATATAAAATGTCGTCAAACTCATACAAGCCTGAATTACAACTTGAATTACCGTCGTCAAACTGACACATTTACGAATATATATATATATATATATATATATATATATATATATATATATATATATATATATATATATATATATATATATATATATATATATATATATATATAGCCGGCCAGCCTCCCGTAACTCAAAGATAACTGTGTTATTTTTAGAAATACGAAAACTTGTTTGCACAAAGGTTGTTGCTAATCAAGTGCTGCATAACCTGGTACTATTACTGTAAACTATGCATGCAGGATGTCCCATATTAGAGTGACATATCCAACAAGTTACATTTTTTAATGAAACACCTGTACATTATTAAAAAGTTTATAGGGCTTGTCACCATAAATTTAAAAGGTTATATCCCCCAAAAACTGTAAATAAACGAGTTAATTGCAGAGGTAAATTACAATTCATCGAATTAAAAAATGAGAGCCTCGGTGGTTCAGTGATAAGGACGTGTACCTCTGATTTGAGGGGTACCGGGTTCGATTGCCAGTTTTCCTTGCACTTTTTCAGTACACACTGTACAATTAAGATCATCTGAGGTTGTGGCATTGTATTTTAGCAAGTTGAATGTCTACACTTCCGCCCTTCGGAAGGGGGCGTAGATTTAGATTAGATTAGATTTATTGTTAATGGGCTATTCCAGTCCCTCCACCGTGACCTTAGGTCTATTGTGGCTCACGTCTAATTATTTAAATTTCACCGATCCATAGCTCCCTGCAGGATTCAATCTTTTCTTGAGGGTGAAAGTTTGTTTGGCATGTTTACTGCCATCTGAGTGAAGTCGCTTGCCCATTTTGAAGCTCAAAGAGAGATAACCTCTCTCCGAGTTCGTCTGGACATGACATCCGTCAGTGTTTGCCTCGAGGCGGTATCATGAAGTCCCGCTCTCGAGCAGCATCCAATCTCCAGTTGTAACCCTCCCCTAGACATCTCTGCTTCCCACGGGCTCGCCTAAACCCGACACCCAACAGCGCTAGACTCTAGGCAACATCCCATCGAGTCCTGCTCCCGAGTATCACCCAAGCGAGGCCGTCCGTCCATTTAATTGCTCACAGTGGGGGCCTCAAACTCCGGGTGTATTCCACTCATCAGAGATCTTTGTTTTTATTTCTGGTGTACTTTTTGGGATTAAATCTCTAAAAAAATGTCATTCACTACCAAAGAGATGGTAGATATGATTCTGGCGTTTGTAGAGTGCTCCAAAAATATTATCGCAGCTCTCAATTTAATTGTACACGGATTATTCGTCCATGAAAAAGCTATTTGACAGATTTACCCAAACTGGTAGCGTGTCCTATAGAAAGAAACTCCTGTCACCAATAATGAGACATACAAATTTATTATCATCGCCAATAACCACAAAAATTTACATGTGCAACGACAACTTAATAGAATCGGGGAAATAAGCCGCTTAAGTGCACAGCGCATTCTGGGCAAACATCAATTTCACCCATATCACTATGTCTAAAATAATCCTTTTTTTTCTGGAAAACTTTTGTAACTTTGATGAAATTTGTAACACAACTTTTTTAAAGAGGCTTGCAGTACTTACACATATATGCACCTAATTTTAATTTTATAGAAAATAGAAATTTCTTCAAGTAATTGCATACTGGGACTTCTAAAACCGAACTCCACAGTTCATTTAAATTTAAAGAATTAGTTTTAATAATATACGTTACTAATAGTGTGCAATTCTTATGAAAATTCACTACTATAATGCACTTGCTGCATCAAGAACTTTTTATATGTAGTAATACGTTCAATCACTCATTCGAGCGATAAGCACCAACTGATCTTGAGATAGATGTGCCATATCGTTATATTCTGGCAACATAGCAAATACTAATCAGTGGATTTTAATTAAATTGACAGACAAGCCAATGATTGTTGTCATGCTTTTCAATACCTTAGTTACAAGCATTTTCAGATAAAAGCATGAATGAGTCTCCTTTGGAAACACCTGTGTGTAATTGAGTTCTTTTAACTACAATTTTTTACTTATACAGACGAAGAACAATTTTTAGTATCCACAATTAATGGTTCTTTCATAAGCAACTTGATTGCCAGTCAACTCTGCTGTCAAGCGAAAATTTTAAAACGATTAGGAATGAGCCCTTCATTACGAAAATCGGTTGACGAGTAAAAAGGTTACACTCAAAAACAGAAAAATCTCTTTTTTGTAATCATCCTGTAAATAAAAAGAATAAACGGAAAATTCAACCAGCATCCTGTAGTTTGGGTCTTGTTTATAGTTGATATTCAAGAAATATTTTTTTTTCAAATGGGAGCTTTTTGATGGTTTAGAAAATTTTCTGTTTTATTCAACACCCCGTATAAAATTTATGTGAATTATCTGATGTTTCATAGAACACTGGCTGATAGCGAAAGGCTCGTGCTTGCAAACGCTTTCAACAGAGTTGAATTTGATAGCAGCAATCGAATGTTACATCAAATTTAAAAAGGGCGAAATTTTCTCGAGCGACGCTTTGAGTGTTGAGTGAAGGTTTAGTCACGGATCAAGTGATTTTGACCAGGGAAAAAGAACCTGGAAGTCATTTAACAGCCTTGTATATTTGTTGGAGTTAAAAATATAATTTCGTTTAAAAAAAGTTTTAAAACAAAATCACTAAACATTTCTCCCTTCTGCAAAATAGCAGTTCAGGATTTAACATAGTTTGGCTCTGGGGCGCAATATGATACTCAGAATACCTTAGATTATAATAACTAAATGACATAAAAATTCGCCGTAGAAGATGAATATACATATGGTCATTATTATTATTACTATTTGTATGCATCTAGTCAAGATCTACAGGTTTTGCTATCGAAGGACACGCCAAATTTATACCGTGATGTCCAAAAGTATGGAAACACCTAGATATCTCTTGAACCGCTTGTATAATTACTTCGAAATTTGTTATTACTATGGTTTTTCACATGTCAAATTCATATTTGATATTGGCATTGTTGTCACGTTTCTCGTTTTCTCAAGAATTATACCAACTTTTTTATTTTTACTAGCACACGTATATTTTATACCAATATGTTAGCAAATGCAGGATGTTGTTATGGGTGTTATTAAAATGAATTCATCTTTTTCTCTATTTATTGGCAGATGCAGATGTGAAGAGTCATATATATATATATATATATATATATATATATATATATATATATATATATATATATATATATATATATATATATATATATATTTATATAAACATACAAAAATTGAAACTGACCTCGGATATGTGTTCTAAGAGGCCTAATTAGCGCTCATTTGAAGAAATTTTTTCAAAATTCAAAAGTCGGGATCTCCTCATTAGCGAATTTTTTTTAAGAAATGTAACTAAAATGCAAAACGAAACAAAAACTGTATTTTGAAATTATTGATGGGTTTGTAACTATAAAAGAAAGTCGAAAACAAAACAGAAAATATATTTTCTTTATTTTTTGAGCGTCATTAACTTCCGTGATTACTGAAAGGGATTTTTCACAATAAAAACTTAACCACAGCTGGACGGGATGCCGAAGCGGTCATGCTTCCAAGTGTCACTGTCTTATTTTACTAACTTTTAAACAAGCAATGTTGGGATGTACCGACCTGCACCCCTGAAGAAGTGAAATCAAACACTGAGTCTATCAAACTTTGGGAAGTATATTACCTCTCTCATGACAAAACATAAAATTAAAAGTGCTAATGCAATTACTTCTTTTTACCAATTTTTATGGAAATTAGTAGTAGTAATCCTATGTATTTAAAAGTGTTAGGCACACGAAGCAAGCTAAGCATCCTTGATCGATGTTATTAAATTAATATTTCGTAATTACATATCATACAGGATGTCCGGATAAGGGTAAGGTATCTCGATAATGTTAAGGCCTAGAGGTTTGGAGAAAAAATCCTTATTAATAAAGTAATTTTGAAGTTCGTAAGTCGACCGCCAGTGGGCATAAATACCACAAAGAAAGACAAAATTCATGACAGATTGGAAAATTGGCTAATGAGTTATAACTTTGAAAACATAATTCTGCTTTACGAATTTTTTCGTATCTGATATAATAAGGGAGGGAGGAGGCTAATGCAATTTCCAACATTTATATTTTAATATCTAATGAACCATTCAACCGACTCGAATATTTTTGGTCTCGTTTGAAAGAGCATTTCCCGCAAGTTAACTGTTGTAACCAACGTAACTGAAATGACGGTTTGACTTTCTTCCCACTTAGTAACAAAATTGTTAACACGTCTCGTCTTGCCTTCCTTCGCACTAAATCCAGGCTTAGGACTGGTTTAAAACTTGGTTTTGAAGCGTGGGTAAAGGCCAACCGAACATCAGTAATAACGATAAAAAACGAAAAGCACAAATATCTTAGAATTACCCAAACAAAGTTTAGCCAGAAATAGCTCACAAAAGTTCAAGAGGTCTTCCATCATTCTCATTGCATTTATTTAATCTAATTTAGGTAGAAAAAACTGCTGCTTCAATTTCAGCCCTGGACAAGCTTCTAATCGAATTTCATATTATTTCCATCATATTTTCCCTGGTTGTTGGTTTCTTTTAGAAAACCAGGTTTTTCAGTGCATCCCAAAGGTAGAAATCTAAACATTTAAGATCCGGGGAACAGGCCGGACAGGGAAATATATTTTCTCTTTCAATAACACGATTCAAATATTGCTCATTTAAATGCTGACACATGTTTCAGTTATAATGTGCCGGACAACCATCAAGCTGAAACCACCTGTTCCTTCTTGTTTCCAAGGAGACGTCTTCTAAAAGTGGTGGAAGAGAAACTTTCAAACTCTCCAAGATACTCCATTAAGGGTTTGGTCAGAAAAGGTGGACCTATAATTTTTCCTTCTGCCATTCCGCAACATGCGTTTAAACTCCAACGATTTTAATGTTATACTTGCCGCATCCAATGTGGGTTTTGCTCGGACCAATAATGCATGTTGTATAAACTCAGAACCTCTGTGTTACTGAAAGTGGCTTCGTCCGTCCATAATATGCGTAGCAGAAAATTTGGATTTTCCCAAATCATATTTCCAAGCCAGTGACAATGGTTTAGTCTATGATCATAATCAGTATGATTTAATGCTGGATGTAAAACAATGTAGTAGGGATGCATATTATTCTAGTAAAGAACTCGAGGGTAATTGTCTAACTCCCAAGTCCCAAAACGTTGGAAATTTTTCTCGTGCTTATGGGATCGTATTGCATGTAAGCCAAAACGTTAATATATTTTCCTCGAAGCGTGTTCTATGAACTCTTATAGGTACTTGAATGGGCTATGCAACATGCAGTTTCCAGTGGTTGCCTATCCAATCTTGAAAACACTTCTCAAGCAAAGTCTTCTTTGTGGAAATTGCATTTAATTATCGCGACGCAGTTGTAGCATTTTTGAAACATTGGAAATAAATGTGCAGCATATCACACACCGGCACGTTAGTAAATGACATATTTTTTCCAAAAAATGAATTGAAAAGTAAATCCAAGCCACCAAAACTAACTTTTGACAATTGTCAAATACGTAATGTTTTCAATTTCGCAGTTACCATGCCTATTTTTTTTTTTTGCTAGGGTAATTTGATCCGATTGCAGTGTTCAAATTTTTAACATTTTCTTTTCATTTGGAGTCTATAAATAGTACCTTTCTATTTTTTTTTAAATCAAAAAAATGTGTATTTGCTGCAGAGAATGCCCCCTAGTTATTTGTTTAAAACTAAATGACCCAACAAAAAATATCTTTCAAAAGACCAAAAATGTTCTTTCAAACATGATCAAAAATATTCGAATCGGCTGACTAGTTCAGGATATTAAAACGTAAATATTGGAGATTGCGTTGGCCTCCCCCTCCCTTCTTATAACAGATACGGAAAAAATGTCGCTAAGCGGTGTTACACAAGCTTTCAAATGGTGTTTTCACAATATTAGCTCATCACCCAATTTTCTGAGATAGCATGAATTTGATGTTTCTTCGTAGCCGTTACGCCCACTAGCAGTCGAGGTACGAACTTCAAAATAATGTTCAGCCATTTCTCTTGCGTACTTTACTAATAAGGATTTAACATTGTCGAGATACAGCCGCTCCATACCCTTATCATCCGGACACCTGTGTATATATATATATATATATATATATATATATATATATATATATATATATATATATATATATATATATATATATTATAATATCCCGGTTTAATAGATCTTGTTTTTCTCATGGGGGAATATTGATTATGATAAGAGAAGACTTTTTAGAATGTTATAACTTAATTTATGAGTACAATCAGCTCTTAGTGGAAAAGGATTTTAAGTTCTCTATTGCCTACTGCAAGAAATTGAATATGTGTGTTTTGTGCATTTATAGATCGCCTACTTCTAACAGTAGTTTTTTCTTAAAAAATTGGAGATGGTTCTCTCTGTGTTGCCTGAAAATTCTACTGTGATTCTCACAGGAGATTTTAATCTCGATTATTTAAATAAAGCCTCTTCTAATGTTCTGTCTTGTATGTTGGATTCTTTTGATCTGCATATGTTAATAGATTCACCAACTAGACGTTCCCAGTACTCCAAAAGTATTATAGACTACATATGTACAAATGTAGGTATTGGACTGTTATGTTGTTAATGCTGGCTTGTCTAATCATGAAGCTTGCATATGTAAGTTCTCTTTAACCGATTCCAAAAGAAAAATTGTATAAAAATGTGGAAGAGTGCTTGCTCAGCATAACTACAGTATATTTTCACTTCTTCACTTTTAATTTTATTTTTTGTCATGAGATAGGTAATGGGTGAGGGTAGGGTCACCGATGAGACGTATAGCTCTCTTCTGAATGGATTCCAGGATAGCGAGTGTAGAAGCGACAGCGGCACCCCAGATGTGGGAGCAGTATTCGAGGTTTGGCCTTATTTGTGAAGTATATAAGGTGTAGAGATTAGCTGGTGAAAAGTATTTTCGAGCCCGGAAGAGGAAACCTAATTTCTTAGCAGCTGCTTCTGCAATTGATGTGACATGTTGGTGCCAATTGAGATTTCGATCCACAGAAATGCCAACAAGTGAAAAGGACTCATTACTTTGAATAACTTGGTTGTTCATTCTGATGGGTCTAGGGCTGGTGTATCTCTTATGAGATAGAAAGCAAGACAGATTTGGTGGAGTTGAATTGTACAAGATTTCTACTTCCCCAGTCTAATATTTTTTGGAGATCCACAGAGACAGAACCCTTCATGAGTCTGCGATCCTCATCTAATTGGGCTAAAGAGACAGGTTTAGAATATTGTATATTTGAGTGGAGGGTGCTGTCATCCGCATAACTGTGAACTGGATTGGATGTGCTAGTGAGGAGGTCATTGATGTGGATAAGAAACAAAGTAGGGGCTAAAGCTCAACCTTGGGGGACTCCTGCGTTAATTGGATACAGTTTAGAGCAATGGCCACCCACGACAACAGACATGCTCCGGTTGGAGAGGAAATTTGCTGTCGAGGTACAGAGTTTTGGTGGTAGGCCATAGGCCGGAACTTTATTAAGCAGCGCTGCATGCCAGACCTGGTTGAATGCTTTGGATATGTCTAGACGGACTATCTGGGATTCACTGTGTAGTTCCATAGACTTGTTCCCAGAATGGGTGACAAAGGAAAGGAGGTCGGCAGTTGATCTGCGCTGACGGAATCCATACTGCCTCTCGTGGATTAGACTGTGTTTTTCAAGAAATTTTAGTAATTCGGTGTTTATATACTTTTCCATCACTTTAGAGACGACTGAAAGAAGAGAAATAGGCCTCTAGTTGCAACGAAGCGCTTTGGATCTTTTCTTCTCTTAACTTAGTAAAATAAGAAGGTGACACTTGGAAGCATGACCGCTTCGGCATACCGTCCAGCTGTGCCTAAGTTTTTATTGTGAAAAATCCCTTTCAGTAATCGCGGAAGTTAATGAGGCTCAAAAAATAAAGAAAATATATTTTCTGTCTTGTTTTCGACTTTATTTTATAGTCATAAACTCATCGATAATTTCAAAATACAAGTTTTGCAGTTTTTGTTTAGTTTTGCATTTTAGTGAATTTTCGTGCGTGCGTGTGTGAGAGAGAGTGCGTGCGTGCGTGCGTGCGAGCGAGGGTGTGTGTGTGTGTGCGCGTGAGCGTGTGAGTGTGAGCGTGTGTGTGTGTGTGTATGTATCACACCAATAACTCAAAAAATAATGGGCCGATTTTGATTAAATTCGGTAAATATTTTCCTTTTGCAAGTGGCTTGGATAAGTTCGTTAGCCAGGAAAATCAACCCAGGTTTTGCCGGAAAATTTTCTGTTTTCTTTCGAAAAAATTTATATCTCCAGAAGTAACAAAGTAAGGGCAATCAAATTTGGTACCCGGGCTTATATTACTATACGTAAATTACCTACCAAATTTAGCTCTGTGGGTTAAAAGACAAAAAAGTTATTTGCATTTAAAGAAAAATAAATTGGGGTTTTCCTCAAAACGTCAAAGTCGCGATTTCAAAGGTCAAGATTGGCAACATTTAGGCAGAGAACCTGAAACTAATACGAGCTGTGGAAAGAAAATGTCTCAAAAAGAACGTTTTACAAAGCCTGAAGTCTTGGCTTCAATCGCCATTATCCTTCATTTTACTAAAATATTTTCAGAAAATTCAGTTCAAATAGACCCTTTTTATGATGCTTTGGCAGTAACTATAGAATTTATCGTTTGATGGTATATAATTTTTGTCCAATTTTCGTAAAAAATCAATAGAGATCAATATATTCGTTATTATACAAGAAATGGAGAAAAATTGTATACATTAATTATAGGGTGTCTTGAGCTACACCTTAAAAAATATTTTTACAATCACTGGCCCATAAGTCGTTGGTGATACAATTTTTTTTTCTTTTTTAATCCAACACGCCTGTTATTGCATTTTGGCATTTTCCCTCGAAATATAATGCATGTTTGTAAGAAAAGAAATTCGGGACGCTGCAAGTGCGTTATGGTAGCGAGTTTTCATTAAATGCTTCAAATGTAAATAGCTCAATTTGCTATTAACCTATAAGGTTGACCAAGAAACCAGTTTTTACGGGAGCGCTTTAAGTTTGCTTTCGGAAATTTTTGTTAATTTTGAAACAATAGAGTTATTTTGATGAAACATGGCACATTGTTTCTACTATATAGGTTACACTGGTAACCAAATTTGATGCCTGTTTTCTTTAAAAAAAAACACATATTTGCTATTAAAAACATTTAAATGAAAATTCACTACTATAACACACTTGCTGCATTCAGACTTTTATTGTTTATTATTTAATTTTAAATTTAAAACTCATAACTTGTTGGCAGGTTACCGACATAGTGCAGCAGTTACTTCTGATGGTAAGCTGTACACTTGGGGAGAAGGTGACCATGGTCGTCTTGGACATGGCGACACGGTGAGCCGTAATATACCTACCCTTGTGGAGGATATAACAGATTTAGGACAAGTGTCATGTGGTAGCTCACATACATTGGTCATCTCTCGGGACGGTAGAACAGTGTGGTCCTTTGGCTCTGGCGAGAATGGTAAACTTGGTCATGGAGAAATTGGCAATGTGCTTAGGCCAAAAGTAGTAGAAGCACTTCAAGGGATGGCTATTCAAAAAGTTTGTGCTGGTACGTCGTTTTCGATGGCATTGACTAAGAGTGGACAGGTAAAATATTATTTGAGATAACTTATGTTAAGTGGTGTAATGAAGCATTATTTCCTCAATCAAATATTAGAAAAATTGCATCATCTAAACAAATACTAAAATAACATCGGTTTATAAAATATGAAAAATATAAATATATTATAATATATTCTGCCATTATTTTAAAGCCATTAGTTCCTAGTGAACCATGTCTATTTTGAGGTGTTATCTTATCCTGGCTGGATAATTATAAAATTCCATTCATTAATTGTTGGTAAAACCGTTCCATACGAAATACTGATAGACACTCCTTTGGTTCTACAAGTGCCTGTTTTCTTATGTGCCATCGATTTCGCTTATACAGCATCGTCAGACAGGAGAAAATTGAATTTATTTATATGCATTCATGAAAACTACATTACATTCAGAACTTACATATAACTTACATCCCTTAGAGTTCGATATATTAGATGCCTAAACATATAGTTTAGTTAGCAACATGAAATTTAATATACGCTCAATAGAAACATGCAAAAACAGAAACACAACACTCACGAAATCGATAAACAGCTCCCTAAAAAACACATAGTTTCTGCATAAGATTTCAAACCTTAAGCGATACACTTCCTATAATTAAATGTATTACTTTTCTAAAAAAATAATAATTATAAATCTCACCCCATTTTTAATTTAAAAACAAAACTAAAGAAATATTGGCTTCCAAATCTGAAATAGGCTCCAGCTTTGTCCAGGAATGCCAAAAACTAAGAATATATGAATTTTTACTTTACAACATTATAAATGTCAAGTCAATCAAAATAAAATTGTGAAATCTATTCAGAATAATATATTTGGTTTTTACCAAAACTGATAAATGAAACACAACTGTAGCTATAAAATAGGAACGCCTACACCATATTTTATTACCGCAGAACATTTGACAGAAATAAGTAGACCCAACAAACTCGTTTTAGACAAAACTAAAAATCGAGGTCAAAAATACATATTTCTTTAGTGAATAAGAAAATAAATATTTTTTATATACAAATTCGCAATCACTTGATAGGTATGGATACTTTAAAATTCATAAACCAAAGATTCCTGTTAGATGAGTAGTTATGTTCATTAACATAGTCATAATATAGCCAGCAGACTGGTTTCACATATTAGCCAATTACATTCTGAAATATTCAGTTAAAATTCTTATGGACTAACAAAATTTGCATAACAATTATTCTTCCAAACTAATAGTAACACCACAGTAGATAAACTCTGCACCCAGAAGTTTTAGACTTCTCATGCAAGATAAAGGCTTTCCTGTGGGTAGTCTTTTGTTCCCTTTATTAGCCAACATATTTATGGAAAACTTAAAAAACAAAATTTAACATCAGAAGTTTCATATAATATTGACTTTTGGTCAGATACGTAGCATGTTTTTGAGGTAGCCGAGAGAATTACATGAATTTAAAATTTTATTAATAAGCTTCATGCAAATATTAAATATACTTTAAAAGAACAAACTAACACTAGTATGAATTTCTTCGATTGAAACATTAGAAAGTTGAAGAATAATTTACTTGACTTTAATATACAGGAAACCTACTTACATAGCCAGAACTATACTCTCCTATTCACGCACTCCTTTTTTTCTAAATAAGAAAAAGTCAGCCTGTCATTCAATGATACATCGCACACTTTCAACACCTGTTTAAAAACATATCTCAATATCAAGCAAAAAGCACTTAATACTTATTCTCACTCTGTTGAAATCATAGATAAGATGATAGACATAAAATAGTATAAATTAGCACTTAACTTACTATATTCAAGTATAAGAGACAGAAAGGATAGCAAGTATATTTGACGACTTTGGAAACATTACAGAAAATACATCAAAAATTTTAAATACCAGCACAAATACAAATGTAGCTTTTAAATCTTACAACACCACAGGTCAATTATTATTTAACGCGAAAGAAAAATCATGTTTCTTGACAAAAGCTGGAATTTATAAACTAGCTTGTACACATTCTAACATCGGTCAAACTTCTGGAGGTTTTAACACATAATACAAAGTTCATACATGCACTTAGAAATACCCACGCTGACAAATCTACAATTTCAAAATATATTATAGGTAACTCAACTACGACATACCATACATAACCGCCTAGAACCACAACATTTTTGTAATGATAAGCGCAAACCTTACTTTTTGAAGTTTTGGAGATAAAAGAAAACACATACCTACATGGCACAACTGTCTTGTTTTAAATTAGCAAACTTATTTGATCAAACATAATACGTCTACCTATATTATGAGTGTGTGGTGAGCTTTATTGGCTGTAATCAGAAAAAAATGGAATGCCTCCTATCTGTTGAAATTTTGTTGAAAATACTGAGTAAAAAATCTGCACAAGTAAAGCAAGGGTTGGACAATGTGAGTAGCTGTGCCATTACATGTCGTTGCTAAGTTAAAGAGATTCTGTTTGACGAATTGGTGGTGTTTGTGAAGACAAACTTGCCACGTTAAGTAGATGTTTTGTCATCAGTTGTGAACATATCTTGCAGATAGCGTGCTAAAGGTGGACACACACTACCGTTTTCAATTGGTGCATTTTATTTATTTAGTATAAACTATGACTAACAGTTTAGAAGCTCAAGTTGGTTGAATTGTCAAAATGGAGGAAACAAGATCTAATCGATTTAATTGTATCGAAAAAATTGCCAGTGAATATAGCAGTAAGCGATACACCGAGAGGATTTCTTTTAAATGGATTGCAGCCTGCTTCTCAGTTTGACAATGATGTGTTTCGTGACTCGCAGGAGTTGTCTTCTGCGGATTTATATGACAAGCCGCAATGTGACAGCAGAACATGTGTACAAAGCTAGATGATGTGTGAGTATCAGACTCGTGAAGTTAGCTACCTCAAACAAAATATTGTGTTGCTCGAGAAGAGTGTTTAGGATCAAGAATTTATAATATCTCTTTTAGAGTCTAGAAGTATTCAAGCTTCCGATAATAGGGAACCACTGTCTAAATATATTGTAACCAGGGATACGAGTATCAGGGCCAGTGAGAGCAAACAAGTAGCATTAAGCGACATGTGCTCCACCGGCTTCGGACACCTGCCGTGGGGAGAGTAATTTAGTTTCTTCCTACAGTCAGGCACTGAAGCAGCCTGATGGTGCTCCTACCATCTCGTCCTTTTCCGGAGCCGATAGCAAAACCGAATGGACCGTAGTAAGTAGAAGACGGCAAGTTAAAACTGTTTTAAATGGGGGATCCAAGAGACGGGGCAGAAAGCCAGTGCTGGGGGGCAATGTGCAGAAAGACCTTCTTTTAAAAAGTACTCCAAAAATGATATCTGTTCATGTGTCGCGCCTTGATCCGAAGACGAGTGTTGATGACATACAGGCTTTCCTCGAGAAAGTATGCGAAATTACAGGTTGCAAACAACTGAAATCTAAGTACCCGGAGATATACAGCTCATTTAAAATTACGACGCGAGAGGAAAAAATCTTAGATCCCTCAGTTTGGATAAGTGGTGTTCTCACACAATGGTTTTTTCATGGGAGGAGGTGAGCTCCTGTACAGATTTGATTGACTCAGGTTCTAGTGTACTCGTTACTTAAACCGGGCTTAAGTCTTATATAGGAAATCGTGTCAATTTTCATATTTTTATATCCAACTTCTTAGCCTAGTTTTAGCAACCGAGACACTTCCATGTTTCATTATCTACTGCCATACCTTAGTTGGTTCTGTGTTTAATTATCAGTGTTTAAAAATTGTCAAGCCGACGAGTCTCTGCCTATCCTCGTAATTGGGACAGGTGGGGCAGTAAGTGAAACAGGTGGCTCTTCGCTGAACAGACTCCAATAGAAGAGTTTGACGAGAACAGAATTCCAAGCAACGCTAGCATACTCCAGGCTGCGTTTCACATAGGTTTTATAGAGAATAGTAAAAGTATCTAGGGAGCAAGCTCTGAATGCATTATTCATTAAATAGAACAGCTTGTTAGCCGTAGATGTTATTGAAGCTATGTGTGTGGACCAGAATATATGTTCCGCAACTAGCAGCCCAAGGTCGTTATCAGTTGTAACCCCTCTAACTGTCTCACCACAGATGTTGTTTCTAAATTTGGAAAGCAATGTTTCTTTTTTATTCTAAATAAATAAGTCTCGTCTATACCTCTATGATTTGTTTTTTCCTTATGATATACTATAATGTTTTTCCTTTAATTCATTTTCATTATTTATTTCCTCTAAAATCGGTATGCCTGATACTGAGTAAGAATTTATATTAGAGTATAATGGCTTCCCCCTTTACTGTCATATAATATAGATTTATTCAATTAATATATATAAATATTATAAATGTTTCTAAATGTAGACTAAAAAGTAAAGAAAAATGAAAATTTGAATGAAACTAAAAAAACCCTAAAAAATTCATAGGCTTGTATATGGGTGTGAAAAACGCTCAATTACATGACTACCCGACATAATAATTGATTTCTACACATACATAGTATATATATATATATATATATATATATATATATATATATATATATATATATATATATATATATATATATATATATATATATATATATATATATATATATCTGTGTGTGTGTTCTTGTATTGAAATTTAGCAATATCAAACATAAATTATTAGCTACCACACGCTTCCGAATAAACACATACCCCCGTCCCACGCTCCCCGCCGGATCCGTCCGTGAACCAGACGAGCGCGTCCCGTGGTATGCCGGGCGTCTCCTCCCGCCATGCCTCTCGGTCGGGGATTACCACTGTCAAGTTGTTTTCCCTGCAGATTCGCGGGCTCGCGAAGTCTGACCTTTCAAGTATGGGCTCCTTCAGTATCTCCTGAATTTTGCAGTGGCCTCTGAAGCCTGGGTTGATCTTCAGTCCCCCATAATAAGTAAATGCAGGGGAGTGGGGGGTGGTGGTGGTGGTGGGTTTCAGATCCAACAACGCCTCCATGGCGGCTGTTGGGGGTTGAAGACATGGCCCCTGTGATGCCTAGACAAGCCATCCTTTGGATCTTGCCTAGTTTTTGTTTGGCACTGGATTGTGTCACCTTAGACCACCAGACCAGTGCCGCATATGTTAACGATGGTCTGACCACCCTTGGGTAGAGCCAGTGGGCCATACTAGGGCTTAGCCCTCACGTTTTTCCATAAGGTCATGACTGCGTTACGCAGTATTTTTTCAACGTGACCATTCCAGGTTAGCTTAGAGTCCAATACGCCCCCAAGATATTTTACGTCCCTGACCATTGGAATGTTCCTACCGTATAGAGTGAGAGTTCTGTGGCTCTCCCACTTCCTCCTCCTTGTAAACGGTACGACGGTTGCTTTCTCGGGACTGACCCCGAGCCCTTGACCAACCATCCACCCTTCCACCACTTTCGATGCTGTCTGCATGCGCTCCCACACTGACTGTGTAACCTTTCCTCAGACTATGATGACAATGTCGGCTGCGAAGCCCTGTACCTCATACCTCTCTCCCGAGAGGCCCCCAGCAGGCCATCCACGACTAGGCACCAGAGCAAGGGAGATTGAACGCTCCCCTGTGGACACCCCGCCACGACCCCCGCCAGCAGAGTCTCTCCCGCGAGTGGGGTGAACACCGCCCTGTCCCTGAGCATGGAACCGATCCACCTGCAGCAGGTCTCCTTTATTCCACGCTCCCTGACAGCTGCCAGAACCGATCCGAATGAGCTGTTGGTATGTCTAGGAAGGCCTCCAGCGCCACCTCCCTGTTCTCCAGCGTAGTCTCCAGTTTCAGCACAAGTTGGTGCAGTGCCGTTTCTGTTGAGACTCCTGCTCTGTATGCATATTGTCTGCAGTGTAGGGGATATGCTTCCAGTACACCGCCCCTAATGTGCCGGTTGAGCAGTTTTTCCACTGTTTTTAGCAAGAAGGACATGAGACTTATTGGTCTCAGGGGCTTTGCCTGGTCAGTTGGACGCCCAGGTTTAGGAATGAATATAACCCAGGCCAGTCTCCATGCTCTCGGAATGTACTACAGAGCCAGGCTGGCCCTCATAATGAGGGTAAGCGCCGGCGCCAGTATATCTATCCCCTGTTGGAGTATGATGGGTATTATTCCATCAAATCCCGGGGATTTGTATGGCTTAGCTGTTACTGGCCCATCTGATTTTGCTCCAAGTAACCAGCTCTTTAGCGACTGTCCAGTCTACTCTAGATGCCCGCCTAAAAGGTGCCTCTATTTCTAAGTGTTCCCAGTCTGGAGGTGATTGGTTTATTATATTACAGCCGGGGAAGTGTGTCTGGAGTAAAATTTCCATAGTTTCCTCCCCCAAGCTTGTAAAGCCTCCCCTGGATGTTCTAAGGGAGCCTATGTTGGTCTGAGTGCCCTTGGACAGGATCTTGTGTAGTCAAGCACTCTCGGACCTGTTCTCCACTTCCGCTCAGTGCCTCCTTCATGACTCCTTGGCGTCCCTCAGTCTTTTGTTATAGGTCGTTAGGACCTGTCTATATTCATCCCATGCTCCAGACCTTTTGGCCGCGTTAAACAGCTTACGAACCTGCGTCCTCCTTTGCCTGAGGTCCTCGTTCCACCACGGTACGTTCCTGGGGGACGCCCTCATTTTCATGGGGCAGTTGGCGTTATAGGCCGAGGTGATTGCGTCTCGCACTTAAGCTGCCGCAATCTTGAGGTCTATTGAATTGCCTGTGGTACTCTTAACCCCCGCAGTTCTACTGCTACGTCTGCCCTGTAGTGCCTCACCCCTAGAGTTTGTGTCCGAGCTTCCTCAAAACTCATGGTGCGTGTTCGAACCCATGCCAATGATGGTCTGGCATCCACCTGCTCTGCTACCCATCATCAGCTGCTCCAATTGCTTGGGTGAGGAGGGTCCGTGCTGTCCCCTGGCAGTTAGGCTGACCCGACAGTAATGTCCCTCGGCCCATCCGCTCCTCCACATCGGATTTTGATCGTTGCCAGGTCCCTGGAACAGAAATTCATTAAAGGCAGAAACTCTCTCCCTTCCCTGACAAAAATGCAGGCCCTCGGGTTCTCGCTGGATCTGCTGTAGATGTGCTTTAAAGCAGCTCCTCCGAGTTCCTTGATCTCTCCTTTATAGGAGTACGGTCCCTGGATGAGGGCCACATCCATGTTCCTCAGAGCCATCAGTAGTCCGGCCGTGGCTGCCCTACTGTGTTGGACGTTGACCTGAAGGAACTTAAGTCCCATTAATCCCTAGTTGCTCCTCCAGTGGGCGGAAGCTAACCCTTCCCAGGCCTCAGAATGCCTTGAAGGAGGCTCCTTCAAGGGCTATGTAAGGGCTATGGGAGTTCCTTGGGCTCGACGGCTGTCAAGTCCGCCCCCTCCCAAATCTGACCGTAGCCCACGATCGTTTTCCGCAGCCAGTTCCGCGACTGCGGGTCGGCACATGTTATCCAGAGGATGCCCCCCGCCAGGCGCGCCCGGTGAAACTGAGGCGGGTTCTCCCCTTCCTGAAGAGAGTTCACCGCAGCCTGGATCAGGTCCACCTTCCCCTGGTCTAGCGTGACCTCAGGATGGCGTCGGTCAATCACCACCGCCCCGAGGCCCTCCGCAACCTCCCTATACGAGCCAGTCTGCGCCGGTGTTCCGGTCCTGGTCCTTTTGGGACGTCTGTCTGTAGTAGGCGTGCTAGAGCCCGAGCGCGGCGTCTTCTGACTCGCACTCTCCTCTTGCGCCTTTATAGGTGCCCTGGCCTCTTTGGGACGTCTGTCCGTAGTAGGCGTGCTAGAGTCCGAGCGCATCCTCTTCTGACTCGCACTCCCCTCTTGCGCCTTTACAGGTTTCTCGACCGTCCACGTCGCGTTTGCCATTTTACAGCTTCTTTCTTTTCGCCCCGGAAAGAGGCTTGGACTGCCGGGGCAGTCTCTCAATCCCTACAGTAGGGTCCTCACTGGTGGAGGGGCCCCCAGAGTCCGCGGACCTCGCCGGCCTCCGGTGGGACCCAGCCTCCAGCTTGGGTGTCGGGGACAAGTCTGTGGCCGAAGCTACCCCCCGATCCCCCGTAGCTACGTCGGTCGTGAGACCCCCAGAGTCCGAGGACGCTGCCGCCCCCTGGCTCGTCTCCATTTCGGAAGTAGACTCAAATCACGAGTCTGTAGCCGGAGCCACTCCTCGAGTCTCATTGGTTTTGGTTTCATATATATTTATGATCTTCATGTTATTCCTACGAGAATGTGGGAAATACTGTCCACACTATCAAGACCCCCTGGAGGGTTGTCCGGTACTCCAGAGTAGGGATGTTGCGAATATTCGCATCCGCAATTGCGGAGCTTCCGTATCGATTCGGACATCTGCATCCGTATTCGCATCCGCCACAATCAATGCGGATGTTCATGCGGATGCAGATGTAGCACAGATCATGACAAGAAAGACATTAAATGGGCCCGGCGACTGGCGCCGATCTTGCTATGATGTTGGATTCGTGAAGAAGAACCAAGAAACGCCAGAAAATGGTAGCGCTGAAGCTGTACGCAAAAAGCAATTGCTTTCTTACCGCAATAAAAAGAAAATTCTCTTAAATGGTGGAGCGTTCATCGAGAATTATTATTACAATTTACGAACCTCTGCGTAACAGACTTGACCCCCACAAAGCAGCAATATTACTTTTTATTAACTATAATGCTCTTTAACTTTTCATGCTAACGATTTAATAAAAACATCAAAAATTACTCTTAATAACTTATTTTTGCATCCGTAGTGTATCTTTTTATAAAAGATCTTCAGATCCGCATCCGCATCGCAGATGTGAGCCTCCAAAAATCCGCATCCACATCCGCGGATGTGAAAAAATCTGCATCCGCAACATCCCTGTTCCAGAGGTTCCGTTCACAACACCATCACCTTGGTGCCATCCATCCCTAGGCACGGGTCACGTGACACCGTACATTGGGGAAGTTTATTTCGACCTCCTTGTCTAGATCTGTCATGTTTAGTTATCAGCAGGGTCACCTCGTGCAGGATGCGGCTCTTCACTGCATGACGGTTTTGGGGAAAGCTTCATGTAAACTTATTATGTTGTTTCCATTTCCTCAGCTTGTCCCCTGGAGTCCTTTGGCCCGCAACTCCTCGACCCCACATATGAGCATTACTTTGGCGTTCAATCGGGAAGTTTTGTAGGGACGGTCAATTCACTTTCAAAATTAAATTCGTCCCAATGATCAACTTAGCTCATCTACAACTGCTGATACTGTAGTTAGCCAACAAAAGGTAATTAATGATTGATTTTGTTATAAGTCACGTGGATGGTGATAAGCAACCATATTTAAAAGTGAAAGCTTTCGAATCTAGTATTTTGGGAATGCTCGATTTTGGACGTTCCTGTATGGTTGTGAACTCTGAAAGATTGGAGTTTTTTTCTGATTTTGAACGTTCAGTTGGATACTTTGGTTTCTGTTGGTTGTACAGCCGCAAAAAGTGCATACTAGCGTTGGACAACCGTTTGCTATTGTTTGATATATATGCTTGTTTTGCCAGAGTTGCCCCATATTGTGTACAGATTTTTGCTTTGAGATGGGTGTAGTTTCTGATTTGAGAGAAGAAAATGGCACTTTTCTAGTGAGTGTGAGTGGCTTGAAGTGCATGAGCTGGGCCAGAAGTTACGTTGAGAGCAGCGCAGCGTGAGCAGTTAAACGAACTGGTTGGAAGGAAATTTGTTTTGAGCGGGGATGATTTGGGGGTTACCAATTTAGTCTAACATGATATAAT
Source organism: Tillus elongatus (assembly GCA_964006375.1). Taxonomy (NCBI): domain Eukaryota; kingdom Metazoa; phylum Arthropoda; class Insecta; order Coleoptera; family Cleridae; genus Tillus; species Tillus elongatus. Next base: position 174,442,584 of record OZ023262.1, on the reverse strand, counting down.
TGTTGATTCACTCTCAATCAAGCCAATCTATCCAGTATCCTCCTAAACAAAAACTAATTAACGATGTGTTGGACAAATGGCTTGCTGGTAGATCTGCGGAGAATACTCGAAGTCTCTGGCCGTCTCCTGTAATATTAATTTCTAAGAATGATGATACGCATCCCTTTGTTGTTAATAGGAAACTTAATTTAGTCACAAAGAAATAGGCTTATCCGATTCCGTATGTGTCTGCCATTTTGGATAGACTTTATAGTGCTGAATTTTTGAGTTGTTTAGATATCAAATCTGCATACTGACAGATTCCAGTAAAGGATACGTCTCGAGCGTATATGGCGTTACTGTGCCTGGACTTGGATTTTTTACAGTTTTAATGAATGCCATTCAGAGTGTGTAATACTCATTCCATCTTTCAGAGGCTTGTTGATTATATGTTGTGTATTGTGATTTCTCCAGAGTTCGATGACCATCTTACATTACTTGAAAAGATCGATTGCTGGACGCTGGTCTCACTGTGCATAGGGGAAATGTCAATTTTGTAGGCCTCAGTTGATATCTGGGTGACGTAGCAGTCATGGAGTTATTGTGAACTCAGTCAAGGTCAAAGTTCTGTTGGGAATTCAACCTCCAACTTCGATCCGATAAGTTCAGCGTTTATTGGTATTTCATGGTGGTACCAATGATTTATCCCTGAATTCTATTCTTTGATTGCTCCTCTGACTAATTTGACTAGGAAAAACAGTAAATGGTTGGAGTAGTGATGTCAAAAGTCAATTAACTTAGTTGAACCAAAATTGGTCTCAGCCCCAATATTATCTAGCCCAAATGACAGACTCCTGCGAGGCACGGGTTACTTGACTGTTCCTATACATAGAGCTGCAAGTTTTAAAATATCCTTTTGTTATTTAATATCTTACCTATTCAATTATCTCCATAGAAAGGGTATAGCTTCCCTTTCAATAAGGGCTGTAAAATATGCCTTGGGACAGAGTCTGTTAGCTGGGACACATGAACTTGATATTACTCTGTTTTAATTTTTTTCTGTAGCTGGATATGTTGAAAAACAGTTCGCTGAACATGTCCATTTGTACTGTGAGTGCAATAAATATTGTTATTACTATATTATTATTATTATTAAATTATTAAAAACCTTTCATGTTGGAAACTGATGCTACGTCGTTTTTTTTTTGCGACAGTGTTCAAGAACAAGATAAGCTTGCAGCATGCTAGAAGGGGCCATAAAATGAGTAAGCAGAATCCATCAGAAAGACAACAAATTATAGTATATTTAATTATATTATTATTAGATTTAATTATTATATATCACGTAGATACCATGATATGGTTAATTCATTGATTGTCACGTTTTAGAGTAGCTGAGTAAGGTTGTGTTCTCGATGTATGTTGAGATACCTAAAATTTGTGTAAAAGGTTTAATAGAAATATTGAAAAAAGCGGAGAGAGTAATAGAAAGGAATAACGAGGTTTGCAGATATGAGTCACTCCAAAGAGAATTGGAAAGTACTTGGAGAATGGTTAGGCGTAGCAATGTATAAATCATGGTAGATTACACAAATTTCTATTTCAGGAGATGTAAAGTTTAAAAAGAGACACATTGAGTCATGGACAAACTATCACATAAAATCTAATTGGCAACATGCAGATACTGCGGCTCAACAAACCATTATTCATGGAGACTGACATTTATCTTACGAAGGCTAAATCAGAAAGCATAAAGGGATAGAAGTGACATAATCGAGGAAATCTAATACGTATTAAAGGAGTAGAGAAAAATAACAGGGCAAGTGTCTTAAAAGAATTGTTTTTTTGTTTGTTTGTTTGGCTTCGGACAGGTAACCCAGTTCATATAGCCACGGTCCTTTTGGTTAAAAGAATTAAACTTAACGTCTGCAGAGCCAGCTCCATGTGCGTTAAAATAATTAACAAAATGAAATTTTACAGAGTTAGCTCTGTGTTTAAAGAATTAACAAACCTTAACTCTACAGAACTGTGTTGAAAGAATTAACAGATTGAAACTCTACAGAGCAAGTGTTGAAAAAATTGACACACTTAAAGTTATTCTAGAGACATGTCAGTTCTTGATAAATAAATTACTCACGTTTAGAAGGCAATTTCCCAGAACCCACTTCAAATAAAATAAATAAATAATAAGGCAGCGTTGAAAAGAGATTTACACCCCTTTGTCGTTTAAAATTTTAGGCAGTGTTGAAAGCCTAAAAGTCTCCCTCCTTGAAAGCAAAATTTACCTATGAGCGATTTTCAACAAAAACACGATAATGACTCTAAAACTCTCCTGTTTCATTTTCAAGTGGCCACCCTATATATATATATATATATATATATATATATATATATATATATATATATATATATATATATATATATATATATATATATATATATATATATATATATATATATATATATATTTGTGTCTTTGCGGAAGTAGCTGGACCTTTCTCTCTTGGGATTTATATATGTTTATAAGGAAGTAGCTGGACCTAACCTCACAGTGTTGCCGCACTTTTTAGTAGGATATATAAAAGTTTTCTGGTTAGTTTTACGTTGTACGCTTAAACAGGTAGCATTACGGTTTTAAGGTCTGCGTGCTAGTATAGAAAGATGATATGTTTTAATTAATACATTATTTATTCTCTTTACCTTGACAGTTTTACAGTGAAGCACTTCGTGAATAATATTAAAATTATAAAAAGTGACTACAAATTATTTTTAAATTATTTGCCTATATAAATTATCACACTGGTGTGGTAAAGCAGAAAAATGATAAAAGACAAATTTTGTGTTGTAATTTTTTACCACTTATTTTAAATTAAATAAATTGTGTATAAAAATGTATTTATGACAGTCTTGTCTAAAAACACACGTGTTTTATCTCAAAATGTAATACATTGAGTTCCTAGAAAACAAAATTATTGTATATAGTTATCTGGATCTGAATACATTGCATGTGATCTGTTTTCATAATGGAAGTAACATAATTCAAACTCTTAACAAAACTATGATGACCAAAGCTTTTGCATAAGTTACATATGAAACACAATTCTTGTGTTATGGTTTGAATTGAACGTGAGAAATCAGTGAACATAACTATGTTCTTTTTATTTACGACAACTGTCGTAAATAAATAGAAAATGCAGAAAAAGTGGAGAACTCAGGAATTTAGTAGAAGAAAATTTGTACAAAGTAGGCAAATTTGTAAAATGTAATATAAATAGTCATTGATGTATTTTTATGTTATTTTATTTTAATATAGCTAAAAAGAAATATTTATCATATTGTCTGTCTTTTTTCGTGCCACTAGAAATGTAAGGTTTTAAGACTGGGGAGTTCGTTTGTTTAACACTGGACAATTTTCAATCAGAAGTTCACATTCAGCTATCGAGGGGTTGCTTCCGTCCTTTAAATGTCTTCTAATGGTCTCCTTAACTGCTTCTCTTTGAGGAAAACTCCATCTTGGTCGTGCTGCTGTGAAACAATAATCATAGAAATTAGCTTTGTACAATGGGTGAAGATTTGACCTGTGATGAGCACTGATAAGTACAATTTGGAGAACCCAATTCATCACAATACAGTTTTTTGACCCGACGATCGTTTCCCTAACAAAGTTAGCATCATTAAGGGGATGAATAAACTTAGTTTATTCAAATTTTAAAAATTAAAAAATTACTTTAAGGAAGACACAGAAATTGAAGACATTATTCCTTTACCTAGAGGAAAACAGTAGCATATTGTTTATGCTAAGCTTATAGTAAGAAGTGCAACAGTGATAGAGTGTATACTGCGGAAGCTACTTTTAACGGGTGTTTCATAATCATTGTTTATTGTTAACTTTAAATACTTGATATTTAAATTTCCGTACAGTTTAACGAAAATGGAGCAAAGAAGGCTTTTCCTTTGCCTAAAGAATAACCATGTTATATGTTATATTTTCTAAATTTTATCGAATTATTGATCTATTGATGTAATTGTTTTCAATTTTTGATCATTTTAAATGTTTTACCTTAGAATATAAATTTTTGCAAATTAAATTTTATGCACCCCATAAAATCCCATCTAACAGGGGAGGAGTCATCCGACACGATAATATGTATTTTATAATACAAAATGCAACGATGACACTTCCCACACATTACATTATAGTCTCGGCTCCCATAATGCCTTTTTGTAGGATGTCTTGGTTCCGAGATTATAAATATATGTACTTACATTATTTAACTGTTATAGTAGCCTCATAATAAACGTTTATTTAACGTACATCGTCTAGTGGGGAGTATCCAACCCCCTTGTTCCGTAATTGCTTAAGAAACCCTTTAAGAAAATTCGGACATAAAATGTTTTCTAACCACAAGGTCATTTGATTAATGAGTACACCAACAAAACATATTGTAGGCTCTGTCTAAAGAAAGCACGGGTAATTTAAAACTTACAACTATTTAGTCTGCCTAAAAAATGAAACTTGTTTTAAAAATTTTCTGCCAAAGTTTATTCTCAAAAAATATTCCGACCGAAATTTATAAATCGACATGGTGTCTAAATTAATAAGTCAGTCAAACTGATCCTGGACTATTTTCAGTAATTATAGTAGATGTTGGGGCGTAACGTACTTAAAGGGTTATTATTATTATTTTTTAATTTTTCAACAACACACCACGAGGGCTTACAGCCTAAATACTATTGTGCCGTGGGTGTCGAGAAGGAGGAAAGAGGCAACTTGTTAATTCTGGATTTGAAGGTTTGGAGGTTCTGAGGAGAAGGAAAAACATGTGCCGTCAAGGAATTCCACAACTTGGAAGGCCTCGGGACAAAAGAGCGGGCATAACAAGATGTTCTATCTCTGGTGACCTGGACAGTAAAACCGTGCATTCGCTCTGTTCTTGGTAGATCTGTTGGGGGCAGCAGGTGGAGGAACTATGGAAGAAAGCTCATCTGAGCAGTTCCCGTGCAGATATCTATAAAAGAGAACGAGGTCACCAACGGCACGTCGGTGGGCAAGGGATGGCAGCCTTTGGGTGATGGTAGTGTCACCGATGAGACGTATAGCTCTCTTCTGAATGGAGTCCAGAATAGCGAATGTAAAAGCGGCAGCGGGACCCCAGATGTGGGAGCAATATTCGAGGTTTGGCCTTATTTGTAAAGTATATAAGGTATAGAGATTATCTGGTGAAAAGTATTTGCGAGCCCGGACGAGGAAACCTAATTTCTTAGCAGCCACTTCTGCAATTGATGTGAGATGTTGGTGCCAATTGAGATTTCGATCCACAGATATGCCAACAAGTGTAAGGTCTCATTACTTTGAATAACTTGGTTGTTCATTGTGATGGGTCTAGTACTGGTGCATCTCTTATGAGATAGAAAGCAATACTGAGATTTGGTGGAGTTGAATTGTACAAGATTTCTACTTCCCCAGTATAATATTTTTTGAAGATCCACAGAGGCAGAACCCTCCATGAGTCTGCGTTCCTCATGTTATTGAGCTAAAGAGACAGGCTTAGAATATTGTATATTTGAGAGGAGGGAGCTGTCGTCCACGTAACCGTGAACTGGGTTAGATGTGCTAGAAAGGAGGTCATTGATGTGGAGAAGAAACAAAGTAGAAGCTCAAGCTGAACCTTGAGGGACTTCTGCATTAATTGGATACAGTTTAGGGGAATGGCCATCCACGACAACAGAAATGCTCCGGTTGGAGGGGAAATTTGCTGTCCAGGTACAGAGTTTTGGTGGTAGGCCATAGACCGGAGGTTTATTAAGCAGCGCTGCGTGCCAAACCTGGTCGAATGCTTTGGATATGTCTAGAGCGACAATCTGGCATTCACTGTGTAGTTTCATAGACTTGTTACAAGAATGGGTGACAAAAGAAAGGAGGTCGGCAGTTGATCTGCGCTGACGGAATCCATACTGCCTGTCGTGGATTAGACTGTGTTTTTCAAGAAATTTTAGTAATTCGGTGTTTATATACTTTTCCATCACTTTAGAGACGACTGAAAGGAGAGAAATAGGCCTGTAGTTGCTAGGAAGCGCTTTGGATCCTTTCTTGGGGACGGGTTGTACTCTAGCAGTTTTCCAGTTACTAGGGAATATGCCTCTATTGTAAGATGTCTAAAACAGACAGGTCAGGACAGGATCAAGTTCTAGTGCGCATCTTTTGAGAACAATTTCTGGGATCTCGTCAAGGCCAGAGGCTTTCCTGGTATTAAGAGAAGAGAGCATCTTTCGTACCTTTTTTTGTTTTGTAATATAATATTTTGAATTAAAATTAATCCAACTCCTGCTTTTTTTAGAAGATGACACAAAAACTTAATTCGAAAATAGGAGAAAGTGTATAATGACTGTTGTTTTATAAATTTACGAGATCTACTTTTAGTGTTATAGAGTTATATATTTTAGATTATTGTATCCAATTGTTGCAAAAGATATTTTACAATTATTATCAAAAAGCCTGAGTGATCCAGTGGTAGGAAAGTATGCCGCTGGATCCAAGGGTACTGGGTTCGATTTCCAGGGTTCCCCATTCATTTTTTCAGCCCCTACTGTAAAATTATCATTTAGTTGGAGCAGGTTGAATTTCTGCAGGTCCGATTCACTGAGGAGTCGTGAAGTCGTTAGTCCCATGTACCGTGCGAGGTTGAGCACGCTGAATATTCCTACCCTCCTTATAGAAAAAACGGGGTTTGGCCAAATTTAAAGAAAAGTGAGTTGAAAGTGCTCCCTGTCGTCGGTGATTGGCCATAGTCGCAGAAATACGTCGCCGTTGAGGAAAAGACAAAAAAAGATAAAACAATTATCAGCATTATTACTGCCATATTACACAATGCATGTTGGTAACTTAGAATACATTCAGTTAATCAAATACACCTTTTTCAAATGCGCGAACACGTCAATTAGTGGTTTTTAAGCTGTGATCTTTCTTTAATAATATGAAGTTGTCTCAAATTTGAGATATGACGTCGATAATTTGTTTAACCGACGATCCTACTGTTTTGTTGGCTATTTCTAAAATACATGTCAAGTTATGCTAAACCACCAAGTTTATATTCCTTCCCACAAAAATATACATTATATTATTTTAAAAACAGAAATAAAAAATAGATAACCTGCATCAATTTTCTTTAATAAATGCTTAGGTTGTTGTCGATTGATTATTTGTTAGTAGTATAAACGGAATTGAAATTCATTTTACACATTTCTGGTTATCTTGGGAAAATAAGTCAACATTCATTTCTTATTCGTGCTACTAATTGCTTTAGATTTATAATAATAAATAAATAAAAATTTAAAATCTGCTGTTTTTCTCAAATTAATGTGTAGGTTAAACCTATTTAACAAAAACAAACTAGGGTAGGATTTGAAAAAAATATCGATGAGGTCGTACCTTAAATTTGGCACACAGTGTATGATATTTATTTTATTTTTTGAAAAGACCGCAACATAAAATGTCTATCGACATGTCTGCGAATTATTGGAAAAAGATAGCTGTATCTGATTAACTGAATTTATTCCATGTTTTAAACTCGCGCTATATGTTTATAGCTGTCAAAAAATTATACTGCAGGTTTAGGCAAACAATGTACATATTTTTTATTATAAATAAAAAGTCGTAGGGGTAGAAATAGTAGCATTGGTAAGTAAATAACTTAAAAGCCATATTTCCTGGAAAGCCGCTGCATTTTAAGATTGACATAGTTGCATTTGCATCATGTAGGATGCAGCAGAGATAAGACATGTTTGCTGAATATAACTGGGATAAAGTTTGCGTGAAGTTATCCATAAATTCCGACCCATAGATTTACACGTAGGGTCAGCAGAAAGCGGGATGGATCGTCGCGATCACAGTATCAGTGAAGCGGATTCAACGTAGTAAATTTATGGCTAGCCATAGATGCCAGCCATATATTGCTATATGCTACTACACCTTACCGAAGAAAAAATAATTTGTCTTAAGTGTTTTGCAATAACATAATAACACTAAACCAATCGTTTATTATTAACATAGTCATAGAGGAAAACTAAATTTTAGTATGTATTATTTGTTATTTTGGTTACATGTACCCAAATGATAAATATTGGACAATAAAGCCAAGGCCCTAATATAAAAATAGACACAAAAGTAAGTTACGAAAGACCTAGTGTATAGCAACCTAAGCAAATTATTTTTTGTCACACTCTGGAAAATAAAAGAAAATCATTTGAACATCCAGGAACTTATTACTAAGTTTTTTCAAATATGACTTATTTTTTGATATTTACAGTTAATGTGCAAAATCATAAAACCGCAAAATTATTACCAAGGCCCTAATGTATAATAACTCATGCAAATTATTTTTTGTCACTTTTTGCAAAAGTGAAAAAAATACATATGAAGATCAAAATAGCTAATACCACGTTTATTTTTTCGCATTTGCAGTAAATGTGCCAAAATCACAAAAACGAAGATCGGGATAGCAATTAAGACGTTTCCGAAATATGAATTAATTTTTGATATTTGCAGTAGATGTGCCAAAATCATATAAACACAAAATGACTACCAAGGCCGTAGTGTATAATAAGATTGCAAATTATATTTTGTCACCCTTTGCAAAAGTGAGAAAAATGCATATGAAGATCGGGATAACTATTAAGAAGTTTCGGTAATATGAATTATTTTTTGATATTTGCAGTAGATGAGCCAAAATCATAAAAACCAAAAATGATTACCAAGGCCCTAGTGTATAATAAAATATGCAAATTGTTTTTTGTCACCTTTTGAAAAAGTGAGAAAAATGCATATGGAGATCGGGATAGCAATTAAGACGTTTCCGAAATATGAATTATTTTTTGATATTTGCAGTAGATGTGCCAAAATCATAAAAACAAAAAATGATTACCAAGGCCCTAGTGTATAATGAGATATGCAAATTATTTTTTGTCACCCTTTGCAAAAGTGAGAAAAATGCATATGACAATCGGGATAGCAATTAAGACGTTTTCCAAATATGTATTATTTTTTCGCATTGGCAGCTAATGTGCCAAAATCATAAAAACAAAAAAATATTACTAAGGCCCTTATGTATGAAAAACCATGCAAATTATTTTTTGTCACCTTTTGCAAAAGTGAAAAAAACGCATAATAAATTCGGGATAGCAATTAAAACGTTTCCGAAATATGTCATATTTTTTGATATTTGCAGTAAATGTGCCAAAATCATAAAAACACAAAATGGTTACCAAGGCGCTAGTGTATAATAAGAGATGCAAACTATTTTTTGTCACCTTTTGCAAAAGTGAGAAAAATGCATATGAAAATCGGGATAGCAATTAAGACGTTTCCGAAATATGAATAATTTTTTGATATTTGCAGTAGATGTGCCAAAATTATAAAAACAAAAAATGATTACCATGGCCCTAGTGTATAATAAGATATGCAAATTATTTTTTGTGGTCCTTTGCAAAAGTGAGAAAAATACATATGAAAATCGGGATAGCAATTACGACGTTTTCCAAATATGTATTAATTTTTCGCATTTGCAGTTAATGTGCCAAATTCATAGAAACAAAAAATATCACTAAGGGCCTGACGCATAAAAGCTCATGCAAATAATTTTCTGTCACCCTTTGGAAATATAAAAAAAAATGCATTTGAACACCGGGATAGTTACTACCACGTTTTTCATTTTAACATTAATGATTCTGTGATACTTACTATTAATGTGGTAAAATCACAAAAGTAAAAATCATTACCAAGGCCCTATTATGTAATACTACACTAAATATATTAAAAAATCGAGAGGAGTTAGATCAGGCGACTAAGCAGTCCAGTGTATGGGTCCATTCGCCCCAATCCAAGTACTGAATTTTACGTTCAAGTGGTCTCTGATGCTAGCTGTTCTATGTGGTGGAGCATCATCATGCTGCTAAATAGTTGTGTTGCTTGGTACGGTCTCTAGTGTAAGGGGCATTTGTTCAGTTAAAGTATTGTAGTATCTTTCTGAATTGAATGCGCCTTCATTAAAATATTGACTGTAGATTGTTTCACCCAGAATGGCACACCAAACATTAGTTGAAAATCTTGTCCCAATCTCTTCAGTTTAATGTGATCGATCCTAACTCCATACATGAATATTTCTGCTATTGAAGCGACTGGAGCGGGTATCGCAATTCTAAAATTGAATTTAAAAAGTTTTCTCGTGCACTAGAGTTTCTAGTGTACTTTAGGTGACCTCAAATCTCATATTTAATATCTATGGTGGACAATTCACTCTGAATCTTGATGCCTATGAGTGATTTTATGTAGCATGAATATTTGCTAAATAAACCAGCTATCCATATCTTCCTAATATCTTCATTATAGCATTATCTGTGTATGTTTATAGTATGTTGTTGATCTGCAAAATAATTACAAGATAATTAGGATCAGGTTATAGTTCATGATATTTAATGCTTGTTCTCCTTACTTGGAGAAACTGTTCCATACTAAATACATACATAGAGACTTCTTCTCTGGCTTCACAAGTGCTTGTTCTCATCTCTGTGCCTGCTTTTCTCTTTCACTACCTCGCCCAACGATATTATAAAAGACAAAACCAGTTACAGAGAAAACACAAAAAACGGGCACCTGGGAAACCACTATTTATCATACTTCATGTAAGTAAACTTAAATCTCTATTTAAAATACATTAAGTAAAATTGTGATCGCCGTTAGATATGTTTTTGTGTTGTAGTATTACTTAATTTAACAACCAGTAATATTGTAGAATACACCTCTCATATCACTACAAAAATAAGATATATAAATAAAAAGTCCCCTGTGGGTCCGGTGACTAACTAAAAGATAGGCGCAAGGTAACTCCTGCCTGTCGTAAAAGGCGACTAATTGGAATCAAACACTGGCGGGGGTCTTGTCCATGTGGGCCTGGAGGGAGGCGGATATCTCTGGGGAGTGATGTACACCCGGATTTTGAGGCCTCCACTCTGGGCATAGAAATGGATGGTTGCCCGCGCTTGGTTGTTACTCGGGAGCGGGGTTCCGGATGGGTGCCGCCTTGGGTTGAGTGCTGGCGGGTGTCGTGTGTCTAGACGACCCGGAGGGGGTTGACAACTCTGATGAGTGGTAAACACCCGGAGTTTGGGGCCCCCACTGTGTGCTTCGGAACGGACGGACGGCCTCGCTTGTGCGATGCTCGGGAGCGGGGCTCGATGGGATGTCGCCTTGAGTCTAGCACTGGTGGGTGTCGGGTCTAGACGAACCCGGAGGAGAGCTGAGATCTTTAGGGGTGGAATAAAACTAAGGGTTGAGGCCTCTTCTGTGAGCTTCGAAACGGACAAACGACCTCACTTGGATGCTACTCGGATGCAGGACTTCATGATACTGCACCGAGTCAAACACTGACGGATGTCTGGTCCAGACGAACTCGGAGAGAGGTTATCTCTCTTTGAGCTTTGAGACGGGCAAGCGACTTCGCTCAGATGGCAGTACATCTGTCAAACAAAGTTTCACCTCGCAGGTGACGTCTCCTGTCGGAAGCTCGATTTGTTGGATGAAATTTAAGCTAACACTGGCAGGTGTTGGACCTGGACGAACCCGGAGGTGGCTGGGGTCTCTAGGGGTGGATTACACCTGGAGACTTGGGCCTACTCTGTGAGCATCGATACAGGCTAACGACCCTGCCTGGATGCTGCTCGAGGGCGGGACTTCATGATACCGCCTCGAGTCAATGAAACACTGGCGGGGGTCTGGTGCAGGTGAGGCTGGGGGGAGGCAGACATCTCTGGGGAGTGATATGCACCCGGAGTTTGGCGCCTCCACTGTGGCCTCAGAGACTGACAATTGTCCTCGCTTGGTTGTTACTCGGGAGCGGGGTTCCAGATGATACCGCCCTGGATTGAGCCCTGGCGTGTATCGTGTGTCCAGACGTCACGGGGGGCTCTGATATCTGATGAGTGGTAAACACCCGGAGTTTGGAGCCCATACTGTGTGCTACAAAACGGACGGACGGCCTCGCTGGGGTGATGCTCGGGAGCGGGATTCGATGGGATGTTGCCTTGAGTCTTAACACTGTTAGGTGTCAGGTTTGGAAGAGCCTGAGGGGAGCTGAGATCTCTAGGGGTGAATTACAACTGGAGATTAGATGCTGCTCGAGAGCGGGACTTCATGATACCGCCTCGAGGCAAACACTGACGGATGTCGGGTCCAGACGGACTCGGAGAGAGGTTATCTCTCTTTGAGCTTCGAAACGGGCAAGCGACTTTACTCAGATGGCAGTACACCTGCCAAACATACTCTCACCCTCAAGAAAAGATCGACTCCCTCAGGGAGCTGGAATTGATGGGTGAAATCTAAATAATTAGACGTGAGCCACAATAGACCTAAGGTCGCGGTGGAGGGACTGAAATAGCCCACTCACAATGAAATCTAATCTAATCTAATCTAAGTAAACTTAAATCTCTATTTAAAATACATTAAGTTAAATTGTGATCGCCTTTAGTTATGTTTTTGTGTTGTAGTATTACTTAATTTAACAACCAGTAATATTGTAGAACAGACCTCTCATATGAATACAAAAATAAGGTATATAAATAAAAAACAAGTGCCTGTTCTCTTCTCTGTACCAGGTTTTCTCTTCCACTACATCGTCGAACGATACAATAAAAAACAAAACCAGTTACAGAGAAAACACAAATAACAGGCATTTGGGGAGCCAGTATTTATCACACGTCATATATCTAAGTAAACTTAAATCGCTATTTAAAATACATGAAGTGAAATTGTGATCGTCTTTAGATATGTTTTTGTGTTGTAGTATTACTTAATTTAACAACCAGTAATATTGTGGAACAGACCTCTCATATCAATACAAAAATAAGTATATATATATATATATATATATATATATATATATATATATATATATATATATATATATATATACATACATAACCTCATTATTATTTAAATTTGAGGCTAGTAATAGCAAATGGACGAGTTTACCAGGCGCACGCGCTGCCAGCAGCTGCATGGTTGTCAGAAAATGTTGACGTCCGTCAACATTTTTTTTGACAACAATGCAACCGCTAACAGCTGCAGGCGCCTGGTGAACTCGCCCAATGTCTAATTTGATATGATGACAAATGAAAATGACATTACAATACAACTTACAACAGAATGCATAATGACAGCGGCGCGTCAGATTCTGCTCAGCGCAACAAGCAGTGCGCGCGATCTCCCACGATCGTGGTGTACCGCGTTGTCAGATAGAATAAATTATAATTCTAGTGATGAACTAAAAATGATGAGAAATTGGTACCTAATTCGAAATTTGCAGGTATTAAATAGAGTAACGGATTACTGATAAAATTAACTTTTATATAATTTTTTTTTTCATTATCAAAAGTTATGAGCACTTGAAATGTGTATATACAAGGTTTAACTACATGAAATTATTGAAGATCTGACAGCCCCGGTAAGAAACAGCTTCACTTTCCAATAATGATTATAATGACCATTGTTAGATTTTTATCTACGATTTATTTAAATAGCAGATCAGCATAGACACGCACACAGGTAACGTCATCTGTCGTTGTCAAATATTCTATATATTTAATTACGAAATTTGAAATAATGTCGAGGATTATTTATTTTTAATTTCGCGCGTGCGCGTGCGTGCGTGTGTGTGTGGGTGGGTATACATATAAACATTCAAATGGACATTGGATATGGGCACTAGGGGTCCTAATTCGCGCTCGTTTGAAGAAGTTTTCCCGAAAGTCTTACGATCATTACCTCTATCAGTGAATTTTCTTAATGAAGCTTCACTAAAAACCTAAAGTTCTGGTACCAAAATTACATAATGTCCGGCGTGTCAGGTTTAAACATTAAGGGTGGCACAGTTATGTACCTAACAAAGTGTTTCCCAGCATGAATTATTATATGAAACAAGTTTATACTACATACAAAATATGTTCCGCTACAGCTTCAAGCTAATTTGCGGAATTAATTTTGTTTATGTAAAATAGTTAGGTACCTAACTACCGTTTGAACCAAGTAAAATAGACATGCTCTAATCGGGAAATTTGTTCACGTCGTCTTGTTAACAAAATGTACAGAGAAATCTGTTTCAGGATGTTCTGAATCCAGCAACAGCAGAATTCAAAAATTAAGGATTTGTGTGGGCGTGTGTAATGGTCTACATATGAGAACTCACGCATGTGTGTGTGTATGCACGCGTGTGCGTGCGTGCGCACGTGTGTGTGTAGGTAAAAATAATGTTTGTTGCTCACTTTGTTTTTGGTGTAAACAAATCCTTGAAAGTATAAAATAAGGTGATTAGATCTGAATACTGCCAGATGCCTTTTTGTTTTCTTAATCAAATTTAAAAAAATCTTACAGTTTAGCAAATTGCTTTATAAAATGTGGTTTGTACTGGATTTAAATATAGCCTCTATTGTCATGTCTTGCAAAATCCGCTTATTTTAAAATGCAGCCATTCCTTATTCAAAATTCTTTATGGGCGCTATTATTTGACCAAATCTGAAGATAAAATGTAATCCCAAGTCAATTTAAGATGTTAAGTTTTAAGTTTCTATTCTTTTCTCTTTTGCTAAACTCAGACGTTTGTAAATAGTGGTCAGTGTGTGCATTTATGAAGACCAATTTTGTGAACATCATAACATACGTTAGAAAAGCGCAAGCCAGTGATTTCTGATTCACACAACTCTCATAACTTTAAAATGCAGTTGTTAAAAAACAACCCTAATTAGATTAGTTTAAGAAGGGGTTTGGTGTCTTTTTCTACCTTATTAATAATTGTTATTAAAAAAGTTATTGTATTAAATGTGTTTTCTAAGGGAAATAAAAAAAACTTTAATATAACCTTTCTTTCGGTGTTCTGTTAAACTCACTCGGTTCAAAATGGCGGCTACTTTTTCATAAAAGGTTTTCCTAAACGTTATTTGGATTGACCAAATCTGAAGATGAATTTTTTGTTTGTTTGTATTTTGTTTCTTTAACGTCGGTCATTTTCCGCGAGCGACTATCGCCAATTATCGACGCCAGGAAACAGTTTCACCTCAATATTCATAAAATTTTGCCCAAGCTCTTCCTTTCTGTAGCTCTTCAACCTGCCCTACGACGCATGGTACGCGGGACAGACGGCTTTAACGCCTCCTCCGAAGGGCTGAACGTGCAAACATTCAACCTGCTCAAATAAAATGCCACAGCCTCGGTTGCGACCAGTTTTCAGTATGTACTGAAAAATAATTGACTACTAGGATTTGAACGGGGGACCCTTGGGTCCAGAAGCACACGTTTTTACCCCTGGCCCATGTAGTAAATTTTGGTTAAATATTTCACAATAGTGGCCACTGATGTTACCTCTAACATTTTATAAACATGTTAACTTTCTAATGACTTGAGGTAATCACTTTACTTTTAGTAGCGATAATCCTTGCAAGTGTGGAATAAAGTGCCAAGAATTTCACCTAGTAAATTTTGGTTAAATATTTCACAATAGTGGCCACTGATGTTATTTCTAATGTTTTATATACATGTTAACTTACTAATGACTTGAGGTAATCACTTTACTTTTAGTAGCGATAATCCTTGCAACTGTGGAATAAAGTGCCATCTCAGAAACTCAAGTACCTATAACCTATTTTCTAAATTTTTGCCTATGCATTTTACCTTAAAAAGTCGATAATTTGTAAAAAAAAACTTGTTATTCAGAACACAATCACAAGATAAGCGTTATGTCAAACAGATTTTCATTTGGTTGTTGTAATGTCACTCAAAAACGTCTAAAGATATTTGCCAACGTCAAATGCACCTCGGATTTTTTATCTCACTTGAAAATAAAGTTCAATATGTGGAAACGTATCCTACATCGCATGGATACGGGACCGACGGTTTACGCCCCCTCCGAAGGGCGGAACGTGAAGACATTCCACTTTCTCAAATACAATGCCACAACCTCCATTGATGTTAATGTTATATTATGTACTGAAAAAGTGAAAGGAGAACCCTGGGAACGAACCCAGTAACCTTCAGTTCAGAGGCACACATTCTTACCATTGAACCACCGAGGCTCTAATCATTGTCCTTTATTTTACTAAAATATTTGCGGAAAATTTCAAATAGACCATTTTTCTGATGCTTTGGCAGTAGTCTCAGTTATAGAGTTCATGGTTTATTGGTCAAATTTTTAGTGAGTTTTCTTAGAAAAATTAGCTACTGAGGAGACCAGGACTTTTGGATTTTGAAACGATTTCTTCAAATGAGCGCGAATTATGGTACCTAATCTGTAATTGAAATTTAAAAAAAGAGAAAATAAAAAAAGCTTTTTCTGCTTTTTACAGAAGTTTGAACTAGTGGAAAATACTCATATTTTTGTCACAAGCTGTCAGAAATAAGAACGTTATTTAAGTCTGTCACTTTGACATTTGTGAAAACAATTTATCAACTAGTTATATACGAGTATTATGAAAATGTAAACAGATAATCCTGTCAAATTAATAACTTCTTATCGTTTCTGTACCAAAGTTAATTTAAATTTTCTAATGTTTTTTAGAAAATTCCACAAATAATCATAGAATGTGATTGGTTGATAGAATTAAATAAAAAACTAAAAAATACTTTAAAACTGATTGCTACATGAATCATGATATGCATTTTTAAATGCAAATATTGCTAAAACTAGGGTCTTAAGATATAGGGTGTATTATACTAGAGTAGACGCAGAGGGCGGGATGCCCTTCACTCCTATAACACAAAACACAGGCTGTTCTATTTGAAAAAAAATATATACAAAAATATTTTTAAAATCGGTATATTTTTGTAAGTATCAGAGTAACTGGAATGACACTTTACATGTGACTAGAAATAGTGTAAATAAATCTGTGTTGTGAATTTTAAGTAATTTGGTACACAATATTTAGGGTTTTTTCCAAATTAAACATAAAATATGAAAGACTTGCGTTGAAACGACTTAGTGGTTAAAGTCCAATGCCTGACAGACAGAATAGTTAAACTGCCAGGCGTAGATTGATTTATACAACAGGAATAAACCATACATCAACGCTAACGAAACAAAATAAATAACAGCCATAAAATCTACCCGAACCAAGAAACGTCAAATCTCAGCCACAAATATCGCAAATGACAAACGACGTGAAATTAAAAGTTTGCCAAGTACCTAATTGCTATTTAACTGGGCGATTCAATCAATTTTTAAAATACACTATATTTGTAGCTTCATGAACAGCTCCAAATAAAGTTTTAGACTGACAGTGTAGTATAATATATTGGAAAGGTAAACAAAATTAGGTCTAGTCTCTATAAAAAAGCTTGTAAAATAGTTTATTTTTTATCTTTAAACTTAAGACTTCAAATAAGATGGAAACAGTCATGAATGTGTGTCAATAGCAATTTTACTAATTCTGTAATTAATTGTTAAATATACTTTTAATAATAATATATCTCGGGCATGAGACCCGTGGCAAGTATCATGTAAACAAAACCCTAGTTAACATATCCTTAGATAGGTCAGTGTTAGAGTGCTTGTCTTCTATGCATATGGTTACGTGATCGATTCCGGCTCGATGAATGTATGGTTTCTTTTTGTTTTATTCTCACATTTGGAGAAGCAATAGTGTACAGATTTCTTACGTTTTGAACAAGATCTAATTTTTGTTTAAAATGCTTGAATAACTTTGTCACCTTTGAGTCTGAAATCATAATAGTTAGCAGACATTTTGTTATTATTGATATTGAAAAAACCGCTTTGATTAGGTTGACTAAAACGAAACCATTCAGGCAATTAATAAGGAAAAATAACTGCTACGTTTATAATTTGCAGATACTTTACTTTTCTAAATATGAATAAAGTTTCCTTCTGGAACACTTTTGTAACTTCAATGAAATTTGTAATACAAGTTTCTTTTAAAGAGACTTACACTACCTATAGATACCTATAGCAAAATTTAATTTTTAGCTTCATAGAAAATTGAGTTTTGGGCATTTTTCTCGAAAGGAGTTAGAACAAAAGATTTTTTGATAATAGAGAGATATCGATGCTAACACTTTCGAAATAATCCTTCAAATGTGCGTGTACTAGGACCTCCCGAATCGATTTTCAAGGTCTGTAAGTTTTAAGTATCAATTTTAGTAATATGCCGTATAATAATAGTGTACAATTTTTATGAAAATTCACTACTATAACGCACTTGCTACGTCCCGAAATTTTTTTCTTCCAAACATGCTTTATAATTTGATGGAAAATGCAAAAATGCAGTAATATAAGAGTGTTCTATTGAAAAAAAAAAAAAAGTAAACAACTTATGGTCCTTATGATTGTCAAAATTATTTTATAAGGTGCAGCTCAGCTTTGTCGTACCTTGTAAACGGATCTATTGAGCTCTAGGTAGGTTAAAATAATTCCCAAATTCCCTTTTTGTACTTCTCACATAATCACGAGCATGTTATCCAGAATGCATCCTCTTGCCAGTGTCGAACGTTTCTGATCTATGACGTTCTGAACAGTTTGAGATGCAAAATGGGGATATTTTTCCACAAAAGGTTTGTGTAATTCACCACCAAATTGTTCAGTTTTTCCCCCCATTTTTTAGATTTTTCCAATAGCATTGCATGATGTCTGATTAATTTCACTAGTCCATTTGATGTGTTGATGTGGTTGCTTCTGCAGAGTCAGGCAAAACATCAATAACCGGTGAGGATGTTGCTTGTACTTGTCTTGTAACATTGCATTGTTGTTATGCCGGGAAAGCATGTACACCCGGAATAATTTTTCTGTTTCTCAGGTTGATTGACCTTCTAGTCGAATTTTGCCCCTCTCCAGAATCCATTGGGTTGACCAGTCGGGTTTGGGATTCTGAGACATTGTTTCTACCCAGCAGGGTAGGTTTTAAATTCGAAATTTCATAAGGTTCTGAACTAGATTTCCTGAAAGTTAAACCTTTGTGTGCAACCCTGTTGTTTCGCTGGAGGTACTTTTTCTCTCCTATCCATTAGCCGTAGCCTGTCTCGACAATGAAAATTCTCGTATCGATGGGATATATTATTATTATCATCATTATTATTATTGTTGTTGTTTTTATTGTTTTCATCTATTTTCACGATACTATTTCATTTATAATTTGCTTAACATGGAAAATCCCCAAATGTTGTGAAATATATTAATACTGTTTATTTGTATTATTTACTATTCATTTCAGTTATACACCTGGGGTAGTGGACCTCTTTTAGGTGTAGGATCGCCAGATGCTATTAGCCTACGTCCTATACACCTTGATGAGCTAAGCAGCTGTAGGATAATAGACATTTCGTGTGGTGATAACCATTGTCTGGCTTTGACAGATGAACATAAGGTCTTTGCATGGGGCTTAAATAATATGGGCCAGTGTGGCCAAGGACATTTATCTACACCAATCACACGACCACTGTGCGTTATTGGATTAGAGGGGGTCAAGATCAGACAAATAAGTGCAGGTAAGTTAAACGAGAAATTCGTGACTCGTGTCAGTAGTGATTTGACATGTTTTATCACCCTTGTACTTAAGATCTGTATATAATAATAAAAAGTTGTGACAGCGAATATAGTAGTAAATTTTCATAAAAAGGTTTTTAATAGCAAATTTGTCATTTTTTTAATGAAGGCAGGCATTAAATTGGGTTACCTGTGTAACCTATATCATAGTAGAAACAATGTACCATATTTCATCAAAATAACTTTATTGTTTGAAAAAGTACAAAACTTTTCCAAAAATAAACTCAAAATGTTCACAAAAGAACTGATCCAATTTTCCTCACCAACGAACCTCTTCAAGCTATTTACCCACCTGCCAAGATAATTATTCACCAAAGGCTTTTTGATGCAACTTCCGAAAGAAATTGTGTATGAAAATTTGAATTTTTTGTTCACCAATATCTGTTTTATTTTTTACAATAACTCATTAAACATTTATTATTAATTACCAATATTCCACATCTTACAAAAAATGATTTCTATGTAAACAAACAAATTTCTGCGAAAACTGACTAAATCTTTTTTACACAAAAATGTTTGCTATATAGAATTTTGATTAATTATATATAAATACATATAAAATTTAAAAAAGGGAAATGTGAAAGATTTTTAGCTTTTCACGGAAATTTGAACCTGTGAAAGCAAAGAAAAAATATAAGCGGATAATACTCATATTTTCATCTCACAAGCTGCGAAAAATAAGAACATTAACTTAAGTCCGTCACTTTAAAGTTTCAGTTGACATTTGTGAAAACAATTTATCCACTGCCTACTCATATATGATGAAAATGTAAACAGATAATCCTATCAAATAAATTATTTCTTCTTTGTTTAACATTTTTCTTCAAAAATTGGCTAAATAATCGCACAATCTTATCGGTTATTATATCTGAATAAAAAACGGATTTTTTTTAAACTATTACCTACATGAATGCGATTATAAATGTAAACATTTCCAAAACTAGAGTCTGTAGATATTGGGATGAGTGTCATACAAAACTTGAAGCAGAGTGCATGCTCTTCACTTCTGAAACACAAAATACAGGCTGTTAGCTGGAAAAAATTAAGTTACTGAGTTTGAATTTTTTCAAACTCAGTCCTATGTCATGGGACTCTGGAATCTATTGGTAAAACTCCGAATCATGATGTTTGAATTGTGTCAGAAATGTGAAGTTGCAAGTATTTCTTTAGTAAACATATTTTGCATTTATATTCCTCATAATCCCGAGACAGGCACACATATATTTTCTCTCTTAGATCACTAATTGAAGCAGATTATCATGAGCAATGCTGATGGCACTTTAATTCTGACAAGTTATACTCAGTTGAGAGGAATTCAGTAATATCACACCATCTGCGAAATTCCATGGAAAATAGTGTGTTGGATGTGCGGGACTACGTGAAATTTGGCATGCAAGGTTACACATATTACACACATAATTCAACATCAAGTATAGATAGGATATATTGATATGAACGAGATAGAAATCATATTTCGGGAATAAAGCTGGTTCCGTCCTTTTCCGACCATCAAGCATTGTCAGTATTATGGAAGTCTAAACATAAGTCCAATAATAGTCCATGGAGGTTTGACAATAGCCTTTTAAAAGATGAGGCATACATACACTGTATTAACAGGATAAGCAGATACTAGAAAAGCGCCCCACGTTGGGTGAGATGATGCAGTCTCTTATGCTGCTTAAGAAAAATAAGGGAGCGGGTACAGATGGGCTATCGGCAAAATGTTACTGGACATTTTGGACTAGAATAGGCAGGTGGTTTTACGAAATGTTAAGGCATTCATTGGAGCATTATAAACTGTCACGCTCTATCGTTTTCGTATCCATTACGTCTCTTTGATATAAAAAAGGGGATTCTGCTGAACTCGAAAATTTGATACCAGTGTCTATCCAGAATACAGACTATAAAATAATATCCAAATGTATATCGTTCAGAAATACAAAAGTAGTAGGTAAATTAATACATCCAGACCAAAGTTGTTGCATTCTCGGAAGATCTATAAATGACAGCCTGCACCTCTTTACGGATATTATTAGCTAGGTCAATAAAACAGACCACAGTTATTTGTTCATATTTTAAGGATGTTTTATTTTGGAAACCACCAGATCGGATATATTTCCCTACTACTTACACAAGCAATGTGTCACGTACATGTGCCTGGAATGATTATAGCACCAATTCCTTTTAGATCAGGAATATGTCAACTCTGCTCCTTTGATCCTCATTTTTTCAAATGAGTGCGAACTGTGAGACATACTTGGTTCTCAGGTTAAACCGCGTCTCTGTACTTAACGATCTTCTCCTACTTTTTCTCTAGATTATTGGTATTCGAAATGGCCACATCAATTAGCGCCACTTGTTTGCAGTACTTATCCACTAATATTCTATCAGGCCTGTTGTGAGCAAGTCGTTGGTCTGTGAGCACGGTCCGATCCCAGTACAACCTGTATCCTCTGTTTTCTATAACAGGCTCAGGAGTGTGTCTATAGTAGGGCACCTTACTAAGATTCAAAAGTCCCATTTTCAGAGCCAGTTCTTGATGGAGTATTATCGCAACTGCGTCGTGCCTCTTTTTGTACTCTGTTGTAGCAAACGCTTGACATCCTCCGGTGACGTGCTGGATAGTCTCTGATGACTGACACCCAAATCTGCATTTGTCATCTTGGACTGAGTTATCTCCAACTACTTACTTCAAGTAGTTTCTATTTGGTATGAACTGATCTTGGATGGCCAGCAAAAACCCCTCTGTCACTGGAAACCTCTGTCCGCACAAATCAGTAGTTCGACGCCGACTTGTCGACATGTGCCTGGGAGGTTTCATTCAGATGTCGCCCATGGAGAAGCTTTTACATCCAAGATTGCAACTTGTCCTGATCATTCCGATGGTAACTTTGTATTTCACTTCCTCTTAATTGTAACTGTGTTGAATCATCTGCCTCGCATATGGCACGGAGTTGTTCAGAAGTAAGCGCCTGCTGATGGAAATATGTACACAGGTTCACTATCTGCTGGTCCAACTGTTTACCAATATCCAACACTCCTCTCACTCCTTGGTATCTAGGTAGGGTTACTCGCTCTATGGCACTACGGGGGTGATGCTTTTTGGATTTTGTTAGGAGTGTTCGCACTTTCCGTTGTACATTTTGTATGTCCGTTTTACTCCAGTTCACAGCCCTAAATGAATAGTTCACAGTCCCAAATGAATAGCTAAGTGCAGAACATGCATATGTATTAAGCGCTTTAGTCAGGTTCTTGCGGTAAGATGTGATCGCACCACCTGATTTACTTGTTTAGTAGACTCATTTGTCAGATCGTTTTTCATTACCTACTGGTTTATTTTCCTCGCTTGCTGTACTCCAAGGTATTTATAACACTCTTCTACATCCATTGAGGCTATTTGCTGGGCGTTCTGCATTTCATATACACCTGATTGTATCTTCCCTCTGACTATACATAAGGTGCGACATTTGTCAAGCCCAATTTGCATGTCAATATATCTGAAAAACTCGTCCACGATTTTAAGAAGTTGTCCGAAGTGGTTCTTTGTTGAGGCCATCAGCTTAAGATCATCCATATACAGCAGATGACTAGCCTCATTTGCTCCTTGCCATTGCTTATTATACCAAAGCCATAACTGGTAGAGTTCAGGCGGATTCATTGCAAGTCAGAA
This sequence comes from Tillus elongatus, assembly GCA_964006375.1. Lineage (NCBI taxonomy): Eukaryota > Metazoa > Arthropoda > Insecta > Coleoptera > Cleridae > Tillus > Tillus elongatus. Next base: position 174,419,346 of record OZ023262.1, on the reverse strand, counting down.
CCACAATGGACTTAACGAGTCATCTTGAAATATACCCCACCTAATTAGTATCATGCTGGTTACGATGTTATCACCCTTTTTGTTCTCCAGGTAGACATTGTGTATTCTAGGAACCTCAGGATATAAGTATCGCTCTTATAGGTCTTCAGAACATCTATAAGCCATTCGTATGGAACTGAATCAAATGCCTTTTTGTAATCCACTTAGGTAACAAAGAGATTTCTTCGCCCATTATAAGCTTGATTGCACACAACCGACTATTGAGTCGTTAACGAAACAACATAATTGCGAGCCAGCAAGAAGGGTGTGCCAAAAGATGTATAGGATGCAAAGAACAGCTAGTCATTGGACTAGCTGTTCTTTGCATCCCATACATCTTTGGGCACACCCTTCTTGCTGGTTCGCAATTATGTTGTTTCATTCGAAGTGCGCATATATGTGTTTCTCAAGAGTCAGAAGACAACTTATTGGCCGGTATAATTATCATTGATCTTATGCACTTACTCAGCATTTGCGGGCAATATTGATCTGTCCTGAGTGTAAACGCAAAGGGGATTAGGCTCAGCAGTTACATATTCAGAAACTTACAAACAGTGTGACATAAACAATTCTTTTTTGAAGGGAATATTTCCTGACCGATTACAGATTGGAAAATGGGTACCGATACACAAGAGAGGGGAAAGGACATCTTTGTACGATTACAGACCTGTGTATGTTCATTCAGTGTTTGACAAAATTATAGAGCGTGCAACGTTTAATAGGCTGGAAAATTATGTCAATAGGTTTCAGTTACTTTCACCATCCCATCATGGGTTTTGTAAAAAAAAGTCAACAATAACAGCCTTGTATGAGACTGTCAACAAAATCGTAGAAAACATCGACAAGGGGCTGAATGTTGCCGGGTTATATGATTTATCAAAGGCTTTTGACCTAGTATATCATGAGCAGCTTTTGCGGACACTGGGACAATATGGTATATGCAGTATTGGGTTGGAATAGTTTACCAGCTACCTCTCAAATAGAAAACAATATGTACAGCTGACTGGGGAGTGTGACAATACTGCAAATGTGGAGATAAAGTCAAAATTTTGTAATCATTTGAGAGGAGTCCCACAGGGAGATATCTTGTCCCCAATTATTTTTCTCTTATATACAAATAATCTGCAGCAATACTTTGTTGAGAATCAAAGTACTAATATATGCCAATTTGCCGATGACACTTCGTTCACTGTTGCAGCTACTACTTACCAGAACTGGAGATCTCGTGTGCTAAGGTTGTGAGAGGAATGTCTAATTGCTGTAGGGAAAATAGACTTATTTTAAATCTTGAAAAAACTGTTAACATAAAATTTGAAAATATCCACGCCAGACAAAGCAGTGCTTCCAGTTCCATTTTTAGGGGTTATAATAGATAAATTTCTAACCTAGGAACATCAAACCGAGTATGTGGCGGGAAGAACAAATAGTGCCTACTTTGCTTTGTCTAATCTAAAATATACAGCTGGAGATGGTACACTTCGGTTGTTTTAACATGCATACGTAGGTAGCAGACTCAGGTATGGACTTATAGTCTGGGGAGCATCAGCATATACACACAGACTATTCATTATTCAGAAATGTATCGTAAGAGTATTAGGTGGCACAAAATATGATAAACACTGTGCTCCTCTATTTGTTCGCCTTTAGATAATGACGTTTTACTCACTCTATCTTTTTAATTTGTCACTCTTTGTGAGAGAAAACCCAAAGTATTTAATATGTTAGGAAACAATTATCCAACTAGAAATACAGGTATTGTTGCTGTACCTCAACACTCTACTTCACTTTTCCAGAAAGAAACAAAATATATGGCAATAAGAGCATATAACCATTTACCTGTGTACATAAGAAACATCACTAAGCTTGTACAATTTAAGAGAGAGCTAAAGAATTATTTTTTAGACCACCCATTTTATTCAATAAATGGATATTTTAATATTGGGTAATGCTTATTTGTATGTCCTTTGTCCCATTTTAATACATTGTATAGACTTTTTAAGATATACATATGATGGTGTATTTGTCCATTGAAGTGTGCATGTGTAAAAGTGTATGTTGTATAGGTTAATTGTTGTTTTATTTGTGCAGTGTTCTGCATTTTATGCCCTTTTAGGAGTTTCTTTTCATATGTTTTTTTAATTTTAGTTATTGACTCCTTAACTGCAGTTTTGGAGCCTTTTTTATTGAGTTCCTAATTATAGATTTACAATCTTTATATATTATGCTCTGTGTGACGAGTTGCTACATATGTTTTGACGTGTTCCTTGCCCGTTTGGGATTTTATGAATAAATTTGTTTTATTATTATTATTATTATTATTATTATTATTATTATTATTATTATTATTATTATTATTATTATTATTATTATTATTATTATTATTATTATTATTATTATTATTATTATTATTATTATTATTATTATTATTATTATTATTATTCAAAATTGCCGCCTTCTGCAAGTCATTATAATTATTATTATTACCAGCATCATTATCATTAACATCATCACTTTTAGCCTAGTATTACTACAATAAAATATTTTATGTTTTATATTGTTTGTAAAATATAATAATTAATACAGTATAGTTACTGATTGAATTTTTGTATAATTTAAAGGAACATCTCATTCAATTGCTTGGACCACACCACCTTCCGATAGTCGACATATAACGAAACATAAGCCCTTCTGTATTGATTTACATAGCAGAACATTTGAATTATTAAAGTGTTTTTTGGAAAGGTATACAGTAACATTTTGTTACGAGACTCCACCTGTCCCATTTAAAAATGAAACTGAGCACAGCAGATTTGTTGTAAATTGCCTCAAGCTGATCTGCATACATCTGAATTTGTGTGTTGATGGAAATGCGGGTGCAGCAGTATTAAAAAATTATACCAAGAGCTTAAGAACCTTGCTTTTTAGGTAAGTTATATTTTGATGTTTTAATATTGTCTACTAAGTATACCATACTCCTAAGTTACTTTCTAGAGAAGTTACAATGATCACATCTTAAAAATAGTAGGCGTTAAGCAAGCATCCGATGCTGACTCCCTCGGGTGTACAATGAAGGCTCGTTACCTATACCCTTCCTCCATTACAGCTGTGGTAAGGAAGCACCATGCCGGAAGTCAACAATTCAGATTTAGGAAGCGTAGCAGATGCTTTGATGTGTTTTTACACCCTGTATGTGAGCATGTATGCAAAGAATCGATATGCATGAACTTCCTTAGTTTCTTCCAGCACTGAATAAATTCCATTCAACACATCACTGATAAAGACTATGACACATTTTGTTTTGGCTGAGACTAAACACTCTATAATGTACAGGATTGTTTTTTCTTGCGGGAAATAATGTTCGGTCTTTTGGCGGCCATCGATCTTACAGTGAAGATAGAACAGTTCTAATTAATACAGGTTTTCTAATTTTCCATAGTAAAGTCAATATCCATAGGATGATAATGGAATCTTGGCCTTGGTTATACTCGTACAAATCCTAATACACTGCTCGCAGTGTTATATTATGTTGTTGTAAATAAGAGTTGTGCATTCACACCGGTGACTGGTCCTATAGCTGTAATAAATAACATCCACCTCTTTGATTATGGAACAGCTTTCGTTTGTGACACTAATTCAAGCAAAGATTAGACTGCTGCTTTGTTTTTAAATTTATAAATTGCACTGTTAATAGTTCTGATCTGGTAGGCCAAACTTCGAAGAAAGCCTACGATGCCAAAACAACCAAGTTGTCTTCCCGCTAATAAACATTTCAACTCTAACCTGAGGAAGAGGTTCATCATGTCATGTTATGAAGAAAAAAGAATATTTTAAAATGTAGACCTACAAACAATGACAAAGACACAGTACACTAAAAGAAAGACAATCTAGAGTGTGCTAAAAGAGGTAAAAGAAGAAGTGTCTTACTTAAATACATTGAGGGGAGGGTAACAAAAATTGTTTGACATTTCTAAGACATGGAGAGCACTGATATATTATAATATGTGTATATTTTCTAACAATGGACAACTATGATCCAAAAGGTTCAATAGATTGTTGTAGTTTAATAATTAATAAATAGCCATTATCTTAGAAATTTTGATATTTTAATTTTAAGGATTGCTATAAAATACAAGCTTATAAGATAATGTATATTTATTTTAGCGAAATGGAATATATCTTTTTGACATAGATTTAATTGCAGAGTATCCACATTTATATGTTACAATTATTACATTTAAAATGTGTGAATGGTAATCATACCGCAACCAATGCAATCTGATAACACACACACACACACACACACACACACACACACACACACACACACACAGAGAGAGAGAGAGAGAGAAATTATGCATTACATTACAAAATTTTTAATTTATTAATTTGTAATTCATTTATTCGATGATCTCTGTTCCTGTAAGTGTTAAACATATCATTAATTTTTGTTGTATATAAATTTTGCCACGCCTTTTTTTTGCGACAAATAATTATGACGCAACGCCAGCTGGAAGATAAACTACCTTCAAGGCTCTACACATATAATTCCCTATATGTCCGCGCGTGGAGGGGGTGTCAACGTGCGACCGCTATGTGTGACGATGCGTGCCAAGCAGCTCTAGTGGAGATGGGGTGGGTCTAAGAATAAAAAAATAAAGTAATAATAATGGCCTAGTGGCCGACCACCAATCTCAAATAATTCCGGAGGGGCGCCACTGACCAAAGCACCCTGGCCAGAAGGTTCCAGGTGGTACGGAGGCACACACGCAGACACAACCTTTACCTAAAAGTAGCACGCTTGCGGGCCAGAAGAAGGAAGAAAAAAAAAAAGGAAAAAAAAACCAAGCAATAATCAAAAATACTTTTTTAAGTCTCAACCAATCATTAACTAAGACAATTAATTACTTACAAGGTTTATTATGCCATTCGAGATCTCGTAAGGTTTACAGTGGAAGCTACAAAATTTAGATGTCCACTAATCTTGTACTTAAAAAAAAAAAAAATATAATTTAAGTGATTCCAATAAGTCTCAACAAAAATGTTCTAATATTACTTCAATCTTAAAGTAAATTACTGCTAGATAACAAGCCAAAAAAAAGATCAACTAACTAATTTACCTGTCCTGAAGGGAATTTAATTTATCAGATCAAAAAAATATTGGCTGAAGGCATGACTAATTATAACTCACTAAATTAAAAAAAAAATTGTACAAATTTACAAGCCGCTATTGCTGCATCAAGTATTACGTTAGTTCTTAAGGGACGCACATAAATTAAAATGGTAAGGCAAACCTGTGATTGCTGATTTCCTTCGGCTGATGTTATAAAAAAATATTGGTTTAGACAGGAAGTAACTAAATCAATTTGGTCCAATTTATTACGGTAGTACAGCTATACAATTCCTACTGATGTAGATTCGGGGTTCGACACGGACCAAACTGCTACACAGCAACACCAAAATGTGTCGAACACCAGTTAGTTGCAGACACACACTTAATCCCAATCAAATGGTGGAATAAATAATTCCAAATGGTGCATGCTACAACAAAGGCTGACTAGATGTTAAAAGAAAAATTCTCACCTTCACTTTTGGAAGTGGATTATGCTTGGAACAAAACCATTAGATCTTCCTATAAGGCATATATTTATAATGCCATAGATCACAAATTCCTTACTGCCATATGCAACTAAATATTCATATATACCTGCATACCATATAACAGTGTTTAAGGTTGCATATAAGTGAGTTCTACGGAACACATCTGCTCAGAATTAATAGGTTTAAACCAGAAGTTCGAATTTGTGACGGTGTTTGAAAATAAACCGTTACAACTCTCCCCCCACTAAAAAAAGGGGAAAAAAAAGGTTTTTCTCTCCGCCAAAAAAAAAAAAACTAACTCTCGTCCTCAGGAGGATGAGCCTTAAGATCCTTTGCGTGCCAGACACCCCTGAACTCACCATTACGATCTTTCAACTCATAAGTCCAGGGTGACATGCGTTTGGAAACCACAAAGGGACCTACATAGCGAGGGGCCAACTTAGCTGAAAAATGCTTGGCAGCATCCGACAAAACATAGTTCCTACGCCAAACTAATTGATCCTTACCATACTGTACGTCACGGCGTCTTAAATCGTAGACCCTCTTATTCCTTTCATAAGCCTTTACTAAACGTCTCTTAACATCCTCACATACCCTGACCAAGGAAGACTGTCTGCCATCAACATTTCGCCGATCAAACTTAATTTCCCCCTCTCTAAAGCGCGAGCCCTTATCGGGGATTTCGCGTCCAAACACAATAAAGTTTGGAGTGAATCCAGTGACCTCATGTCTGGTCGAACGAATAACGTAGCCAATTCTCGACAAATTTTTATCCCATGTCTTATGATTGTCAGAAACATAGGACCTAAGCATAGTCTTAATGACCTTATTTACCCTTTCGCAAGGTAATAGGCGGTGTATTTGATCGAAATGTTGTGAGACTTCATCAGGGACACAAACTCGGAAGATTTAAACTGCGGTCCATTGTCCACAATAATGGCGTCACATGCGCCGAACACAGGTAAGACATGAAAAGCAAGCAACTTACATATGTTGGAAGATGTAGCGGATCGCATAGGAAACAAAAGCGAAAATTTGCTAAAAGTATCTGCGACGACAAGGATATACTGGTTTCCAGAGCTGGACCTCGGCAGAGGACCCATTATGTCCGCACACATAAGTTGGAAGGGACGAGACACAAAAGGCTGAGTGCTAGCCATTAAGCCGGCAGGTTTCTGCTGCACAGGTTTTATGGCCTGACATACCGGACAATGCCGAACGACTGAGGCCACATCAAACCGCATCTTAGGCCAATAATAACTTCCTGCCAACTTACTGAAGGTCTTAAATACTCCAACATGCAAGTTAGACTCATGCGTGTCGGAAATAAGCTTCCGCCTAGCATGTTTAGGAACAACTTCCCTCCAACAGTCCGAGTCGCAAGCCAACTCAGGATACTTGGGAATGACTCTCTTGAACAGTCTATGTCCATCTACGCGCCACTGTGGAAATCTGCGAGGACTCTTGGCGATCCTGTCCAACATCCCATCAATCCACCGATCACCTGAGCCAGTGCCACCAGGCTGGCGGTCGAAAGCACCCAAAGAGTCGACAACAGGTACAGAACGAGACAAGATATCGGGCACAACGTGTTCTCTCCCCTTCCTATGGACTATGTCAAAATCGTATTCCTGTAACTTCAAAGCCCAACGGGCCAATCTGCCCGAAGGTTCCTGCAAATTGTTCAACCAAATCAGAGACCAATGATCAGTCACAACAGTAAAATGTGAACCCTCAATATATGGACGAAGTTTCTCTATCGCCCAAATCACTGCAAGACATTCTCGCTCAGTGGTGGAATATTTGCGCTCAAGTCTAGACAACGAGCGGCTCAGATAAGCGATAACCCTCTCAGATCCATCAGGATGTTTTTGTGACAAAACTGCACCCAAGCCATAAGCTGATGCATCTGTCTGGACAAAGAAAGGTAGTTCGAAATTGGGGCAGGACAAAATTGGGGCGGAAACAAGACATTCCTTGATTGAGTTAAACGCTTCGTCATGCTTAGGCGTCCAAACAAACTTGGCGTTCTTCTTAAGAAGGCCTGTTAAAGGAGCTATTAAGCTAGAAAAGCTTGGAACAAACCTACGATACCAACTTGCTGTACCGATTATCCTACGAACCTCCTGAACTTTAGTCGGCGTTGGAATCTGAAGAATGGCGTTTATCTTTTCCGGGTCGACATGCAGGCCACTCTCATTGACAATATAGCCCAAGTACCTAAGCTCCTGCCTACAAAAATTACACTTGTCTCTACTCAACGTGATTCCAGCTTTAGTAAGACGAGAGAACACCTCAGAAAGAATGCGCATATGCTCCTCGAAAGTCTGAGTTACCACAACTATGTCATCAAGATAACAAAACACGTGGGGTTCCAAATCGCAACCTAAAACTCTGTCGATCAGGCGCTGCCACGTAGCTGGTGAATTTGACAACCCAAAGGGCATTCTCTTCAACATGTAATGACCTTTGAACACTGAGAAGGCTGTAAGAGGCCTAGATTCCTCAGCAACCTTGATTTGGAAAAAGGCGGATTTTACGTCCAAAGTCGACAGAAACCTAGCATCGCGCAACCTATCAAAAATAGAGTTAATCGGAGGAAGAGGGTACGCATCACGACGGGTGACTCTATTAAGCTTGCGATAGTCAATGCAAAATCTAAAAGTACCATCACGTTTCCTGACCATGACAACAGGACTAGACCATGGACTGTCTGAAGGTTCAATTATGTCTTTCTCCAGCATCTCCTTAATTTCGGCGTCGATATACGCCTGAACTGTTGGTGACACAGGATAGTATCTTTGCTTAAAAGGGGGTGAATCTGTTACGATGACATGCTCGACAAGACCAGTACAACCGAGACCAGAACCCATCCCATTAAAGGACTTATCAACAAAGTCGTTCAAAAGCTTTTCCTGTTCCGGAGTCAAAGAACTACGTGGTTTCAACGCCTCCACGAGCTGCACTGGTTCACACAAGGAAAAAGTCCAGTCACGAAAGTCTGGGACAATGCCCATCCTGATCCAAAAATCAATGCCCAATATGAGAGTATGAGCCAACTCTGGAATGACGAGAACACTGATGACCTTCTCGCGGTCACGTAACCTAATAGGGACCTGCAGTGAACCAAGCACCTGACAACGCTCACCGTTCGCGACTATGACAGTTCTACTAGCAGACGAATCCAGGTTGGAAACTCCTAAGTTGCGCAGAAGATTCCAACCCTTACCACCCAATATAGTATTACTAGCACCAGAATCTAAGAGACCCAAAATATTCGTACCCAAAACAGAAACTTCAACATAAGGTCGCTGATCGTTGGGGACCTGAGACAAGACATAGTCTAAAACATGTCTGATCCTAGACTCAGATGCGGCCGGTCGCGATGAAGACGAAAGCCGGTCGCCCACTAACGCCTTACCCCGTTTCCCGAAGAAGAACGAGTACACTTAGGACAAGATCTCAAAGTATGATTGGGGGTGCCACACCTGTAGCAATGTTTCCTGCGTGGTCTATCGCAGTCAACAGCTCTATGGCCTGAGCCCTGACAATTCCAACACACAATGTCCAACTGAGCCGAGGAAACCGAAACTGGGTCATTACTAATGTAAGCCAAGTCCGGCTCCATCATCCCTAACCTACCACGAGTCGGAGGAGTAAATGTTTCTATACTCTCCTTTCTAGCCTCCAACTTCCTACCCAACTCTAACAGATGATTGACCGATTCCACACTGACAAGACCCAACTGACTTTGATAAAAGGGAGAAATATTCTTCAACAAGATATTAAGGCGTGTCTTTTCACCAACTGATATCGTCAACCTATTGAACATGTTATCCATGACAGCCAGGTACATACCCATATTCTCGCTCGGACCCTGAGTCCTTCTTCTGATCTCATCGAAGAGTTTATCGTTATAATCTGCAGGCTGGAATTGCAGACGAAGTTCGGACACTAAGCCTGACCAAGTTGACACCTTCGACCTAATGGACCGATACCAAATTAAGGCTTTCCCTACAAACAAATCAGAAGCAGAGTGAAGTAACTGCTCCCTGGATACATTCCTGGAAATTCGCAGCTCTTCTATCTCCTCTAGAAAAGCATTTAATGACATTCGGGATGTATCACCAGTGAATTTAGTAAAGTTCCACTTGGACACGGGCACACCTCGAGGCTGGACAGCTACTGGGGTTTCTCGAATAGAAGCGTTATTCGCTAAAAGGGGTTCTGCTGCGTCCTCATCTGAAGAGTCCTCAGATGCAGAAGCAACTGAATTTTCCTCACCACCAAGTAGACTCGCCTCAAGAACGCTAGTACCCTCAGGCCGCAAGGATCTAGAATGCCTCCTGGCCTTAGACCTCAACCGTGAACGCAACTCCAAAAGAGAGGCCTGAAAATTAGTACGTTGGTTCTGTTCCTCATCCGTAGTTGCTATGGACCTTCCTGCCCTACCAAAATAATGCAAAAGTTTAGTGGAAATTTTTAAATAAGATGGTGATGTATCAGAGTCAGAGAACGCGCCAACCATAGTCCTGATTTCTTCCATCTTAGCTGTCAAAACGTCACTATCGTCCGCAAAGGAAAAAGGATGCTTCGGATATTTCATATCGGACGCTCGCTCCAACCTGAAAAAGGACCTCAACCTACTCCTCATCTCCTGCACAGTAAGATCGTCCACACAGCCCTTACACTTTAATTCGTATTCCAATTCTGAACGGTCAAGTCGGTTCACATCCAATTTTCCCTCCATATTTACGAACAAAAAAAAACAAAAAAAACAAAACAAAAAAAGAAAAAGAAACAACAACAACAAGTTCCCAAACGAATGACTAGTTAATATCTATTTCTTACAATCCAAGCCAGCGGACAAGCAAACAAAACTGCCCAAGAAACTGAGGCGATAAAACGCGTACACCAAAACGACGTAGCAAACTCAGGCCTAACCAGACGTCCCAACAAAATTGAGAAGCCAATTATTCCCCACCAGAAGTGAAGCTAGCTGGAAAAAAAAACTGAAAAGCGACAAGGCCTAATCAATCCTTGGCCAACTTCTAAAAGCCTAACCAACGAAACCTTACCAAACGAGGCCTTACAAAACGAGGCCCCACACACGGGCGCCAAATAATTATTTGCCACGCCTTTTTTTTGCGACAAATAATTATGACGCAACGCCAGCTGGAAGATAAACTACCTTCAAGGCTCTACACATATAATTCCCTATATGTCCGCGCGTGGAGGGGGTGTCAACGTGCGACCGCTATGTGTGACGTTGCGTGCCAAGCAGCTCTAGTGGAGATGGGGTGGGTCTAAGAATAAAAAAATAAAGTAATAATAATGGCCTAGTGGCCGACCACCAATCTCAAATAATTCCGGAGGGGCGCCACTGACCAAAGCACCCTGGCCAGAAGGTTCCAGGTGGTACGGAGGCACACACGCAGACACAACCTTTACCTAAAAGTAGCACGCTTGCGGGCCAGAAGAAGGAAGAAAAAAAAAAGGAAAAAAAAAACCAAGCAATAATCAAAAATACTTTTTTAAGTCTCAACCAATCATTAACTAAGACAATTATTTACTTACAAGGTTTATTATGCCATTCGAGATCTCGTAAGGTTTACAGTGGAAGCTACAAAATTTAGATGTCCACTAATCTTGTACTTAAAAAAAAAAAATATAATTTAAGTGATTCCAATAAGTCTCAACAAAAATGTTCTAATATTACTTCAATCTTAAAGTAAATTACTGCTAGATAACAAGCCAAAAAAAAGATCAACTAACTAATTTACCTGTCCTGAAGGGAATTTAATTTATCAGATCAAAAAAATATTGGCTGAAGGCATGACTCTAATTATAACTCACTAAATTAAAAAAAAAATTGTACAAATTTACAAGCCGCTATTGCTGCATCAAGTATTACGTTAGTTCTTAAGGGACGCACATAAATTAAAATGGTAAGGCAAACCTGTGATTGCTGATTTCCTTCGGCTGATGTTATAAAAAAATATTGGTTTAGACAGGAAGTAACTAAATCGATTTGGTCCAATTTATTACGGTAGTACAGCTATACAATTCCTACTGATGTAGATTCGGGGTTCGACACGGACCAAACTGCTACACAGCAACACCAAAATGTGTCGAACACCAGTTAGTTGCAGACACACACTTAATCCCAATCAAATGGTGGAATAAATAATTCCAAATGGTGCATGCTACAACAAAGGCTGACTAGATGTTAAAAGAAAAATTCTCACCTTCACTTTTGGAAGTGGATTATGCTTGGAACAAAACCATTAGATCTTCCTATAAGGCATATATTTATAATGTCATAGATCACAAATTCCTTACTGCCATATGCAACTAAATATTCATACCTGCATACCATATAACAGTGTTTAAGGTTGCATATAAGTGAGTTCTACGGAACACATCTGCTCAGAATTAATAGGTTTAAACCAGAAGTTCGAATTTGTGATGGTGTTTGAAAATAAACCGTTACAATTTCCAAACATATTATATGACTCATCCACCAGGTATTTAGCAAGTACAGACTAAGATGTTACCATAAGTTTTGTATCCTTAAAAAAATACTTATTTTGGGGAATTTTCTTTAAAAAATTCGCTTACAGGGTGGTAATGATAGTGATAGTAGACTTTTGAAAAATGTCATTAAATGACTGCGCTTTGGAACCCCCAGAATCCATCTCCAATGTTGGTTTCGATTTTTATGTTTAACTAGCTCTAAAGATGTTAATCTGTCCAAATTTCAATATGTCAAGCAACATTTACTTATGTAACTAAATAAATCGGCACTCTCAGTTTGTCCCAAATTTTCCAATTTTTCTTTCCCTAAAAATCATATTCGGACTAAAAACGAACATTTAAAAAATAAAATTAACCAAATCGGCCCAGCTGTTCTCAAGTAATGCGCCTACCAAGAAACAACATTTAACATATGTATATATATATATATATATATATATATATATATATATATATATATATATATATATATATATATATATATATATATATATATATATATATATATATATATATATATATATATATATATATATATATATATATATATATATATATACATACATACAGGCTGTTTCAAAAAACATGCACCATCGCTCGTGGGGCAATTCCTTACTAAAAAATAAGAAAACAAGTTCATGTGCATATGGGCCCGGAAACGCATAGTTTCCAATATACAGGGAGTTGAATTTTAATTTTTTTTTTAATTTTTTATAAATAATTTCAAAACCACTGGATTGATTTTAATGAAACATGGAACTTTAAAGTGTATTATGAAAGTGCATATTTTCAAGTGAAAATCTGCTTACAACTGCATCAGTGGCGTGCGTACGGGGTAACTGTAAAAATTCATTTGGGGAAAAAATATGTGCGCCACTGTCTTTTTTCAATTTTGATACATCAGTTATGAAGCTTATTACATAAGCCACAAAAGCTGTCTCTTGGTATTTTTTTGTTCAGGGTATCCCCTAGGAGATATGATTAATTTTATAAAAAGGGGCAAAATACCGATTCGTTGGAGTAATGAAAACAGTAATCGTAAAGTGCCATGAAACTATAATTTTTGACAGTTCTCTAAATTCTACAATTTTGAAGTGCTTTGTAGGCGTCAAAAGAGTTTTCGTGCTATTCTTTAAATTTTGATACGGTGCAGTATTTTCGTTTTTAGTTATTTGTTGATACTGAGCTGCTCATTAATATTATTTCCTCCTCTCAAGATGGTTTTCATTAAGTACACTTCAGCGGATTTGACTGATATGTTGTTAATTTATGGACAAACAAATCAAAATGCTAGACAAGCTGTGCGAGTTTATCAGGAAACTTATCCGCAAAGAAGAATTTCTGACAAAAATATTTTCCCACGTATTGTAAGACATTTGAGAGAAACTGGTTCTTTAAAACCTTTAAAATCTGACTCTGGACGCAGAAGATACCGCCGAACTGTACGAGTTGAAGAGGAAATATTAAATAGAGTTGAACGTGATCCTAGTACAAGTACGAGAATTATTGCCACCGAACTGGGTAATATTTCGGCATCATCAGTTCACAGAACTCTGAAGGATCAAAGTTTATATCTCTATCATTTTACACGTGTCCAGGAACTTCTACCTAGAGACTCTCAACCAAGGGTAATGTTTTGTCAGTGGTTCTTAAACAAACTTAGGCACGACCAACATTTTTCTAAACATGTACAATTAATGATGAGGCGTCATTTACGCGAAAAGGTATCGTAAATTTTCACAATTTACATACATGGACCGATGAAAACCCACACTCTCTAAGAGTTGCAAATTCGCAGTATCAATTTCCATCAATATTTGGGCTGCTATTATTGAAAATCACATAATTGGTCCTGTTGTTCTACCTAATCGTCTTGACCATGAATCATATTTAAACTTATTACAAAATGATTTGCCGTTGTTACTACCGCTTTTTATGAGAAATGGTACAATGTGGTTCCAGCATGATGGTGCGCCCGCACATTTTGCAGCAGTTGTAAGAACATATTTAGCCAACACATACGGTCACCGATGGATTGGTCGTGGAGGTCCGGTGTCATGGCCACCTCGATCTCCGGACCTGAATCCTCTCGATTTTTATTTGTGGGGTCATTTAAAAGAAATAGTGTATAAAACACCAGTAAATACACGAGAAGAATTGTTGGGAAGAATAGAATATGCATTTGACAGCATTAGAGAAGATCAAAATATTTGCAGAAGAGTAAGAAGATCTTTGCGCAGAAGGTTAAATAATTGTAACGACGCTAATGGTGGTCACTTTCAACATTTTCTTTAGCTTTGTTATTAAAGTCAATTGAGTAATGTACAAAAAAAAGAGTTTGGAAAAATCATGGTGTCTTTACGATTACTTTTTTCATTTTTTATTTTTATTTTTATTTATCATTTTTTATCAATGTTTGTAATATTCATTTCAATGTTTATCACCAATAAGTTTTACGTAGGTTAGTTATTTGCACGTTTATTGCTGTAATGTTTACTGTAGGTTTTGTTTTTCATATTCTTATGGTTGCAGTAAACATATATTATTATTATTATTATTATTATTATTATTATTATTATTACGCCGACTAATCAGTACTTTGCCCCTTTTTATAAAATTAATCATATCTCCTATAGGGGATACCCTAAACGAAAAAATACCAAGAGGTAGCTTTTGTGGCTTATGTAATAAGCTTCATAACTGATGTATCAAAATTGGAAAAAGACAGTGGCGCACATATTTTTTCCCCAAATGAATTTTTACAGTTACCCCGTACGAACGCCACTGACGCAGTTGTAAGCAGATTTTCACTTGAAAATATGCACTTTCATAATACACTTTCAAGTTTCATTAAAATCAATCAAGTGGTTTTGAAATTATTTATAAAAAATTAAAAAAAAAATTAAAATTCAACTCCCTGTATATTGGAAACTATGCGTTTCCGGGCCCATGCGCACAGGAACTTTTTTTCTTATTTTTTAGTAAGGAATTGCCCCATGAGCGATGGTGCATGTTTTTTGAAACAGCCTGTATATATATATATATATATATATATATATATATATATATATATATATATATATATATATATATATATATATATATATATATATGAGACATACTTGGTTCTCGGGTTGAACTGCGTCCAGAATTTATCAAAACTCGACGTTTCAGCTCCTGTTTTGGAGCCATTTTCAAGAGGTAAAGAAAATATGTAAGGACATGAACTCTAAGGCCTCAATCTACCTATTCCTTAGAGCGGTGGACAAAGGTGGGTGGGGTTCGTGTAGCCTGATTATGAGGCCTCAATCTTGGCTTTCAACCCTAGGCCTAGGATTGAAATATATATATATATATATATATATATATATATATATATATATATATATATATATATATATATATATATATATATATATGTATGTATATATATATATATATATATATATATATATATATATATATATATATATATATATATATATATATATATATAATCACAATATAATGTACAATATTAGAATTGTATTAAGTAAACATAACGTGCGTATATATACCTATACACGTATACACTCAAGAAACGAACGTAATATTTAGTAGTGGAGGAACTCAAATAATAACTTAAAATAACATATTATTTTCGGAAATGTAATAATTAAACTTCATCATCCAGCTGAGGAGTGTTATTGACATCCAAAGCTTTCCAGAATTGTAGTCTACTCGGTGGTAAAATCGTTCGGAGTTTAGGCAATAGCCTTTCCTTTCTTTCTTATTCAATACCACGGCATCTCTGGCGCACGCTGGTGTTGGTACTCTACACTTGAGTGCTTTTGCACATAGAAAATTTCGTTCTATGAACTCGTCCGCAAATTGCTTTTTGTACCTTAGAAACTTTTCACCTCTGGTGCATGATACCTCAACAATATCCTGCAGAAGTGGTCTTGGCATAGTTTTTTGTAATTTGTAATTTGAACTCATATCCTCCCAGTAGAAAAAGTATTCAAGTTTCATAGAAATTGGATCCACTTTTCCAGAATTGTCATTCTGGGCACAGGATTTGAAATCATTAAAATCAAACACTTTTCCCATTTTCTTCAGAGAACCACCTGATAGTGGAAGTGGTCTGCAGACATGAACGTATGCCCAGGTTCAAAGTATTTTATAGCCAGGTATATATCTCTGCTCTCGGTCGCTATGTACAGCTACCCGGACCCGGGGTAAACTACAGTGAAGACAGGGTTCATCTAAGTCCTTAGGCGAAGTCCCTCAGGACTTTAATTATGGCCTGTGTATTAAAGATCAGAATGTTACGTATTATGTTGGGGTGGATTTGGTGGGAAGCGTTGAATGAAACACTGTATAAAACAAATAATCTATTTACAAAAACATTGGTGGCAAAATATTTACAAAATATATACAAAGCAATCTTTACACAAGGGGTTCTCGCGAAATACCACACGCTTAAACTAACTAATTGGATAGCAAATTAAGTTATTAGAGACCAGAGGCAGAAACAATCATAACAAATCTGACTGGAGCAAATATTCGCGAGCTATATGGGTGGTGTCATGAAGAGGAGACCTACTGCAGCCCGAAATATCCCAGCTGTCGTCTAGCACCAGGCGAGGGCTGCTCTACGGTAGACCACTTTGGAGACCTGGTCCTGACTAGACCGCCACGGGGTCCAGATCAGCTCGCAGTCAGCCGCTTCGCTAGTGCCCCCACGCTCCCGGGAAGACCGCAGCTTTGGAATGCAAGCCCCGGCTTCCCCAGGTCGCCCCGCTGACACCGACAGAGGTAGACGGTAACGATCCCTAGTCGCTATTTCGAAAGGTGAACTTATTTATGCGAAGATCCGCTGCTGTCGTCTCTCTGAAATAAAACCACTAATAAACACAATGACATTCAAAACCTTTTCCACACCTGGATTTCTAACATCACCTCTGGCGAAGGCCACCAAGTGCACTAAGGTGTCCGCTGACAGAGAGAGAGAGAGAGAGAGAGACGCCGATCCGTGGAAAACCTTTTCATACAGGCCCTGTGCTATCGTACTGATATAGGAACGGCAACCTACCTAAAAGAATAAGAAAATGAGCAGCCCGTTGAAGACAGCGTTCTTCACTGGTCACAGCTGCTTGTTCTCTTAAGCCCGTGCACCTGACAATATCTGCATACAACTCTCCCACGGCCGGCCTGCTGGATTCGCTACTAACACACAAACCCCACAAAACAAAATACAAAGATTATAGACGAGACCTGGACGGTGGCTGCTTACTCTCTCTGTGACTGGCTCTGCGACGGCTGAAAGAAAACTAAAAAAACTAAGTCCTTAGGCGAAGTCCCTCAGGACTTTAATTATGGCCTGTGTATTAAAGATCAGAATGTTACGTATTATGTTGGGGTGGATTTGGTGGGAAGCGTTGAATGAAACACTGTATAAAACAAATAATCTATTTACAAAAACATTGGTGGCAAAATATTTACAAAATATATACAAAGCAATCTTTACACAAGGGGTTCTCGCGAAATACCACACGCTTAAACTAACTAATTGGATAGCAAATTAAGTTATTAGAGACCAGAGGCAGAAACAATCATAACAAATCTGACTGGAGCAAATATTCGCGAGCTATATGGGTGGTGTCATGAAGAGGGGTTGTGAATTCTAAGCTGGTAAGCGAGCAGAAGCGTCACGGGATTGCCAAAGCAAGGTATCAGGCAGGCGGTCGATTTAAGCAGGCATGCAATATGCGAACTAAAAGCCAACACTAGGTGCAATATCAAGATAAGCTAACGGCTCGTTATAATTTCTACTATCACTAATTAATTACGGACCCTCGGGCATACGTTGCAGTCATACAGAACCTTCACAACCTAAGGGAAGTGCCTCCCAAGGGAGGTGGGAGTTTCCCGTCAACAATATTTGAACAATGCCTCTTTGAGGTAACCGGGAGACCGGGGACTGCCGGACTGTTTTGCTCGCCAGTAAGGGTGGAGACCTACTGTAGCCCGAAGTATCCCAGCTGTCGTCCAGCACCAGGACCACGAGGGCTGCTCTACGGGAGACCACTTCGGATAACCTGGTCCTGACTAGACCACCACGGGGTCCAGATCAACTCGCAGTCAGCCGCTTTGCTAGTGCTCTCATGCTCTCGGGACGAATCCAGCTCGGGAACGCAACCCTTTGTATCTCCCAAAGAAAATAAAGAAAGGCTTTCCTATGAAGTCGGGAAACGACAAAACCTTTAAAAAATGCCTCTAGGACGGTCGGAATACTGGGTACCGCCAGACTGTTTCAATCGCCAGTAAGGATGGAGACCTACTGCAGCCCGAAATATCCCAGCTGTCGTCTAGCACCAGGCGAGGGCTGCTCTACGGTAGACCACTTTGGAGACCTGGTCCTGACTAGACCGCCACGGGGTCCAGATCAGCTCGCAGTCAGCCGCTTCGCTAGTGCCCCCACGCTCCCGGGAAGACCGCAGCTTTGGAATGCAAGCCCCGGCTTCCCAAGGTCGCCCCGCTGACACCGACAGAGGTAGACGATAACGATCCCTAGTCGCTATTTCGAAAGGTGAACTTATTTATGCGAAGAGCCGCTGCTGTCGTCTCTCTGAAATAAAACCACTAATAAACACAATGACATTCAAAACCTTTTCCACACCTGGATTTCTAACATCACCTCTGGCGAAGGCCACCAAGTGCACTAAGGTGTCCGCTGACAGAGAGAGAGAGAGAGACGCCGATCCGTGGAAAACCTTTTCATACAGGCCCTGTGCTATCGTACTGATATAAGAACGACAACCTACCTAAAAGAATAAGAAAATGAGCAGCCCGTTGAAGACAGCGTTCTTCACTGGTCACAGCTGCTTGTTCTCTTAAGCCCGTGCACCTGACAATATCTGCATACAACTCTCACACGGCCGGCCTGCTGGATTCGCTACTAACACACAAACCCCACAAAACAAAATACAAAGATTATAGATGAGACCTGGACGGTGGCTGCTTACTCTCTCTGTGACTGGCTCTGCGACGGCTGAAAGAAAACTAAAACTCGCTGCCCGCTTCTGGTCGGTTGGTCCCTTTTCGCTGGAGACCTCGGTGCAGCAGCGTTTGCTGCAATCATGCGCTGCAATGTGCACGTGGGGGCTTGATCCAATCGATCAGCACCCCTTACCTCGCCTTCGTCGCTGTGCATATCGAAGACTTTGCTTGGGCGATCATATTCCCGTACAATGCCTGTCTCTTCATCGGCCGCCGCGCCGCGCGCTTGAAACTATATTATTAAATATTTGCAAATGTTTTATAGAAAAATAAATTAACCTAAATGCAGCTTAAATGGATTTCTTCTCGTGTTAAATAATTAGATTATCTAATGATGACTATATATATATATATATATATATATATATATATATATATATATATATATATATATATATATATATATATATATATATATATATATACAGGGTCGCTGATAAGTCTGGAAACGGTCGATTATCCGGGAAAATATACAAGGTGTCGAAAAAAGTTTTATACAAAAGTTTTTGGGTTCTTCAATGTCTACTAGGCGGTGATAATTTCATTTATACAGGGTTGGTCATACAGGCGTGGCACACCAATATTAATTTTTTTTTAATGGAACACCCTATATATTATTCGATATTTCAATCCTTCTCTTAATTTTGAGCAACATTTATCAGAAGCATGATGTACATAAACTCAATCGTTTCCGGGTAAAAAAATAAATAAAAATAAACGCTATTGTTTTTAAAATCTATTGGATGAAGAACAAAAATAAATGAAAAGTAGAATATCTCTTGAAAACAATCTGTGAGTGTGAAAAGAACCGGTTGCGATGTTTTTAACATTGTTTGAAATCCTATTTTATAAGATGTTCAAAGTGTTCTCCATTGACCTCCTGACAATAATGAATTCGCTTAACAAAACATTGCACTGCATTTACAAGAGCGTTTTGAGGAATGTTATTAATTTCATGCACAATCCTTGCTTGCAACTCTTCAATATTCTGCGGTCTATTTTGGTAAATTAAATTTTTTACATGACCCCACAAAAAAAAAGTCAAGCGGCGATTTTCCACCACATCCAATATTACATTCAAAGAATTTTCTTCATTTGTAACGGTTACTGGCCTTCCAGTTCTAGGTTTATCCTTGATACCGCCAGTTTCGTGAAAACGATGCAAAGTTTTCGAAACTGTGGATTTGGAGATCGATTCCCGCTCAGGATGCAACTCATTGAACATAATCACCACTTGAGCAAAACTTCGTGTTCTATCACCGTACCCTATCATCATTAAAATTTCGATACGTTCGGTTTCACTTAAACTTGCCATTTTGCACAAAAACTGTTGACATTAAATTACTAATGTTTCAAAACTGTTGACACTGAATGAATGTTTGACATTCGTTGTCCTGGAAACATTTTAAAACAAAAGAATAATACTGCGTTTCTTATGGGCATCTTATCTTATCTTGGGATTCCAAACAATGTTAAAAACATCGCAACCGGTTCTTTTCACACTCACAGATTGTTTTCAAGAGATATTCTACTTTTCATTTATTTTTGTTCTTCATCCAATAGATTTTAAAAACAGTAGCGTTTATTTTTATTTATTTTTTTACCCGGAAACGATTGAGTTTAGGTACATTATGCTTCTTATAAATGTTGCTCAAAATTAAGAGAAGGATTGAAATATCGAATAATATATAGGGTGTTCCATTGAAAAAAAATTAATATTGGTGTGCCACGCCTGTATGACCAACCCTGTATAAATAAAATTATCACCGCCTAGTAGACATTGAAGAACCCAAAAACTTTTGTATAAAACTTTTTTCGACACCTTGTATATTTCCCCGGATAATCGACCGTTTCCAGACTTATCAGCGACCCTGTATATATATATATATATATATATATATATATATATATATATATATATATATATATATATATATATATATATATATATATATATATATATATATATATATCTATGTATGTATCACACCAATAACTATGGACATATTTTGATAAAATTTAGCATGTACCTTCTTTTTGTAAGTGGCTTGGATAAGTTCGTTAGCTAGGAAAATCGAACCAGGTTTTCCGGGAAAATTTTGGGTTTTCTTTCGGAACAACTTTTTAACTCAAAAAATAGAAACGCTATGGTAACCAAATTTGGCACGTAAGTTTACGATATTAAAAGGAAACTATATACCAAAATGTATATTTCTATGTTATAAGAAAAAAAGTTATAAAAAAATATTTTGTGCCAGATCATTTCTATAAAAATTCACTACCATAACGCACTTGCTGCGTCCAGACTTTTAACTTACAGACCTAAATTACAAACACGCGCACCAAATTTGGTTGCCCTTACTTTGTTATTTCCGGAGATATAATTTTTTTCCAAAAGAAAACACAAAATTTTCCTGGCTAAGGATCTTATCCAAGCCACTTGCAAAAGGAAGGTACTCACCAAATTTGATCAAAAGCGGCCCATTCTTTTTTGAGTTATCAGTGTGATACACACACACACACACATATACGTATTGCAATGATTAAGGCAACCGTGCAATGTACCAACAAATGGCGACTCAAACTATCTGAGTTGTAGTATACTCAGTTTGACGTTATAATGCTAGAAATATCGTCAGATCATCTATACACTCGATAGTTGGTGAGATATTTCGAGATGAGCAAGCGTGCATACTACAACATTGTGGCATCGGTTGCCATAAGTTCTGTGCATAAGTGTGAATATATACCAAGAAAATGGCAACTTTATGTGTGAACTATTAACAACATTGTGGCAACGGTCGCCATAAGTCCTGTGTATGAATGTGAATATATACCAAGAAAATGGCAGCTTTATGTGTGAACTATTAACAACACTGTGTATGAATGTGAATATATATGAACTATTAGCAACATTGCGACATCGGTTGACATAAATTATGTGTATGTAATGTAAATATATATTAAGAAAAGGAAACTTGATGTGTAAACTATATGACAATATTGAGGCATCGGTTGCCATAAGTTCTGTGTATGAATGTGAATATATATATATATATCAAGAAAATGACAACTTTATGTGTGAACTATTAACAACATTGTGTCATCGGTTGTCACAAATTCTGTGTATGGCAGGTGAATATATATATCAAGAAAATGACAACTTCTTGTATCAACTGTATATAACTATAAACGATTAT
Organism: Tillus elongatus; assembly: GCA_964006375.1. Taxonomy (NCBI): domain Eukaryota; kingdom Metazoa; phylum Arthropoda; class Insecta; order Coleoptera; family Cleridae; genus Tillus; species Tillus elongatus. Next base: position 174,396,931 of record OZ023262.1, on the reverse strand, counting down.
GCGTTGTTGTGGCTTCGTGTTTAAGAAGGTAAACGTGTGTATTCTCAAATCATAAGCTGGACTGTGTAGCAACGTGCGGCATCTATATTTACAGGAGGTTGAGCATGGAAATTAGGAATTTTGATTGAGATCGTGTGCAAGTTATAACATGGTTTGCCAGCAAGCAAAGTTAATTTTCTTAAAAAAAATCACTAATGAGGAGATCGCTACTTTTGAATTTTTAAACTATTTTTTTCACATGAGCGCTAAATAGGCCCCCTAGAACACATATCTGGGGTCAGTTAAAATTTTTATGTATATATATATATATATATATATATATATATATATATATATATATATATATATATATATATATATATATATATATATATATATATATATATATATATATATATATATATAACCCTACCTTACTTGTCGTTTTGTTGATTAATTTTTCCTGGGCAATCCGCTATCGCCATTTATTGCAGGGCCTTTTCATGAGCAGATTTGAAACAGACCTTGAAAGTGAAAGTGTTTATTTTCTTGTCGTTTCGTTGCGTGGATGATATTTTCGCAGTTAACAGAAACATTTTCAGAATAGAAGATTTTATTGCCAAATTAAACAATAAATTTGATTCGATAAATTTTACCTACGAATTAGAAATTAATAATAAATAAATAGCTTTTCCAGATGTACTAGTTATCAAGAATAAAGACACTTTAGACTTCGATGTCTATGAAAAGGAAACCACCACTTTAAGCTACATTCCGAACGACTCACATCATACGAACGAACAAAAAATGGCCAGTCTGAATTTTTTAGTAAACCGGTTAATTAATTTTCCTTTAAACAAAAGTACATATACCAAAGAATTAAATTATATTAAGGACGTGGTTGAATATAAGGGATACACTGCTTGCCTAGTGGAAAAATTATTCAATAAACAAACAACAAAGAAAATGTTGACGGAATCAACGACGTTTAGAAGAGATAAATCCGAAAAAAAACTTTGATTACCATTTGAACCTCGTATCACGAGGGGTCTAGAAAGCATTTAAAAAAAACTCAACTTGCAGCTAATCTTTTCGACAAAAAATACCTTAAAAAACTTGCTAGGTAATCCAAAAGACAAGGATAGAACGGCCCAAATAAATATGCAATAAAATAAGGCTGTTCGAAAAAAAATTGTAGGGATCACCGACTTATGGGCCAGCCGGTGATTGTCAAAATAATTTTATAAGATGCAGCTTAAGACACCTTATAATTAACTTATAAAATTTTTTCTCGTCTCTTGAATAATAATAATTATATTGAGCTTTACCGTATAAATGCGTCACCCTGTATATATGTAGACAGATAAAAACTGAACGTAAACCTGGATATGGATTATAGGGGGCCTACTTTGCGGTCAATTGAAGAAATCTTTTTAAAATTCTAAAGTCGCGGTCTCCTCATTGACGAATTTTTTGTACGAAAATTAGCTAAAAATTATGGACCGTTAAACCACAAGCTACCGCCAAAGCATAAGAGAGAAAATAACTAGCCTGTTGCATATCAGCCCTCTTTATAAAACGTCGATCCTTTATATCTGTTGACAAAACATAACCAACACTGTTTAGTCCACCCACTAACATTAATAAAATCGTTAAGGAATAATTTGCACTTGTATATTAAAATTCCCAAATAACGCAAACAATTTGTCAACTGAAATTGAAAACAGATAAACGATCTAATAATATACGATAAACGTCAGTTATAGCGTGTAATTGACCTGCGCAATGATATCAAATGTTCCACTGCTAGGTAACGAGACATACTAGATCTCATATACCTATAAACCAGTTTTTACCATTGTCAACAAAAAGCGGTGATATTAAAAATAAATGTTTCAAATTTGAATAGCTCAATTTTCTGTAAACCTAGAAAGCTGAATTTTGGTACTAGTTAGGTCTTTCCAAAAGCAACATGTCCACCAAATTTCATCGAAACAAAAACTTATAAAAATCGAAACTGACCCCGGATGTGGGTTCTAGGGGCCCAAATTGGCGCTCATTTGAATATTTTTTTGTTGCAAAGTCTCACCATCGATACCTCTCTATTAGTGATTAAAAAAAAAAAAAAATTCACTAAAAAGTGATAGGCATTTAATGCAAAAAATTTTAGTGACTTTTGAATTTTGAAACAAATTCTTCAAATGAGCGCGAACTAGGCCCTATAGAACCCATATCCGGGTTAGTTTCAGTTTTTATCTGTTTTCATATATACAGGGTGACGCATTTCTAGGGTAAAGCTCAATATATCCATTATTATACAAGATATGAGAAAAAATTGTATACGTTAATTATACAGTGTCTGGAACTGCATCTTATAAAATTATTTTTACAATCACAGGGTGGTCCATAAGTCGCTGGTGATACAATTTTTTTCTCAATCAAACACGCCTTATATTATTGCTCATTTTGCAGTTTCCATTCAAAGATAATCAATGTTTGTAATAAAATAAATTCTGGACTCAGCAAGTGTGTTATGGTAGCGATTTTTCATAAAATGTTTCTTTCGATAGCTTAATTTACTATTAACCTAAGGTTCGTTGGCCAGAAAACCAGTTTTTTGGGAACATTTAAAGTTTATTTTCGGAATATTTTTGTACATTTTCAAACAATAGAGTTATTTTGATGAAATATGGTACATTGTTTCTTCTATATAGGTTATACTGTTAACCAAATTTGATTACATTGTTTCTTCTATATAGGTTATACTGTTAACCAAATTTGATGCCAGATTTTATATAAAAAAAACATATATTTCCTATTAAAAACATTTTTTCGAAAATCCACTACCATAACGCCTTTGCTGCGTCCAGACTTTTTATTATTATTATTATTTAATACTCATAGTTTCATATCACAAGCTGTCAAAAATAACAACGGTATTTAAGGCTGTCATTTTAAAGTTCCATTAGACATTTGTAAAAACAATTTATGAAAATGTAAATATGTATAGATAAGCAGATTAATTATTTCCTACCTTTTTTGCACCAAAGTTTGTTTAAATATTTCAATATTTTTCCTCAAAAATTCGTAAAATAATCCCATAATCTGATCGGTTAATATAATCAAATAAAAAACTGGAATAAATGTGTTAAACTGATCGCTAAGTGAATTATGGTATGCGATTATAAATACGTATATTTCCAAAACTATAGTCTTTAGGTACAGGCGGTATAATACAATAAATAATGTAGGTGGTTGAAACCGAAATGGATATGGTTGTAAATTTTAGATGAGGCAAGTCTTCGTAAAAATTATGAGTGGTTATTTTAGAAATGTCAAAATTACATTGACCTTATCAAAGTTTAGAAGCTAAATATAAATTGTATACGTGTACAGCAATTGCAAATATAAAATTAGACATCTAAATTTTTTTGTGATAATTTTCATAATTTTGATTATGTTACAACGAATTATTTACAGTATATACATATATTATAACTAACGAAAAACCATAATGTGCATGTCTGGGTTAACACTAAGAGATCCTCGGTGTTCCCTTAGTTAGTTAGTACAATGGGTAGTGAAAACATCTGGAGTTAGTTAGTACAATGGGTAGTGAAAACATCTGGTGTCCATTTACAACATTCTCAGCCTCGCCTTAAAATAAGAAACTCAGAGTCACTGTTTATTGCGATACACGCTAGGATTAGCCCACGGCATCAAATTCGTTTTAAATAAGCTTTAAAGTGTATACTGAAGGGTGCACTCGAATCAGTCTTTCCTGAGTAGCCACAAGTTGGCTTATTACATTTATGCACAAGACCCATAAATGGCAACTTACACAAAAAATATGAAACTGCTAAATATTTCTTAACGAATTAATGAAATCACATTCTGAATGTTTCTACACGACCGTAGTGCGATGAAGAATCATGACGCATATACTTTTTTCGAGGAATGCATATCATTCGGTGATTTTCATCTGTGGCAGCCCCAAAAAGTTGCCACAATCTGAGCGGTAGCCACAATAGAGTACTATTCTCACACACGTCATAATTTTTTATTTTTTTATTTATACACCATCCAACAGCTTAAAAGCCAAATTAAGGATGGGCCAAAACATAATAACTAACAATAATCAAACTAACAATACAAAAAAAGTCACAAATTAGATCGCTTTAAACAACATTTTTATCTCTGATATGTTACATGAGAAGATATCTAGGCGGTCTCGCAGTGCAGAGTAATCATTGCACATCTGGTAAATTGGAGACGATCGCAGCAATCGTGTACGAGCAGTCGGGAGATAGAATGTGCCTGGAAAACGTGCTGCAATACGAGGCACATTGAAATTAAGTTGCTGAAGCAGACTAGGGCAGTCGAACACAGAATTAACCAGTTTATATAAAAATATAATGAAACTGCACTGCCTGCGCATCAACAGACTCTGCAGACTAAAGCGAAGAAGTAAACTTTCCTGAGGAAAACCAATAGACGGATATCGACCATCCTCACGAAAGCTAAGAAATTTTAGAAATTTCCTTTGCACTGATTCCAGACTTACCACATGCATCTCATAAGTAGGAGCCCACACAACTGAGCCATATACAAGTCGGGACCTAACCAAACAGCTAAAGAGCAGGAGGAGGGTGTCAGTCTGTGAGGAATTTTTGCTGTTTCTTATCAGAAACCCTAGAGTTTTGTAAGCAGAGCTGTCAGTCTGCTCACAGTGTGGTTTAAAAGATAGAGTACCATCAAAAACAATTCCAAAGTCCTTAACTGTCCCGGGGCGATCAAGTGGAAGCCCTCTTATATTGTACCCGAAAGTGTTGCGTGCTTATTTCGAGTAAAGGACATCACACAACACTTGGAAACATTCATAGAAAGACCACTCTGACAACAATTCATCTAGGGTCTGAAGACAGTCCTGGAGCCGCAAACAGTCATCAACACTCGAAATGTTTGCGAAAATCTTAATATCATCTGCATACATTAAAAAAGGAACATGTAAAACATGTTTAACCGGGCCAATAAAGATATTGAATAGTAATGGACCTAGTATGGAACCCTGCGGCACTCCCGAGGTTACGTGATAGGTGTTAGATTTGAAGCCCCCAACCTCAACAATAATCATTGCATCACAAACTCTCTCTCTCTCTCTCTCTCTCTCTCTCTCTCTCACACACACACACACACACACACACACACACACACACACACACACACACACACACACACACACACACACACACACACACACACACACACACACACACACACACACACACACACACACACACACACACACACACACACACACACACACACACACACACACACACACACACACACACACACACACACACACACACACACACACACACACACACACACACACACACACACACACACACACACACACACACACACACACACACACACACACACACACACACACACACACACACACACACACACACACACACACACACACACACACACACACACACACACACACACACACACACACACACACACACACACACACACACACACACACACACACACACACACACACACACACACACACACACACACACACACACACACACACACACACACACACACACACACACACACACACACACACACACACACACACACACACACACACACACACACACACACACACACACACACACACACACACACACACACACACACACACACACACACACACACACACACACACACACACACACACACACACACACACACACACACACACACACACACACACACACACACACACACACACACACACACACACACACACACACACACACACACACACACACACACACACACACACACACACACACACACACACACACACACACACACACACACACACACACACACACACACACACACACACACACACACACACACACACACACACACACACACACACACACACACACACACACACACACACACACACACACACACACACACACACACACACACACACACACACACACACACACACACACACACACACACACACACACACACACACACACACACACACACACACACACACACACACACACACACACACACACACACACACACACACACACACACACACACACACACACACACACACACACACACACACACACACACACACACACACACACACACACACACACACACACACACACACACACACACACACACACACACACACACACACACACACACACACACACACACACACACACACACACACACACACACACACACACACACACACACACACACACACACACACACACACACACACACACACACACACACACACACACACACACACACACACACACACACACACACACACACACACACACACACACACACACACACACACACACACACACACACACACACACACACACACACACACACACACACACACACACACACACACACACACACACACACACACACACACACACACACACACACACACACACACACACACACACACACACACACACACACACACACACACACACACACACACACACACACACACACACACACACACACACACACACACACACACACACACACACACACACACACACACACACACACACACACACACACACACACACACACACACACACACACACACACACACACACACACACACACACACACACACACACACACACACACACACACACACACACACACACACACACACACACACACACACACACACACACTGAAACTCACCCCGGATATGGGTTCTAGGGATCCTAGTTTGCGCTCATTTGAAGAAATTGTTTCAAAATTCAAAAATCGGGATCGCCTCATTAGTGAATATTTTTTCAAAGAAAATGCAATGAAAATCACAAAGATAAAATCTTATGTTTAATAAAAATTCACTAAAATCGTACGTAATGTTCAATTACTTACATTACCTTTGTAGTTACATTTTGAGGAACTGAAAAACTGATGTTTAATATTCAGTGTGAACGTATGAACGAATCTGTATACATACATCTGTTCGACCATAGAATAATATGTTTTTTATATTGAGATTAATATATTAAACATCAGCTCAAACCTGATACTGAGAATCAATACTACTGTCTAATTAGACGAGCGTCTCGCTACAGTAAAAACTTGGATGAGTTTTTTGTTTTTTTAACGAAATAAAAGACCTCCCTGACGTGCTGTTTACCAACAAACCTACCAACTGACCTTCTTGACCTGCCCTGACATCAGTTTGCCTAATTAAAAGCTAAAAGGAGAAGGAAAATCAACCCTGCTATGTATCAAGGTCATGTGAACATAATGTACTTTTCCCTTTTAACTTCTTTTAGCTTTTGATTAAGCAAACTGATGTCAGGGAAGGTCAGCTGGGAGGATTGTGTTATACACAGCACATCAGGGAGGTCTTTTATTTCGTTCAAACGACAAATAACTCATCAATGTTTTTACTGTCGCGAGACACTCGTCTAATTGGAACAAAGCAATGTTTAATTTATTAAGCACATATTATACATACATTTTATATTTCTGCTCTCCTTGTTTATATGAACTTTAACTATGCCAAATCTCACACTTCTTCGTGCGCGCAATGTGCTTAACAAGGGGTAGGTATAAAGTTTTTCTTCATGTATTATAACCCTATAGTTGGAACCACAGCCAAAGCATCAGAAAAAGGGTCTTTTTGACATTCATTGTCTGCAAATATTTAAGTAAAATGAAGGACAATGGTGGCTGAAGCTAAAACTTAAGGCTTTATAGAGCACACTTACAAAATTTCTGCTAATGTTAGTTTCAAATTCTTTATTTAGAACATGTCAATTTTGACGTTTTGAATCGCGAATTTTTGACGTTTTAAGAAGAGAAAGTATAATGCTTATCATTTTTTTTCTTTTTAACATAGGGATCCAAATTTTGGTATATGACATAAACCAGCGTACCAAATTTGTTTTTTTTTCCTCAGGGCTCGTCCGCGGCCTTGCCGCCCCGATAGCACTGCAACCTTTGATTGATTGTGCATGCCCTTAGTCTTACTCCACCCATTCCAAAATCACTGTGCCTCGATAGTCTGCACAGCGGTGGGGTGAAGTTTTATATTGCTCTGTCTCCGGTCTAGACTGACCGTAGATCAGTTGTCTTTTGCGGTCCAGAGCTTTACACTCGCACAAGATGTGCTGGTCCGATTCCTCCCCCTCGCCGCAGAGTCTGCATGCGAGGTCCCCCTCGAACCGCCCCATTTTATGCAGGTGTTTCTTGACGGCCATGTGTCCCGTCAAGAGACCTGTTATGTTTCTGAGCTATCCTCTGCTAAGATTTAGCAGCTCCACAGCTCTCTTTGAACTGGGTCCGTTAATTATTGACTTCCCATGTCTGAGCCCTGGACAATCCGCCCAGTACACCTTGTGTTGGTTTCTGACCCAGGACTTAATGGCTCCCCTGGCAGTGCTCTTTGTCACGCCCAGAGCCGGTTCTGGTCCCATAAATGGTTCGGCTGACCCTCTCTTTGCGACACTGTCAGCTTCTTCATTGCCTTTGACCCCTGGGTGACCCGGCACCCAGATGAGGGTGACCTCATTCTGCCCAGCCAGGTCGCTCGTTTCGTCTGGACTACTTAGGGCCTTAATGGCTGCCTAGCTGTCTGTGGCTATGAGGATCCGCTTGTTGGTGTACCCCCTCCTCTTGTTCTCCCACACACAGTGTTGGATGGCGTACATTTCGGCCTGAAAGACCGTTGCATGGGCTCCGAGGGAAATACTATGACTTACCCTCGGTCTTTCCGAATAAACACCTTCCCCCGTCCCACGCTCCCCGCCGGATCCGTCCGTGAACCAGACGAGCGCGTCTCGTGGTATCCCCGGCGTCTCCTCCCGCCATGCCTCGCAGTCGGGGATTTCCACTGTAAAGTTGTTTTCCTTGCAGATTCGCGGGCTCGCGAAGTCTGACCTCATTTCAAGCATGGGCTCCTTCACGATCTCCTGAATTTTGCAGTGGCCCCTGAAGCCTGGGTTGATCTTCAGTCTACCATTGCAGGTTAGTCTGTATAGTCATAGCCTGGCCTCCCCCATAATAACTAAGTGTATGGGGGGGGGGGCAGATCCAGCAATACCTCCTTGGCAGCTGTTGGGGTTGGAGACATGGCCTCTGTGATGCCTAGGCAAGCCATCCTTTGGATCTTGCCTAGTTTTTGTTTGGCACTGGATTGTGTCACCTTAGGCCAGCAGACCAGTGCCGCGTATGTTGACGGTGGTCTGACCACCCTTGTGTACAGCCAGTGGCCCATACTAGGTCTTAGTCCCCACGTTTTTCCATATAGCCGCCTAGTGACGGCTAAGGTCATGACTGCCTTGCGCAGTATTTTTCCAATGTGACCATTCCAGGTTAGCTTAGAGTCCAATACGACCCCAAGATATTTTACCTCCCTGGCTATTGGAATGCTCCTACCATATAAAGTGAGAGTTCTGTGGCTCTCGCACTTCCTCCTCCTCGTAAACGGCACAACGGTTGCTTTCTCGGGGCTCACCCCGAGCTTTTAACCAACCGTCCACCTTTCCACCACTTTCAGTGCTGTCTGCATGCGCTCCCACACTGACGGTGTAACCTTTTCTCGGACTATGATGACAATGTCATCCGCATAGCCCTGTACCTCATACCCCCCTCCCGAGAGCCTCCCCAGCAGGCCGTCCACGACTAGGCACCAGAGCAAAGGAGACAGAACGCTCCCCCGCGGACACCGCGCCGCGACCCCCGCCATCAGAGTCCCTCTCGCGAGTGAGGTGAACACCGCCCTGTCCCTGAGCATGGAACCGATTCACCTGCAGTAGGTCTCCTCTATTCCACGCTCCCGGACAGCTTCCAGAACCGAACCGAACGAGGTATTGCTAAAGGCCCCCTCTATGTCTAGGAAGGCCCCCAGCGCCATCTCCTTGTTCTCCAGCGTATTCTCCAGTTTCAGCACCAGTTGGTGCAGTGCTGTTTCTGTTGAGAATCCTGCTCTGTATGCATATTGTCCGCAGTGTAGGGGATATGCTTCCAGTACACCGCCCCTAATGTGCCGGTCGAGCAGTTTTTCCACTGTTTTTAGCTAGAAGGACATGAGACTTATTGGCCTCAGGGACTTTGCCTGGTCTGTTGGACGCCCAGGTTTAGGAATGAATACAACCCTCCCCAGTCTCCATGCCCTCGGAATGTACCCCAGAGCCAGGCTGGCCCTCATATTGAGGGTAAGCGCCGGCGCCAGTATATCTTTCCCCTGTTGGAGCATGATGGCCATTATTCCATCAAATCTCGGCGATTTGTATGGCTTGAAGCTGTTACTGGCCCATCTGATTTTGCTCCAAGTAACCACCTCTTTAGCGACTGTCCAGTCTACTCTAGATGCCCGCCTATAAGGCGCCTCTATTTCTGAGTGTTCCCAATCCGGAGGTGATTGGTTTATTATGTTACAGCCGGGGAAGTGCGTCTGGAGTAAAATTTCCATAGTTTCCTCACCGAGCTTGTAAAGCCTCTCGTGGATGTTCTAAGGGAGCCTATGTTGGTCTGAGTGCTCTTGGACAGGATCGTGTGTAGTCGAGCACTCTCGGACGTGTTTTCCACTTCCTCGCAGTGCCTCCTCCACGACTCCTTCTTGGCGTCCCTCAGTCTTTTGTTATATGTCGTTAGGGCCTGTCTATATTCATCCCATGCTCCCGACCTTTTGGCCGCGTTAAACAGCTTACGAACCTGCGTCCTCCTTTGCCTGAGGTCCTCGTTCCACCACGGGACGTTCCTGGTGGACACCCTCATTTTCAGGGGGCAGTTGGCGTTATAGGCCGAGGTGATTGCGTCTCGCAATTGGGCTGCCACAATCTCGAGGTCTATTGAATTGTCTATGGATTTTCAGTCTACTGATCACCGTCACCTGCAGAACGGTGTCAGGGATCCGTACGAGGACCTTGCATCTCTTTGGGAGTTCCTTGGGCTTGACGGCTGTCAAGTCCGCCCCCTCCCAAATCTGACCGAATCCCCCGATCGTTTTCCGCAGCCAGTGTCCCGCGACTGCGGGCCGGCACAGGTTATCCAGAGGATGCCCCCCGCGGGCTCTCCCCTTCCTGAAGAGTTCACCGCAGCTACTACAGTAGCCTGGATCAGGTCCGCCTTCCCCTGGTCTAGCGTGACCTCAGGATGGCGTCTGTCAATCACCGCCATCCCGAGGCCCTCCGCAGCCTCCCTATATGAGCCAGTCTGCGCCGGTGTACCGGCCTTGATCCTTTTGGGGCGTCTGTCTGTAGGAGGCGTGCTAGAGCCAGAGCTCGGCGTCTTCTGACTCGCACTCTCCTCTTGCGCCTTTACAGGTGCCCTGGCCCTTTTGGGATGTCTGTCTGTAGTAGGCGTGCTAGAGTCCGTGCGCGTCCTCTTCTGACTCGCACTCCCATCTTGCGCCTTTACAGGTTTCGCTACCGTCCACGTCCCGGTCGCTATTTTCTGCGTTCTCCGGCGCTTCTTTCTTTGCGCCCCGGAAAGACGCTTAGACTGCCGGGACAGTCCCTCTACCCCTACAGTAAGGTCCTCACTGGTGGAGGAGCCCCCACAGTCGGCGGACCTCGCCGCCCTCCGGTGGGACCCAGCCTCCATCTTGGGTGTCGGGGACAGGTCTGTGGCCGAAGCTACCCCTTGATCCCCCGCATCTCCATCGGGCGTGAGACCTCCAGAGTCCGCGGACGCTGCCGCCCTGTGGCTCATCTCCGTTTCCGGAATAGACTCAGGCACAAGTCTGTAGCCGGAGCCACTCCTCGAGCCTCATTGGTTTTAGTTCCATATATATTTATAATCTTCATGTTGTTCCCACGAGAATGTGGGAAATACTGTCCACACCATCAGAACCCCCTATGTGGTGCAAGGCGGGTTACTCTGGAGGGTTGCCCGGTACTCCAGAGGTTCCGTTCACGACACCATCACCCTGGTGCCATCAATCCCTAGGCACGGGCTACGTGACACTGTAGATTGGGGGAGTTTACTTCGACCTTCTTGTCTAGATTCATGATGTTTAGTTATCAGCAGGGTCACCTCGTGCAGGATGCGGCACTGCGCCGCGAATGACGGTCTTGGGGAAAGCTTCATCGAAAGATTATGCTGTTGTTTCCACTTCCTCAGCTTGCCCCCTGGAGTCCTTTGGCCCGCGACTCCTTGACCCCAATAAATTTGGTTACCATAGCTTTGTTATTTCTGGAGATATAAAATTTTGTTGAAAGAAAACACAGAATTTTACGGGAAAAACTAGTCCCATTTTCCTGGCTAATGAATTTATCCAGGGGACTTGCGAAAGAAAGGTACTCACCACATTTTATCACAATCAGTCTATTACTTTTTGAGTTATTGGTGTGACACAAATTAATAAATATATATAAAAGTATGGCATCAGCGACAAAAATAAAAAATACGCCTAAACGTCGTAAAAAGCGTCAAAATATATAGAAAACATGATTTGGGAACGAAAGTCTGGTTTATCTGTTGGTCTGTGTGTCTGTTTGTAGCCACGATAACTTTACAACGAATTGAGATATCGTCTTCAAAATTGGTATACAGTTAGCACCCGACAAACGAACGGTTAGGATTGTTTTTTTGGTAAAATTTCACCAGGGGGTAGTGGACGAATGGGGGGTGATTTGGTGAAAATTGACATTTTTTCATAAACACTCGAGTAATCTAATGTTTTAGAGTTTGTTTATTAGAAACCTTTCAATTTCATCAAACATCCAGTATTCTGTGCTGAAATTAAATTATGGGTTGAATGTGTGGAAGTGGAATATCGGTGAAGTCTCAAAACATTTAGAGAACTTGATTCTGAAACATAATTTTTTTGTCTGTTGGTTTGTTGGTGGGTACGTCTGTTTGTTAGTAGGCGCAATAACTTTCGAACGAATTGAGATATCATCTTCCAATTTAGTATCCCGTTAGCACCCGACAAAGGAACACTTTGAATTCTTTGTGTCTACGCTTCAGGGTGTAGGTGAGAAATGAGGGTTAATTTGGTAAAAATTGACGTTTTCCTTAAAACTCGAGATTTATAACGTTTCAGAAGTTTATGGGTACAGGAATACGAATATTTTCTTTGTGGTCAAGCCATGCACCTTAAATTCATTTCATGAAAATATCTTTCTGAGAAGAGTAGATTATCACAGCTATGTGGAAGTTAGGATTCAATTTACAGCACTATTTTTAATCCTTTTTAAGATAAACCAACTAATTGAATCCATTAATTTGAGATCGACTAATATCCTAAAACTTCAATACTTTCTGTTGCTACTTGAAAAAAAATCTAGATTTTAACTTATTATTAAATATTTATTCGTGTTATAAGTCCAAAAGGAATATAACTTGGAAAAGACAAACATAAAAATTCACGTTGATTTAAATATTCAATGCTCTATTATTCCACTAGATTTAAATTTGGAACACAAGTGTCATATTCCCGCTTCACTCTCTGATTGGTCGAGAGTTACCAAACAACCTATCCCATCTATAAACCATGTAGTAAGGTGATATTTTGCAAGACTTTTCACTTTTTTTATTTGTTATTTATAATAAAAATTGTATCTCCACATGTGCAAACAATGCTTTTATGTACGATACATTGTATGATTTTTTTGCAAAATAAATTACATATAATTATGGATGCTAAATTACACATACCAGTATGATTTTAGCCAGCAGAAAATATTAAGAGAAACCTTCAAATCTACTACTATATTTGCTATATTTGTAATTCTTATAGTGGTTCTTGTAGGCTAGTTGATATGGAGGCACCAGTCGAGGTTCACAACACGTTACACGAAGTGCTAAAGATTGGAGCTCCATTACTTTTGCCGCAATTACATGAACGCATCGAATTTCTGAACAAGCACCTGTCATGTGCTGGAATTCTCAGCAAGGGTCAACAGATGCTGCTTAATGTTATACTGAATAGCTTAGATGATCCTATGCATGTGGCGGCACTATTGGGTTACACCAACCTACCTGAAAAGATTCAACCCCATAATCTGTCTCTTACAAGCTCGCTTATGGAAAATTTAATTAAGACACTTCACATTTATACAGTAAGTAGGTAATTATTATATACAGACAATTCATAATAACTGTTTCAATGTTTATAGAAAACTAATAAAACAAGCTAGAGTTCCAAAATTGACAAATAAGATTTTCAAAGTCTCGAACTCGGCTCTAAAATATTTTTAATTTACTATAATTTTCTTTCTACCCAAAATAACAGACTATTAATACACGCTATTAAGATCCATTTCACCCCAACCATGTTTTTACACCTGATTATCCTTCTACTAATAAAGCTGTTGTTTAATTAATTTATATAGTTATATATAATAATTTTAAGATTAAGTATCATTCTCGAAAATTATATAATAAACACAAAATAATAACAGGGTACCCACATGTCTGGAAAACCGTAAAAAGTAAGGTAATTTCAGTGATTTTAAAAAATGGTCAGGGAATTCACAGTAATTTTACCAAATCTTGCCGAAAGTCTGGAAAATTTTAGCTAATTGTAAGATTAGTTAAATAATTCATTTCTAAAACCAATGGGACGAAGATATTCTTCTTCTCCTAAGCATTTTTCGCAAGTCGATACTAAGCAGGTGCTAGGTGCACAACGGTATAAAGCTTAAATAGGTTGTGTTCAAAAAATGCGGACACAGTGTTTTTCCGTCCACATAAATTGATGTATGTTAAATTTTTAAATGTTTTAATATATGTATTTAAAAAAGTCTGGACGCGGCAAATGCATATAGTAGCGAATTTTCATTAAAATATTTTTAATAGCAAATATGTGTTTTTTTAATGAAAACAGCCATCAAATTTGGTTACCCATGTAGTAGAAACAATGTATCATATTTTATCAAAATAACTTTCTTGTTTGAAAAAGTACAAAGTTTTTCCGAAAATGAAGTTAAAATGTTTCCGAAAAAACTGGTCCGATTTTCATAGCCGTTGTTCAGGTTATTTACCCACCTACCAAAATATAATTATTCACAAAAACCTTTTCAGCAAAAATTTTATGAAAATTTGCAAACAATTTTTTCAAGAAAATCCGAAAACATTTTTTTAATAATAACTTATTAAACATTTATTATTAATTACCAAAATTTGACAAACAAATCTTCCAAAAAATTATATCTACAAAAGCACCAAAAAATTTCTGTGAAAACTGGCTAAACATTTTTTTTACACAAAATGTTGGTAAAAAAATAAAAAAAAAATCAAATTATATACCTAATCTGTAATTAAAATTGAAAATAAAGTAACGTTATTTTAAACCTGGATCGGCTAAACACTGCCCTCCACAAAACATTAAGTAAATAGCAGTTGAATAAAAATACTTTTGGGAAGTCTGTAAAATTATTTTAATTTGTCACATGGTAATGTTTATGCAGAAAGTGGATTTTCAATTATTAAATAATATTATAACGCACCGTATATAATGCTATTCATCTCACAGGGTGCCCTTCATTGTAAATATAGTGTTACTTTTTTGTCAGTATTCTTGAGGTTGTTATAAATTAGCTTTAGACATAAACAATGGCAAGATAATTTTTCCAGAATAGACAAGAAGAAAAAGTCCTAACATGAAATTAAAATGCTTGAAAGTAATAAGCAAAATCTAGAGGACAAATCGGCAATAAAAAGATTCAGTTAGATTTAAAAAAAACAATAAAATCACAAAAGAAAATATAATGAGTTTTACGCATTTTCACTTTAAATTGTTGAGTACTGCAACTATAAAAAATATTCTACATTATACGGTGTTTCACATTATGAAGATCGCCAAAAGTCCAACCAAATTTGTTAAAACTGTTTTCATTAATTGGACGATACATATGCACATGTTTTCGATTCTTATGGAATTGTGTATGCAGACGCGTTTTAGGTTGTAGATGACGCAAATCACAACAAAAATGAGGTCAGCAGCAAGTCAATTAAATTTTCTTCTGTCTGATGATGCTGTCAAGCAGTGAAACCGGTTACAGAAAAGAAAATGAACATTTGTGAAGCCAAAGAAATAATGTCGAAGTCTATATTTAGTATGGAACGGTTTCAACAAGTGAGGGCAACAACAATTAATGAACCAAGAAGATTCATAAATGAAAACTATCGATGCGTTAAAATGAGTATCCTACATAAATCTTAACATGTTTATAACATTCAAACACTTTTCACACACTGTGGCCAAACTGTAGCCAAACTGTAGCAGCGAGTTTGCAGGCGCCACCTTGTCGTTTCTTTTATACAGTTTAGACCCGTGTATAAAAGGAACGCCATAATCTGGGGGCAATAATGATCAACTATTGGAGTATATGTTTAGGTAAAATGGCCTAAAATTGCATTTAAGGAAAACTTGTTTTTTTTGTAGATAATAGACACCGAAACGGCTATAGTAGGTATAGGTGGTTCGTTTTCCGTCCACCACCGGAAGTGATACACCACCAGGCTAATACGCATGTGTGTGACGTCAAAGTGTGACAAGAGGTGTAACCTAAGAAGACGTAATCTAAGATGGCGGCTGTTGTCATGGGAATAAGAAGATAAATTTTAAAACGGTATTTGCCCAGAGCATTCAAGATAAGAGGATTCGACATTTTAATTTGACCAAAAATGATTTATCAATATGGCAGTTATGCACATCATCTTTTAAAGTTTAACACCCCATGTGTGGGGTATCATCGTACTCATCATGATGAGTAGAGATCAAAAATGTAGATACAAAATGTGTGGCACGTCATGCACTTTTCAAGTGGAAAGCCACTGGTTATATATAGAAGTGGGATTGTCTGCTGGGAACCTAGAGGCTACTTGCTGGGTGGGAGGTAGCAATGTGCTGCAGTAAGATGCTACCTGCAAGATGCGGGCTGGAAGGTGCTTTGATTTTACCAAAAATGATTTATCAATATGGCAGTTATGCACACCATTTTTTGAAGTTTAACACCCTATGTGTGGGGTATCACCGTATTCTTCATAATAAGTAGAGATCAAATATGTAGATACAAAATGTGTGGCACGTCATGCACTTTGCAAGTGGAAAGCCACTGGTAATATATATATATATATATATATATATATATATATATATATATATATATATATATATATATATATATATATATATATGGGTTTGTCTGCTGGGAACCTGGAGGGTACTTGCTGGGTGGGAGGTGGAAAAGTGCTGCTGCAGTAAGATGCTAGCTGCAAGATGCGGGCTAGAAGGTGCTGGCTCTTTGTAGTGGTCTTGTTATCAATTCTCGTTTCCTGCCAGTGCCCACGCTGATCTCGTTTCTACTTTCATTTACTGTTACTGTTCGGTGTGACGTCGTTAAACTATTGTTATTAATTCTCATTTCTCGCCAGTGCTTGATTATCAATTCTCATTTCTTGTTAGTGTTGGCACCTGCCAGGCCTACCGTTTTTCGCAATTTTTTAGTATATGGTTCTGGGAATGTTGAGCGTAGAATTGTAGGACGGGGTGGGTCTCTCCCAATCCAAGTTTGCGTTCAGAAGAGGCAGATAAACGATACACTAGATAGCAGAGGTTATGAAGGCTGCTCGGTATTTAACATCTAAGGTGTGCGCCCTAATTACCGTTGACGTAGCAAGTGTATTCAACACTGCTACCTGGAGTATTATCATCCAAGAACTGAGAAGGAGGGGACTATCGCAGTACCTGATAAACTTGGTATCCAACTACTTGAATGATAGGAGGCTTCAAATCACAAGCAAGAAGAGTGGGTGTTACCAAACTGTGGAATGTACTGTATGACAGGATTCTGAGGTAGAATTACGGGGAAAACGTGAAAACAGTAGCTTATGTAGACGATATGAGATGACCGGAGATGACGTTGAGATTGTCAGTTGTTCTAGAATAGGTAAGACAAATAAGAATGGCGCTAGAGCTCTTAAGGTAGTTTTATCACGATCTGAAGATGCCTTAAGGATTTTAAAGCTGAAGAAAAATTTGAATAGGGAAGCGAAGGTCTTCATCGAAGCTGATTTGACAACTCGTCAGTATGCCAATTTGCAGAAACTGAAAACCGACTTAAAGAAGAGAAGGGAAGGTGGTGAGGAAGGTCTATACATTAAATATGTTAATGGTGTCCCTCAGATACAAAAAAATTAACAACGGGTCGGGATGGATTGGATGCTCTTAACGTAAATAACTGTAAAAATGCTTCTATGGTGTATTATCAAAATGTCCGTGGACTTCGTACAAAACTTAACCTTTTAACTACTAATGTTCAACTTTGCTCGTATGATATATTGGTCTTTACTGAGACTTGGTTGAACAGCGACATATATGATGCTGAACTGGGCCTTCATGGCTTTATTATTTATCGTAAAGACAGATATAGTAGTACCAGTGATTGTTCTCGAGGAGGGGGTGTCTTGATTGCTGTCAGAGAGGAGCTTGTAAGCCAAAGGTTAATGGTGTCAGATGAGTTTGAGCATGTTTTTGTGTTAATTGGATCAGGAAACAACCAAATGATAGTTGCTGCAACGTATATACCACCCAGATCCTCGTCTGAAGCATACATTGGCTTTTCTGAAGAACTCGAGAGATTATCTATCACTCATCATAGTGCAAAAGTTTTGGTCTGTGGGGATTTCAATCTTCCCCATGGCATATGGTCTCAAGACAGCCTTGGCTCCAGTGTTTCAGTTCAGCCAGGCTCCCCACCAAGTGAAATTCTGGCGGCTGAGGTGGTTTCAAATATGTGTTCATACCTCAATTTGTTCCAGCTGAATAGTCTCCTCTCCATCAACGGTTCACTGTTGGATCTTGTTTTATACTCTAGCAGTGATATTGTTCCTCAGCCTCCAGATATAGTTCTAATTCCTGAAGATTCGCACCATCCACCGTTTCAGTTTCAGCTGCTACACGACTGGTGCACCAACAACGTTGGATTTGTTCCAGATGGTTATTACAGAGATTTCAAGTCTGCTGACTTCGTCTCAATTTCGGGATTTTTAGACTTAGTTAGTTGGGATACTTTGTTCGAAAATAAATCCCTTGAATTGATGGTGAAAACGCTTTATGATATTTTGTACATTGCTATTGATTTATATGTCCCTTTAAAG
The DNA here is from genome assembly GCA_964006375.1 of Tillus elongatus. Classification (NCBI taxonomy): domain Eukaryota; kingdom Metazoa; phylum Arthropoda; class Insecta; order Coleoptera; family Cleridae; genus Tillus; species Tillus elongatus. The sequence continues at coordinate 174,377,767 of OZ023262.1, read as the reverse complement.
AAGTTTTCTTCTAAAAAGTTTCCACGATGGTTTACACCTGAACTCAAAAACTTAATATATCTTAAAAAGCAAGCACATCTCAAATATAAGGTATCCAAGTCTGCTGATGAGTATGTTAAGTTTTCTAAATTAAGATCTCTATGTAAGATAAAATCTCGTGGGGCTTACATTAACAATGTTTCCGAAACTGAGTCATCACTATGCAATAATACCAAACCTTTCTGGAAATTTGTTAACTCCAAGTATAAGAATGCTGATTTTCCAAGTACTTTAAAATATAATGATCAAATAAGTTCATCGGGATTAGACATTGTTGACATGTTCGCTGAGTATTTTTCGTTGGTTTACAGCGGCGATAAGTGTTCTTCCCCTACCCATGAATTTTCTTATGCTGAGCTGAATCTGTCAGTGCACCACATTAAAATATCAGACATTTATACTAAACTTGCAGCCCTAGATGTCAGTAAAAGTCCTGGGCCAGACGGTATTCCCCCATCTCTTCTTAGGTGCTGTAGTTTTAATTTGTCTAGACCTTTATGGTTCATCTTTAATTTATCTCTGGAAATGAGTGTTTTCCCTACATGCTGGAAACTTAGTTTCATTCTTCCAATTTTTTAATCTGGTGACAGAGGTCTTGTTGAGAACTACCGACCGATAAGTATTCTTAGCGTTATTCCTAAAATTTTTGAGGATCTTCTGTGTGAGACTCTTACTTCTCTCCTTAGAGGTTCAATCATTGACCAGCAATATGGATTTATATCAGGTCGTTCTGCTGACCTAAACCTGTTGGTGTACAGTGCCTACTTGTCGGAGTCCTTGGCGGCGGGTATTCAGGTTGACTCTGTTTATACCGACTTTTCCAAGGCCTTTGACAGAGTGAACCATAACCTCTTAATCCATAAGCTACATATGTTTGGTGTTGGCGACCCTCTTCTCAGCTGGATAGGTAGTTACCTTTCTGACAGATATCAGGTGGTGCGGATAGGGAATTTTATGTCCAATGGGATAAAGGTTTTGTCTGGTGTGCCACAAGGTTCTCACTTGGGGCCCTTGCTATTTAATATCTTCATTAATGATATTCATGAGTGTTTTTCTCATTGTCGATTTTTGTTGTTTGCTGACGATCTGAAATTATTCTCCGGGATTACAGGTCCCTCAGACTTTTTTAAGATTCAGTACGACATTGACAACTTAATAAGCTGGTGTCTTAACAATGGGATGGAACTCAATCCATCTAAATGCCAATCAATTTCTTTTTATAGAGGAAGGAACAGACTTGAACATACCTATTACATCAACGGTGTACCATTGAAGTCTGTTGAATTAGTTAGAGATTTGGGTGTTACATTTGATTCATCTTTTTCATTTATTCCTCATGTTTCTAATGTGATTTCTAAGTCTCTGAAGTTGCTTGGCTTTGTTAAAAGATGTACCTCTGATTTCACCAACATCAGATCTGTTAAAATTCTTTATTTTTCTCTTGTACGTCCTCATCTTGAATATGCCTCTTCTGTATGGTCTCCCTACTATGCATGTCATTCAGTCAGTCTTGAACAAGTACAGTGCAAATTTTGAAAGTTTCTTGCTTTCAAAAGCCACCATGACTGTAGTGGTATCGATGATTTACTAACATATTTTAATATCATGCCTCTTGATGTTCGACGTAAACAAAAAGATTTAAAACTTTTTTATAATATAATTAACTTCGAGGTATCTTGTCCTCACTTACTTTCTATGATCAACTTTTTTGTTCCACCAAGAGTAACTCGTTCAAAGAGTTCATTTCTTGTCGCTTTTCATCGTACCAACTACAGTCACAACTCTTATTTAATTAGATGCTCAGTGTTGGCCAACAAATTGTCTGATGAACTTGACTTTTTCACAAGAAAATCAGTTTTCTTAAAACAACTGTCACTTTGTAAGTTTAGTTAATCGGTACTTAATATTTATTGCCTATATTTTGCCTATATTGCCTATTTTTATTGTTATTTTTTTTTTTTTTCATTTTGTCTAACTTGTAACCATTTTGAATGCTTTATTAACTGCTTTTATTGTATATATTTTTTCTTTTTGTACTTATCTAAAATGGGCTCCTGGCCCGTAAATAAATAAATAATAATAATAATAATAATAATAATATCGTAGTGCTTGTAACAGCAGATGACTTAGAAGTCCTAGAATGGCATGTCAAAGGAGTTCTCAGGATAGGTGTGTGGATGAGGGGACACTATCTCGAGCTAGCGCTAGCCAAGACTGCAGCTGTCATTCTCAAAGGCAGCAGAAGGTACTGAAACATAACATTTCCACTGCGAGGGGTCAGAATAGTTCCAAGGGCATCCATAGGTTATCTGGAAATTGTGCTGGATTAGCACCTCACTTTTGGAGAACCCGTAAAATCTATAATTAGCATATAATATAATATAGTCGAACATCTGCGCTTGGAAGAATACTCCAAAACATGGGAAGACCTGGAAGTCAAAAAAGAGCAACACTGTGCGGGGTCTTGCACTCCATTATCCCATATGGAGCGGATATATAGCACACAGTGGTTGAGACCCAGAAATACGCCAATCTGCTGGAGAAAGTCCAGAGAAAGATGCTGCTGTGGGTAGCACGCGCATATAGCACGGCGTCTGCGGCCGCACTTCAAGTGGTGGCAGCAGTGCCGCCTATTAATCTTCTAATACATGAGCATAGGGGGGGAAACCGAAAAACAACGCTGACAAGACTGATGGGTAGAGATGCTGATCCCCAATATTGCAACATGGAAAATACGATTATATGAGAAAACTAACTACTACCTGACCCAGGTGTTGACAGGCCACAGCTCCTTCAAGGCATACCTACAGAAATTCAACTTGACAGAAGACCGCAAGATGTCCATACTGTCTAGAATATGATGACGCGGAACTCACAATTTTCTATTGCCAGAGGTGGGGTAGAATAAGGACAAAGTGCCAGACAAAAATCGGGGAACTACTCACCAATAGTAACCTAATTGCAGTGATGCTCAGCTCAAAGCGGAACTGGGATGAAGTAAGGACAATAGTGCAACTTACCATGGAAACGAAGATAAGTTAAGGGAAGTTGCAGGACCGAGCGATCTCCCAAACCACTGAAATGCAGGACCTAAGTACATGAAGCGAAAGAACAGACCACCATGCCTCTTGAAGACATGCCCAAAGCGGCTCCAGCAGGCAAATAGGGGGAATGAAGGGTTTTAGCCGGTAGGAGTCTGGCACTACCCAGTGAAGCAGAACGAATACGTTCCTGGGTGTCCAAGATGGATTCTTCCGATAGTCGTCTATCCATGCATCAACAATTTTTTTTATTTTCATCGCCTGTTGAATCGATTGGATTACCAACGTTATACAATGTGGTTTTGCAAATAAAAATCACCCCTTGTAGTTCTTGGGAAAATCTCTTTCAATAATTTTAAAATTGAAACGTTCATTGGACTGGGAACGTCCGAACTTATCAATAGACATTTTTATACTAAGCAATAGACAGACATGAGTAGTATATATGTAAGCTTACTAGGCGATAACACCAGCTTCCTTCAGTCCTATGATTGACTGAATTTTGTTGTTATGAGCGTTATTACCAGCAACTTGAGAAGCCATTAAAAGCTGAAGTCTATCAACCAACTCATTTATATCATCCCAGTAGACAGACTTTATTTGTTTGTTATTTTGTGTCATAACTATTAGTGTAAATGCTGTTTTTTTCTGCCACTTACATTCTGAACTCTGGGTTGAGTTTCAGTTTTTTTGTTTTTTTGTGAAGATTGTGTCATAACCAAAACCTTGAGGAGTTGGGGATGTTTGTTGTCTAGAATTTATAATTGGCTTTACTATAGACATATACTTTTCTGATGAACAACCTTTGGTTCGTGCATTAGGGTCGTAGTTAACTTTATGAACAGTGGTTGTTTCTAGAATATCTTTATGGTGTGTAAGATTGCTATAAGTATATCCGTTAGGCCTTTTCATAAATATCAACTCTAGCAGACCTTGTGTTTGTGGATATCTCCTTTTATCTACGTGAATTTCATCTTTAATGAAGTCTATGTATTTGTTACCAAGACTATCTACCAGCATCATCATCGTAGAGAGCACCATACGTTTGATCAACAGTAGCATCGAGAGATGGTTCTGTAAAAGACTTGTTTACATAATATTTAACCCTTTCTGGATATTGATCCAAAAACTCTTGATATGCTGGTGTGATTGCGATGTTGGTTATGCGTTCCTCAATATCTTGAAGTATGTCAAAACAAAACAGTGAGGCCATCACATTGGGTAAGAAGAAAGGCAGTGGTTTGAAACTAAAACCAAAATGCAAGAGTAGAAAAAACATTTTGGAGCCTAACTGAAATTATGACGAGTTAAAAACCTTGCTATATTTGTAATCGACTGTCAGACCAGAATGAGCCAATCAAGTCTTTAACAGTGGACATCAAAGTGGAGTTTATGAGCAAAGACAATTTCCGAATAGAACCAGAGCTTACTGTTTAGTTATTCATGATAGTGTATTAACATGTAAACATCTACTGGTGTCATAAGAGCCATTATGTAATAATTTAATACGTAAGAATTTGATGTGAGCGTGTGGTGAGTGCCTACATTAATATGCTCTAAGGTAGTGAAGTCGTAAAGTGAGTAAAGAGCTTGATTTAATTAGTAATATTCAAGCAGCCAAATACATTTGTTACTTCTGTTATATGGTTAAAATGATTGTTATACATTAAGACATTACTTTCTTACAAAGAAATTTTCGCCATATATAGAGGTCTCGCAAATTATAAGTATTATCAGCTGGGCTGTTTTATGTCTCTTGATAATTTATAGATACAACTCAAGCCTTGCCATACACGGTTTCAGTACTGAAAGAATATAATGAAATAGAATTAAAGGAACTGAGACAATTTCGAATGAAGATATTTTAAAGAAATTATTCAGTGTAAGAATGAGGCGAAGCAGGGTCTACAGGCTGTTGAAACCAGGTTGTTGCTGATTATAGAGCAGCTGAAAATTAAGCTGAGAAATGTTCAGAATGAAAAGAGAGTAAAGAGAAACAAGAGCTGATGTACTGGAAAGTAAACTATGGAAAAATTTGCCTTAAGCATGCTGATTCTGATGCTGGTAATATTCTCAAAACTACACTAGATGAACTCGAGAAATGAATGCAAGTTGAAGTGTCCGAGGGAGACATAAGCAATATTTACACCATTGGAAAGTCCGAAAAGAGCCCTGTAGTGGTTGAGTTTGCATTGTATCTAAAAAAAGGTTCTAATTCTCAAAAATTTTGGAAAACTTAGGGAAACAGAAATAGCTGTGGCACAGGATCTTACAGTAAAGCAGCGAGAGGAAAAGAGGATTCTTCGAAGACAGCTAAAACTGGCATAACTGGATGAAAAAACCAGTGTTATATAAAAAAATTCCGGATTTATTGTCAATGGAGTCAGCTATTCTGCCAGCGACCTAGAGGAATATAGTGGAAAAGACATTTTGAAGAATAGACAGAAACCAGAAAGTGCTCCGGCTATTCCTGACATCAACATTGCTAAACTATGTCATGGGAGTGCAACAGGGATGATGAACACGCACAGTGGCAGAGGTGTTGGTGAAAACGAGACGGGGTCCTGAACCATTAGCCCAAAACTTGCTCTCTAAGAAGCCGGATCAGCATCAGAATAGTGTGGTGGTTTCGTCTCTGCAAAAACAAGGAAGAAAGGAGACTACTTTTGTGTTACTCAGACCAAGAAAAAGATAATTGAGTGGACCTTTTGGCCTTGGTCATTTTTACCAGCTACCCTGTATAAATGATATCACTTTCAATTCCTTAACCTCCTCCGCTCCTTCCACAACATGAAAACATAACGATACAAGTGAAAAGTATTATTTCTGCTAAATAAAACAAAACTTTACACTTTGACTACATATTTGAAATAAAAATATTTACATTGCACCAATCCTTTTATGTATTAATCGACAAATTTCCATCAACTGAATAATTTTTCATACAAAAATTCGTAACGAATGTTTCTTCAAAGAAAATTCATTCAATTCATTTATAAGAAAAATCGCTATTAAAAGAACATTTTGTACAAGAAAATTCGCTAATAAAAATAAATTAAAAAATATTCAAAATCTTAGCTAAATACCGAAGTAGATACTTTTTCTGTGGCCTCATAAAGAACATTCTTTTGTCTGTCGATGCTGTAAAAATTGAATCCGGTTACAGAAAAGAAAAAAAACTCTTCTGATGTCACAACTCTCTTCGTCTGTGTTAACTGTGGAATAGTTTTATTAACTAAGGGCACCAACAGCTTCTACTGAATTAAAAGTCCTTATCTTTCATTAGTGATTTTTCAACAAAAAGTCGGTAAATAAATATTGGAATTACACAATCTAATCAGATAACGTTACAGTTGAATGTTAGCTCTGCTAAAATATCTAAATGCATGTGTAATCATTGTAATGTTTCTTTGTTGTTTTGTTTGAATAAAGTGTATTATTAAATAGAGTCTTTAGTAATCAGAATACAACAGGTTATGGGCCCAGATCGCAATTCCGCTGAGTAACAGTTGTTGTGAAGTGAAATGGAGTTTGGAGGTTTTGTCTGCTGTTTTTTTTTTTGTTAGTTTCTGGTTTTTGTTCTAGAACAATAAGATAAGAAAGGAAAAAATTAAGCACATGAAAATGGCCGGTGCTGGTATTCGTATAATGAATACTACAAGTGTGAAAAATACTTTCAACGTAGATTTGTTGAATGGAAATAACTATCAAGCATGGAAATTTCGAGTATTAACCATTTTAACGGAGCGGAACGTTGATGAAATGATCGTTACATAATATAAAGCTGAAGATTATGCTGATGAGAAGAAGAAATAGAAGCGAAGGAGAAGGATAATAAATGTAAGTCAATTATTGTTCAATATATTGAGGATTCCCAGATTTATATAATTAGAAATAAAGAAACTACATATGCTATGTGGAAGAGTTTAGAAGAAATGTATGAGAAAAGGGGCATACCAAGGCAAATGTTTTTCAGAAAGAAAATAATGTCCATGAAATTTCAAGAAAATGAGACATTTGAAGAGTTTCTAATGAAATTTGAAACAACGTTGGGTCAGTTGAGAGCAGCTGTAGACATTAGGGAAGAAGATGCTGTATGTAACTTGTTGTTAGCCTTACCAAGGTTGTTTTAAACTATTGTGACTGTTATAGAAAATATTCCATCAAAGGAAGTTACGCTAGACTTTGTAAAGGCTAGACTTCGTACAGAAATAGAAAGATATCAGGATCAACGCCACAGTGGTAAACAAATACAGGCAGCTTTTATGGGTCAAAGGAATATGTGCTACAGGTGTGGTCAAGAAGGTCACTACGCAAGGAAATGTATGAATCAACGAGGCCGAGGTCAATTTCATAATCAGTTCAGATGCAATCAGTCAAGAGGTAATTCAGGAAATAGGACACACAGAGGTAGAGGTGTTTATAACCAGAGAGGACGAGGAAATTATCAACAGCATTATCACAATGAAAGGAGAGGAAATTTGGCTGAAAATTGTGAGATGCCTGATGACAGAAAGGTTTGTTTTATGACTAGCTTAAAGGACTATACTGGAGAAACTGTAAGTAGTGATAATTTAACATTTTATATAGACTCCGGATGCACAGACCATTTGGTTAATAGTGATAAATATTTTTCTAATTTAATTATGTTGAAAAAGCCACTAAAAATAGCTGTTGCCAAAAATGATAATTATCTTGTAGCTGTAGGAATATATAATATTGAGATAGAAAGTTATGTAAATAATAAAACCATAAAATGTACGATTAAAAATGCATTCTTTGTACCAAAACTGAGGACAAATCTCTTATCAGTAAAGAAATTAGGAATGTCAAATATTAAGGTAGTTTTTCAATATGGAAAAGTCAAGTTGTTTTTACATAATGATTTAATTGGTGTTGGGATTAGAAATAATTTGTATGAAATTTTATTTAAAGTATTGAATAATGAATGTTTAAATGTAGAATTGGAAGATGAAAGAGTGAAATTGTGGCACAGAAGATATGGACATATTTGTCATTCAGGTTTAAATAAATTAATACAAGATAAAATGGTTGATGGGATAGATAATTTAAAATTGGGAAAAGTAGAATTTTGTGAGTCATGTATTACGGGGAAAATGTCTAGATTGAAGTTTAGAACTAGAACTAGAGCTAAAAGAGTATTAGAGATAGTACATTCTGATGTTGTTGGGCCTATCACACCATATTCTTATGATGACTGTAGGTATTTTGTCAGTTTTATTGATGACTTTTCGAGTTTTGTTTGTGTTTACATCATTAAGCAAAAGAGTGAAGTATTTTCTTGTTTTAAAGAGTACATGCATATGGTACAGGCAAAGTTTAATCAACGAATTTCAGTACTGAGATGTGACAATGGCAGGGAATACATATCTAATGACTTTAAAAAATGTTGTGAGGAAAATGGCACGATGATTTACTATACAGTCCCGTACACACCTCAACAGAATGGAAAGGCTGAAAGATTTAACAGAAGCATTGTGGACAAGGCAAGAGCAATGATGAACGATGCTTGCTTACCAAAAGAATTCTGGAATGAAGCAATCAGGGCAGCAGTGTATATTATAAACAGAAGTCCCAGTGCAAGCCTAGATAGAGTTACACCTGCACAAATTTGGTTTGGTAAGAAGACTAACATAAGTAACCTTAGAGTTTTTGGGTCCGTGGCTTATGCGCATGTCCCAAGAGAATTAAGAACAAAATTTGATAAGAAGGCTGCAAAATGTATTATGATAGGTTATGCGGTAAACAGATATAGATTGTGGAATGTAGAAAAACAATGGGTTATTATTGCGAAGGATGTAATTTTTGATGAAAATTCATTTTATTGTAATGGTACTCAGTATGTAGGGATATTGAAAATGGTGATGATGGAGATTGTGAAAATGATAAAGGTGCTGAAAAAATTGAAGATCTAAAACGTAGTGATGATAGTAATAGTGAGATAGATAGTAACGTTATTGAAGAGCAAGATCGGGAAAATAAAAATCTAGAGAGGGAAGATATTATAGAGAATGAAACTCAAAATAAGAGGATTAAAAAATTACCAGCAAAATTACAAGACTATGAATTATATATGGCGTTTGATGCAGTCTCATTTGTAGAACAGGTTCCAAGAAGTATTGGTGAAATAAAAAAAAGAAAGGATGGAAAATTTTGGAGAGAAGCTATGAATAGAGAAATAGAGTCTATAGAGAGAAATGAAACTTGGGAACCAGTAAAAGTACCACAGGACACTGATATATTAGATACCAAATGGGTATATAGCAATAAGCCTTTAGAAAAAGACAAAAATGATCAAAACAAAGCAAGGTTAGTTGTGAGAGGATTTGCTCAACAAAATTCCTTTAATTACGATGAGATATATTCACCCGTCGCAAAAATGTCAACTATTAGAACATTATTGGCTGTAGGTGTTCAGTTTAATTTTTGCTTTTTCCAATTAGATGTTAAGACAGCATTTTTAAATGGTGAATTGAAAGAAAATGTTTTTATATATCCACCTGAAGGCATTAAATGTAAACCAGGATCAATTTTTAAATTGAACAAGTCACTCTATGGATTGAAACAATCATCGAGGTGTTGGAATGACAAAATCAATGTGTTTTTGTTAGATTTTGGATTTATAAGATCAGAAAATTACTATTGTTTATATTTCAAGAATTTTGATCAGGAAGTTGTTTGGTGGTTGTTGTATGTAGATGATATAATTTTGGCTGGCTCCAGTTTATATTTTTTGAAATTGTGTAAAGATGATTTAATTGCTAATTTTGACATAAAGGACAAGGGAGACTTGAAAAATTTTCTAAGATTGGAAATAGATTATGACAGAACAAATGGGGCCATGAAAATAAATCAAAAAAGGTTAAATACCGAAAATTTTGAAAATGTTTAACTTTGAAAATTGCAACCCGTCAGCTGTACCAATGGATCCAAAATTAAATTTAAATGTAGATAAAAATATAAGCACAGACAAACCAGTTAAAGTCAGTAGGTAGTCTAATGTATTTGATGCTTGGTTCACGACCGGATTTAAGCTTTTGTGTAAACTATTTCAGTAGATACCAAGATAAAGCTACAGAGGAAATATGGAATCATCTAAAAAGGGTATTAAGATATTTAAAAGGGTCAATTGGTATGAATCTCGTTTATAAAAGAAATGAAAATGAGTTGCCACTAGTTTGTTATGTTGACTCAGATTGGGGAAGCGACTTGTATGATAGAAAGTCAGTCATCTGGTTATCTCATAAAAATCTTTGGGAATACTATATCATGGGTAACTAGGAAACAAAATTGTATTGCGTTATCTACGTCAGAGGCAGAACTAATTGCACTTTGCAGTGGTGTGCAAGACAGTATTTGGTATAAAAAATTATTGGCAGATTTAAATATTAAGATAGAGAAAATACAAATTTTGGAAGATAATCAGGGATGTATTGCGTTAACAAAGAACCCAGAAAATAATCGTCGAGTAAAACATATGGACCTAAGGCTTAAATTTGTTTGTGATTATGTCAAAAATAAGCTTGTAAATATAAGCTACATAAATACCACAGATCAGCAGGCAGATATTTTAATAGGGAAGGGAAATTTTGTGGTGCTGTAATTTACTTCTTTGATTTTCAGATAGATTTGTAAGATGTTTAAAAACCTGTAAGTAGGCTAATGCATAAGATGTAAATTTGTGAATGTTTTAGTAATTAAGTGGTTAACCGAAAACATTAAGAGAGGGTGTTGCGGAATAATATTTTCGAAGGACAGAAACAATATAAAAGGAAGAAGTGACAGTGACCGTTTAGTTAAGAGGTTAGGTCAGGTCAGGTCATGTCGAATCAGGTCGAATAATGTTGTATAGCGTGTAATGATAGCTCTGCTAAAATATGTAAATCCATGTGTAATCATTGTAATGTTTCTTTGTTGTTTTGTTTGAATAAAGTGTATTCTTAAATAGAGTCTTTAGTAATCAGAATACAACGATGAAATAAGTAAAAAAAAAAGAAAGACAAATTCAGTCAATAGTGAGAGTTTAATCCAGGTCCATTCGCTCAAAAGCCAGCGCTCTAACCCGTCGACTACTGTAGGCTTGGCAAGAAAAGTGTAATAAAAGGTAGATAACCGACAATTGTCTTCAGTTATTTATCTGTAATATGTCAGGTCTATTTCAGACGCATTTTTGCAACTATTTTAACAAGTGAGAAGAGTAGCATAAATCTAGTACATTCTAATATACATTTTATGCAATATTTGCCATTCATAATTCGCAACACTTCTACTAATTTTCATGTTTCAAATCTTCAATTTGACATTTACAGGACAAAAATTATAAAATTTTCAAAGTAATTTTTCTTGCACTTGACATTTTTGGCTGATTAAAAAATAAATGTCTGTAATATTTAATAGATTTTATTTAACACATACAATATTTGTGTTTTCTCTCACTTTTAGTGCCACTAAAATTTTGCATTATTTTTTGTAATTTTTGATGCTCTTAGTTTGGTTTTTACAATGTAAACTTGCTTACCAAATTTGGTTGCCATAGCTTTGTTATTTCCTGGCTAAAGAACTTATCCAAGCCACTTGCAAAAGGAAGTTACTCACCAAATTTTATCAAAATCGGCCCATTTTTTTCTGAGTTATCGGTGTGATGATATATATATATATATATATATATATATATATATATATATATATATATATATATATATATATATATATATATATATATGTATGTATGTATGTATGTATGTATGTATGTATGTATGTATGTATGTATGTATGTATGTATGTATGTATGTATGTATGTATGTATGTATGTATGTATGTATGTATGTATGTATGTATGTATGTATGTATGTATGTATGTATGTATGTATGTATGTATGTATGTATGTATGTATGTATGTATGTATGTATGTATGTATGTATGTATGTATGTATGTATGTATGTATGTATGTATGTATGTATGTATGTATGTATGTATGTATGTATGTATGTATGTATGTATGTATGTATGTATGTATGTATGTATGTATGTATGTATGTATGTATGTATGTATGTATGTATGTATGTATGTATGTATGTATGTATGTATGTATGTATGTATGTATGTATGTATGTATGTATGTATGTATGTATGTATGTATGTATGTATGTATGTATGTATGTATGTATGTATGTATGTATGTATGTATGTATGTATGTATGTATGTATGTATGTATGTATGTATGTATGTATGTATGTATGTATGTATGTATGTATGTATTTATATATATATATATATATATATATATATATATATATATATATATATATATATATAAATAAAGAAATAAATTGAAACTGACCCTAGATAGGTGCTCTAGGGAGCCTAGTTCGCGCAATCAAAATTCAAAAGTCGAGATCTCCACATTAGAGATTTTTTTAAAAATTCACTAAAATAATAAAATAAAAGTAAAAAAAAATCAGGACGCATCAAGTGCGTTATGGTAGCGAATTTTTATTACATGTTTAAAATTTGTATAACTCAATTTTCTATAAGCTTAGAAAGTTGGTATTAAAACTTTTAGAGGTTTGACCGCTGTAGTATGCAGTTTCACTTATTAGAGAGTATACATTCCAAAATATTTACTTAAAATTGTTATGAACTAACACAAAATTTAAATAACACACTTCTCCCTCCAAACAGCAAATTCGTTTCTTTTGATGTTTATAGCACGTATTCTAAAATACTTCTAGAGAATGCGTACCTCTATTAGAAAAGATTTTAGTAGAAAGAAGGCAAATGTCATACAAAGACATTATAAATAAATAGCTGCCCGTCTATTGCAAAATCACTTGATCACCATCTAAGTGTAAGTCACATATGCAGGTTTTTGCTACCTCCAATACTGAAACCCCACTGATATTGGTCTGGCATGTCATGTGTGAATTTGTACAGCAACAACGTTTTCTGAAAATTTATTGATTTTTATGTGTCGGTTTGTTTAAATCGACCGCAGTTTTAAATATTTCTTATAGACACGGGATATTTTTCAAATAATATCCCTTTTTCATCAGTATTGCATTAAATATGCATAGATATACACATATTTTTTTTCTTACTTGTAGGTAGTTTAAGTTCTGAGATCAGTAGTGTGACGTTACAAGTTTATATATATATATATATATATATATATATATATATATATATGTATGTATATATATATATATATATATATATATATATATATATATATATATATATATATATATATATATATATATATGTCTGGGTGCAGCAAGTGCGTTATGGTAGCGAATTTTCATTAAAATGTTTTGAATGGTAAATATTATGTCTTGTTTTTAAAAAGGGACATTTTGTTGGCAGTATAACCTATATAGTAGTAACAATATAGCGGTTCAACCCGAGAACCAAGTACATCTCACATTAAAGACCACGGAAATCTTTCCGAGAATATATATATATATATATATATATATATATATATATATATATATATATATATATATATATATATATATCATACCGATAACTCAAAAAATAATAGGCTGATTCTGATGAAATTTGGTACGTACCTTCCTTTTGTAAGTGGCTTCAATAAGTTCGTTAGAAAGGAAAATCAGACCAGCTTTTCCGGGAGAATTTTGGGTTTTCTTTCGGAAGATTTTTGTATCTCCGAAAGTAACAAAGCTATGACAACCAAATTTGGCAGGTGCGCTTCTACTATCAAACTTACCATAGAAATTCAGATATTTAAGTTAAACGAAAAAAAAGATATAGCCATTTAAAGAAAAAAATGTTGGGTGCCACTTGTGATCAGAGGAAAACACAAGAACAAAATCTTTTGTGTGATTAACAAAACCAATTGAATATTACATAAAACGGTTAAGTTTCCTTAACGCAAAAAGGTCAAGAAGTAGCAGAAAAATTATTTTGAAAATTTTATAATTTTTCTTCGCGATTCGAAAGTCAAAATTTGCAATTTTCAGACAGCGAATTTGAAACAAATATGGACTATGCATAAGAAATCTCGTAATAAGTGTGTTTTACAAAGCCTTAAGTTTCAGCTTCCACCATCATTGTCCTTCATTTCACTAAAATATTTTCGGAAAATCCATTTCAAATAGACACCCTCTTTCTGATGCTTTGGGAGTAGTTGTTTCAGCTATAGAGTTTATGGTTTAATACTCTATATTTTAGCAAATTTTCGTAGAAAAAATTAGTTATTGAGAAGACCACGATTAATGACATTTAAAAAGATTTCTTCAAATAAGCGCGAACTAGAACCGCTAAATCCCATATACGGGGTCAGTTTCAGTTTTTGTCTGTTTACACATATACAGGGTAACGCATTTCTACGGTAAAGCTCAATATATCCGTTATTATACAAGATATGGGAAAAAATTATGTACGTTAATTATAGGGTGTCTCAAGCATCTTATAAATCTATTTCGACAATCACAGGGTGGCCCATAAGTCGTTGGTGATACACATTCTTTTTTTAATAGAACACCCCTATGTTATTGCATTTTTGAATTTTAAACTTGATCTGTGTTATCGACACAACATGTTTTGGTTTTGTGTGTTTCTCTGGTAATCAGTGGCTCCCCAATTGTTTTTCAAATACTTATAACTTTTTTCTTGTAACCTATAGTTCTAAATGTTGGTACTTAGTATACTTGCCTACGAAATTTGGTTGCCCTAGCATTGTTATTTCTGTAGACACAAAAAATTGCCGAAAAAAAACCCAAAATTTTCCCGAAACAACTGGTTCGATTTTTCTGGCTAACCAAGTTATCCAAGCCAGTTACCAAGGGAATGAACTTACCAAAGTTGATCGAAATCAGCGGTTTATTTTTTTGTGTTATCGGTGTGATACATATATGTATGTATGTATGTATGTATGTATGTATGTATGTATGTATGTATGTATGTATGTATGTATATATATATATATATATATATATATATATATATATATATATATATATATATATATATATATACAGGGTGATTCATAAGTGGTGACCAAAAATGAAACCCTATGTTCTTTAAACAATTTTAGAGAGGGTATGTCCTATAAAATTTTTTCCTATAATGCTTCATTAAAAATATACAGGGTGTTGAAGTTGAATTTCAAAAAATAAAATTTCCCAATTTTTTAAAAAGTAGCACATATATTTTGCTGAAACTTCGCATGTGTAGGCTGTTATGGAAGGTGCATATTCTACCATAACAATTGAATCGGCTAATCCAGCAGTGGCGCGCGTGCCCACATGTCATTGGTTATCCCTCAAGAAAAAAACGGGTAAGCCAATGATATATTTTTTATTTTTCATTTTTTGAATCTTACTTTCATTCGTGAACAAAATGACTCTCTTGATAATTTTCTGTACGACGCTTATTTGTCGAGTAAGCAATGATCAGGTAAGTGTTTTAGAGGACAGTTCATGATTTTTAACCAGTCGTTGTTTGGTAGAAAATCGCAATGCTGCCAAATGGAGTTACAGCTGAAATTAAAAAGCATTTCTGGAAGTAGTGTTCATACGGAGGATAGAAATAAACACTTCGAGGAAACTAGTGCATTCCTCCAGGATCAAGATATAATTAGTAGTAGAGTTAAATCTTGGTTAAAAGATGTAAGTGACACTAAAACAGAAGTTAGTGACAATGAAAAAGATTTTAAAGGTGGTAAACAGTATGATAATGATACATTATCAAAAAATGTAAATAGTCATAACAATACTCTTGAAAAAATACTACTGACACAAACTATTGACAAAGAACTTTCAATTTTTACTGTAAATCCAAAAGAATGGCCAAGTTTTTATAGCCAGTACATACATACAACAGATATACTCTCATTGACCAATCAAGAAAGTATATGTAGACTGACAAAATCATTAAAGGGAGATGCTTGTCGAGCAGTTCTGGGATTACTATTCACTGTGTCTGTTGAAGCTTCTTCTATTATGAAAATATTGGAAAATAAATTCGGAAGACCAGATATTATTGTAAAAACATTAGTAAATGAAGCCAAAAGTCTTGCAATTGTGAGAAATAATTATTTTATAGCACTTTCTAATTCTACAGAAACTTTAAATCATCTAGCACTAACATTTGAGTCATTGAACATGAATAATTATATGTCTTGCCCACAACTGATGGATGACTTAATGCAGAAATTTCCGTATAGTATTCAGCTATCATGAGGTGAAAAGCTTGCTAAAAATGAAGGTAGTTATTCTTTAAAGGATTTTAGAAATTGGATTTGTAGTAAAGCTCAAGCTGCCAGTTACATCCAGAGTTTATCAACTCAGAAAGTTTCAAATAATGACCGAAGAGCACTAGTAATTGTTGGAGATAAAAAGCAAGTGTTAACCGTAAAAAACTGCACACTTTGTAAAGAGAAACATACTGTAGATGAAGTTAAATTGTTTTTAGATAAGAGCATAGCAGATGGGTGGAAAGTAGTCAAAGAAATGTGTTTTTGCTGTTTAAAGTCCTTACATAGAATTACAGATTGT
The DNA here is from genome assembly GCA_964006375.1 of Tillus elongatus. Lineage (NCBI taxonomy): Eukaryota > Metazoa > Arthropoda > Insecta > Coleoptera > Cleridae > Tillus > Tillus elongatus. The sequence continues at coordinate 174,361,139 of OZ023262.1, read as the reverse complement.
ATAAGTAAATGTAAATGTGGCAGTGAAAACTGTGAGAAAATCCATAAGAGACTTCTCCATTTTGAAGGTAAAAAGGAGAGTGGTGTTAGAAAAATAATTGAAGAACAACACAGTAACAACCAAGATGATCAGAAGAGTTATGATTATGGTAACATAGCGGGACCCTCCAAACAGACAGTTGCATATACAGCTCCAAACTATATTTATCAAATTCTACTTAAAATAGCACCAGTGATTATATGAACAAAAAATACTGAAATCAAGATTCATGCACTGTTTGATGAAGGTTCCACAATTACTCTTTTAGATGAGGAATTGGCAAATGAACTTGATCTATATGGAAAGGAAAGTACTTTAAGTCTAAGGTGGACAGACAAAAATATTTTGAAACATTCAATAACCAGAAAAGTCAACTTTGAAATTGCTGCCCTTGATAAAAAAGAGTTTTATAATATGGAAAATGTATGTACTATACGAGATTTAGAACTACCTGTGCAGAGTGTAAATGCTAGTCGCCTCAGAAGGAAATGGAAGTACCTAGAAAATATAGATTTTCCAAGCATAGAAAATGTTCAACCTAAATTATTAATAGGCCAAGATTACTGGGAACTTATCGTCACTAGACAGCTTATAGAAGGTCCAAAAAACTCACCTGTGCTTTCAAATACTAAACTTGGTTTCGTTGTCCCTGGTAACATAAATCAATTTAAAGGAAAAATAGACGACTTCACAAATTTTCATTTAAATTTGGACATAGAAAAGGAACAGTCGAATGAAGAACTTCAAAATTTAGTTAAATACTTATTTACTACTGATTCATTAGGAATAAAATATCAAGACCTGAAACATCAAACAAAAGAAGAAGAGTAAGCAGAAAATGTAATAAAAAGAATATCAAGAAGGAAAGATGATGATGGGAAAGTTGTGTCTTGTGGCGAAATGAGGAAGGAGGTCTTCCTAATAGCAAAAGCATAGCAATACAAAGATTTAGGTCTATAGAAAAAATATGACTATGAACAGGGAGTTTTTCAAAGCGTATTCTTAAAAAATAGTAGAATATTTAGAAAATGGATATGCTAGACAGCTAACTAAAGAAGATTTAGAACAGCTTCAAGAGAAAGTTTGGTATTTACCTCACTTTGGGGTAATGAGCACTAACAAACCAGGCAAGCTACGATTTGTAATAAATGCAGTAGTGAAAGTTGAAGGTAAAAGTCTAAATGATTACTCATGAAAAGGACCAGATATATACAACAGTTTAGTTGGTATTATATGAACATTTAGAGAAAAGGGGGTAGCATTTTCAGCCGATATTAGAGAAATGTTCCATATGGTATTAATTAGAAATGAAGATCAACATGCCCAAAGGTTTTTATGGAGAAAGAGTCCCACAGAAAACTTTGATACCTATAAGTACACTTGGAGAACCCAAATCATCACAACACATATTTCAGAGACCTTACGATCATTTCATTGACCATGTCAACGTCTTCAGAGGAAGTAAAATTCTAAAATTAAAATAAAAGCTACAGTGTCTTTATATCACGTCGAAGTAAACGAACTAGTCCGAAGTAAAATTGTTGTCGACGACCCATCGTTTATCTATTGTGTAGTGAACCGGCGAGGTCGAAGACCTGCTTTAATCTTCTGGTTGACAAATTTATGAGGTTTTATCTAATGTGCTTAAAAATAAAGGTACCGAGTTATTTAAGGAATCTGCACGTTCGTTTTGCTCTAGAAATTTACTATGTGAATATTGGAGCAAGCCGACAAGCACATCTGGTGAAACAGACACCATAAAATCCGCTCATCTTTTTTATAAAAAACAAACCGAGTGGTTGGCTTACAATGTTAACTCTAACAAAGGATACATAATTCAATTAAAATTCTACATTAAAATATTTATATAGATTTTTATTCTACATAAAAAACAAGTGTTTATATTGACATCTAGAGAAAATATTTTTAAAATCGTAGGTTTATTGGCATTCGGTTGAAGAAACAGATACAGGTATAGTTTACAGTTGTACGAATAAACTAGTCCCTACCTTATTTGTATTTATCTTTTAAATAAAAAACCTAAAGATTATGGAACTATTTGTCAAGTTACCCCATTAACCCGTTTTACACACGCACCACTTAATAGAGATGTGCGACCGGTGTTTAACCATTTCACTATAGAATAAATGAATTGGTCTCGGCAGAAATATAACGCAATAGATAGACTTCAGAAGTGAGGATGTCATAAAATATATCCAGTGTAAGCGCTTACTCTGCATTGATGTCATATAACATCGACCCCATTTACCAGATGCAATAAAAAATTCAACTTCTTTTGTATACAGTGGTGTAGGTCATTTGGAATGCAACTCAGAAATTTTAAGTGGCTAATCCATAATGGTAAAATTAATGTTCGGTTTATATACCGCATACTTATAACAGTTTAAAGGACTTTGTGTTCTCCATTTTGAAATACCTTTAAAAATTAAGGTTTTTGGGAAGATATTAGTCACATGTGATTGTAAGATGTTTTGCAGAGTCGCCATCTTGTGTGTCACTAGGAACTATATGCATAGAGACTGTAAAACTAACCAGAAAATTTTAAATCGTAGCCAGCCTAACAGAACATTGTGAGATGTATTGCAGTCATTATCTCGTGTGTAACTGACGGAGCTGGCGATTTTGAAAATAATAACTTCCAAAATACATACTCTGAAATACATCTCCCAATGTGCTCTAAGTCTGGCTACCTCTAGCCATATTGGTTTGGATGCGCTTTGATTGTCATTGGCATTGCACACTGATGAACTTTAATAAGAGTGTCTCCCCTTACATAAAGGTAGTTTTAAATTTTAATTTTGGTAGTTAAGTGCAGTTGTAATTTTGCACTTTTTTCAGATGAATGTCTTAGAAGAATTAGAAATACACCTTAATAGTAATCACAGCAACAAATGGCAAAATACTACTGATACTAAAATCTCCCAGTTAAAAAAGCTGCTATCATCCCTACAAAATCATCTCCTGGTACATGCACTTCTTTCCCGAGGAGACCCTAACTACATTGGAGGTTCATTGGATGTTCATTTTCTAAATAACCACTTAAAGCAGCTGTTTGAATTGGCTTCAGAAATAATTGAAAAATGTGCTGCCATCGTTATAATTTATCCTCATAGTTTGGAGTACATGTATCATGAAATGTTGAATTCTCCTGCAGGTGGAATGCTTTATAAAGTTATCAGTTCCCTTTTATTAATCCATCAGAACTATGTTGAACAAGTTTTACCATATCTGTTGAAGATTCTACATACACTAGACAAATTTAATAGTTTGTTACCAGTGGAGATATTGAATGATGTTAATATATATCTAACACGTAAGTATGAAGTTAGCATATTAGTTACTGTCTTAATAGGGTTTACAATAATTGTATTAGGTCACATGCAGCACAAATTTGTGCACACGCTCCAACGCATGTATACTGGTGCTTTGTGCTATACCCAACTAGTTTAAAATTGCAGCCTCTTAAAAAAAAATCCGCTGTTCTTATTTCATTAAATCTAAAGATCAAAACTACTTTTAAGTAGAGGTAAAAAATGTTTTATTATTCAATTGTTTCGCTAGACCTTATCCTTTCAAAATGGTGACTGATGTGTTTGTATCTAGAACGATTTTGTAAACATGAACACTTCAGCAAGCTTCAAGTTCAATCATAAGTTTTAGTACATACAATCCTGGTAACCGTAAAATGTAGGGGTTAAAAATGAAGCCCGAAAGGTTTACCTAAAGCTATTTTTTGACCATTATTAGTAATTTGAATTTTTTATAGTATATGCTTTGTGTTTAAGTTTAAAGGCTCAAATATCTTTTTTCTTGTGGTTTTTGCTAAACTATTTTGATTAATGAAAATCTGCATCAGTTATTCCTAATTATCGATTCAAGTATTTGGTTATAAATGTTGCGGATAGTAATCCCTGTTTTGGACCAGCTATATATGTGTTTCAGCAAAAGCATGACAGACAGTATTTGGCTTCAAAATAGACCTTTCAGCATGCGGAAATCATGTTTGTGGGCGTACATTCGCTCAAAGCTTGAGTGACTAAAACATTTAATTAGGTTGTACATTTTGTTTATCTTTGAAATTTTTTACCCAACTAACAGAAAGTTGATGAAAACTTGAATATGACGGTACTTTCTCAGTCTGCCACCCCTGTTCCATATACAATTTAAATTAACCACCAGATTTCTGTGTCTATGGTTATGCAAGTTGAACAGTCAGAGTTAAGATTGGTGGGATCGATTTCTGAGGGAGGACATTTTAGAATCATTCTGAGGGTGCTCTGAACAGTAACAATGGCTTCCTAAGCCGAATTTTTGGAGATTAGTTTTGATGTCATCCATCCAGCGAACTTGGTTTAGCTTTTGAAAATAGTTGTTGTGAGTGTTGTAGTCATTGTTGAACGCATAATGTATCGTATCAAAACTCTATATGCTCATCGCAAGCATAATTGTCAATATCACTATCGTACACTAGTGCGTGGACATTTTCAGCCTTGTTTTACGCTGATATGTAGAGCGTGTAAAGTAAATGTTTTGTATGCTGAAATTTCAATGCTGAATCCTAGTTCCTGAAATTTTAATACCCCATGTTGATTATCGTCAAGCTCAAGCCAGTTACTAGCTGCTGACTGCAAGACTGTCCACCATCTTTGAGGTAACCTACACCAGGTTCCAAGCCTGAGGCCCCACCTGCAAGTCTGAACAGCGAACTGCGAATTGGATTATTATCTGCTTGAGGATTATAGTCCGGTTTCCTTTCGCAACGCATGAGCTGCTAGTCTGTTCTAGTCCAGGGAACTGTTCCAGCTGTGCATTTCTTCGAAAGCGGTTTTAAAAATTTGTTTCAAACAAATATTTACTAAAACAGGTTTAGTGATTTTCCTTGACATCTATAAAAATTATGTGGTGTTCAAATAATAATTCTTAAGAGATTTGTTTTGATAAAGGTAATATACCCTCCCACTGTTGTAATTATACTATTTTAATACCCTCTGAACCTACAGTGCTAACCAGACGAACAGCTACTGTACATAGTGTACAAGAGGGTTAGAATGTTTTCTTTCAATTTTTGCGTGATTTTTAACAGAACTTGTAAAATGGAATACTTTAGGGCAAACTTCCCACTTGAAGATGGGCTAGATTATGAGCTTAAGATCCGTGGGGCCGTAGCAGATCAAACTGTTAATGACAAAAAGAAAATGCTCACTTGCCTCTTGAGCACAGAACGTCAAACTAATGCAGGCGTTCTAATGTTAGAAGACCAGTTATTGGATTTCAGAAAGGAAAAACTGAAATGTGAGGCCATTAAGACTTAAATAGCAAACTTCGAAGGTTCATCAACGGACTCTGTTTATCTCAGAGCTAGGTTGCTAATTTTACATCTCATGGTGGAAATTGTCGATAAGTAACATTACAACGTTGAAGCCTGAATCCGGTGAGCCACCCAAAAAGTTCGCTGTACTCCCTTTCTATCCTTTTCTTACTAAAGGGTTAGAGAAAATATTTAAAGATAATGGCTTGAGAGTTGTTTATAAAGTTGATAATTTGAAGAACCTTTTGGGTGGACGAAAGGATACTATTGGCTTCCAGCAAAAATATCGGGCATTTATCAAGTATCTTGTAATAACTGCAAGAAAATCTATATTGGACAAACGCTGAGATCAATAACAAAATTCAAAGAGCACATAGCTCATTTGAGACTCAATAAAGCAGAAAAATCTAGCGTTGCCCAACGTATGATTGACTCGGGACATAAGGTAGGCGATAGTAATTTTAAGTTATTGAAAGTAACCACGGATTATCTCAAGTTAGTTGATTTGGAAAGTTTAGAAATCCGCAAAGTGAATACACAAAATTTGATGAATTCAGACATGGGTCCGGGCAACTCAGCACTTTTTGAAATAACATGAAATAATCCATGGTTGCTCTCAACATTGACATAACCGGTTAGGTGCATCCACTGACACAACAATAGTCCTTGAATTACCTCGCCCCGTGTTACGTCATCTGGTGTTGCATCATCCGGTGCTGAGGCATCCGATATTGCATTGTGCGGTGATGCATCATCCGATATTTCATCACCGAGTATTGCACCATCCGTTATTTCATCATCCGGTATTGCATTGTCGGTATTACATCATTTTAGTGTATAGTTTAGGTATACAAATAGGACAATTTTGTCCATACAGTTAGTTTAGCGACAGCTACTGATGTAGGCAACTTCGTTATTGATATACGTATCTAGCGCATAAATCTGTTTTTTTTTTTTGTGATTCTGCTTTTTGTTTCTCCCTTCAGTATTAACCATTACGATCATTCTTTGTTTACAAAATGGAAATAGCTTTTGACATTGATTCAAAGAAAGCTTTGGCAAAGAAAATGCCTCATTGGAACCACATTCCTAAAGTTGATTTGTTTGAGTCAACTTCTGAGTTGTTTTCCAGTAGGACAACCTTTTGACTTATATATGTTAAATCATCAGTCTCGGATTTTTTGTGGCATGCCTGACCTGACTTGACCCGACCTGACTTTCTGGTCTCTGATATTGATGAAACCGTAAAGAAGTAAATTCGCTTAGAGTATTTAACAACTCTTAATATATATTCTATTGTTATAAAATACCCAACTAGTTAATTTTTCTGTTTAATTTGATTTTGTGATAATCCACAGGTTGTGCAACTCCTGGTTTGTCCACGTTAACAAGCCGTTCCTGGCTATGGGTGATAGATTTACAGAAAATATGTTCCTTGTTAATTGGCCAATGCTTGGGTGCTATGTTAGTTGGTGAATCTGTAGAATGTAACGAAAAACCTTGCAAATACTGGCTTATTAACAATGTATTTTCAAAAGGCTTGTCTACTGCACATAATAAGATCCACATATTGAGTGATATAGCTCACAGTATTGTTCTAGATAATACAGATTCAGTTTTAATTTTCCTTGACAGATGTAGCTCAGACATACAAAATCTCTGCAGGTTGGCTCTCAAATTACCTCACCAGTATGATGAAGCTTGTGCAGTAAAAAGTGATGAATTAAAAACTGAAAATGATAAGAATAGTGATTATGAAAACATTTTAAGGGAAGTATGTGAGATTGAGAATTGGGAGCTTGATGAAAAAACACAAAGGTATCTAGAAGTAACTTTGCGATGTTACTTTATCACATTATTAAAACAAACTGGTTTATTTTCACACACAGCAAAGCACCCTGCAATCAACGTGTTGACTTCGTATGTTTTAAAATTGAGAGAGCATATAATAAACGTTTTGATGCATATGAGCTATCATAAAAAACTGAATGATGAAGATGAAAATACTGAGGTGGTTGCGGAGGTAACATTGGATGTTTTACAATCAGATCTCGAAACGGCTGAATATTTTTATCAAGCAATACATCGTTGTTTGTTCTTGCTTGTGTGTATTAAAGGTAAGTTTCCGAACAGTTTAATTTTTTTTTTCAGTTAGATTTATATACAAGGATATACCTATCAATTTTGAATTACCTAATTTCATGTTATCAATATTATTTTTACATCCCAAAACCGGTCGCTTAGGAATTTTAGAGAATAGACGTCCTTTTTCTCTTTTCATCATCATAATTTACACTTAAACTTTAGTCACTTCACAATATTCGGTTTACATTATTAAAATTAACAAAATATTTGCTTGTGTTACATTTTGACAGAATCATTAAAAAAACTCTGGACGCAGCAAGTGCATTATGGTAGTGAATTTTCATTTAAATGTTTTTATTGCAAATATGTGTTTTCTTTTTAAGAAAGCAGGCATCAGTTGTAACCAGTAACCAGTGTAACCTATATAGTAAAAACAATGTGCCATGTTTCATAAAAATAACTTTATTGTGTGAAAATGTACAAAAATTTCCAAAAGTAAACTTGAAGTGTTCCCGGAAAAACTCGTTTCTTGGTCAACCTTATAGGTTAATAGCAAATTGAGCCATTCAAATATGAAGCATTTGATCAAAATTCGCTACCATAACGCACCTGCTGCATCCAGAATTTCTTTTCTTACAAACATGCATTATATTTCGATGGAAAATGCAATAACATCAGGCGTGTTTGATTAAGAAAAAAAGAAAATTTGTATCACCAAGACTTATGGGCCACCCTGTGATTGTATAAATATTTTTTTAAGATGTAGCTCAAGACACCCTATAATTAATATATACAAATTTTTTTCATATCTTGTATAATAACGGATATATTGAGCTTTATTGATTTTTTACGAAAATTTGACAAAAATTATATACCATTAAACGATAAACTCTATAGGTAAGGCTACTGCCAAGCATCAGAGAAAGGGTCTATTTGAAATGAATTTTCTGGAAACATTTTAGTAAAATGAAGGATGATGACAGTCGAAACTAAGACTTCAGGGTTTGTAAAACATTATTCTTAAGACATTTTCTTTCCATAGCCCATATTAGATTCAAGTTATTTGCCTAAATGTTGCCGATTTTGAAGTTTTAAATCGCAACATTGACGTTTTGAGGAAAACCCCAATTTATTTTTCTTTAAATGCCTATAACTTTTTTGTCTTTTGAGCTACATGGCTAAATTGGTAGGTAACTTACCTATAAGCATATAAACCCGCGTACCAAATTTGGTTGCCCTTACTTTGAAATTTCCGGAGATATATTTTTTTTTCGAAAGAAAACACAAAATTTTCCGGGAAAACCCGGGCAGATTTTCCTGGGTAACGAACTTATCCAAGCTATTTGCAAAAGGAATTTATTCACCAAATTTAATCAAAATTGGCCCATTAATTTTTGAGTTATCGGTGTGATACATATATGTATATATATATATATATATATATATATATATATATATATATATATATATATATATATATATATATATATATATATATATATATATATAAACATATAAAAATTGAAACTGACCCCGCATATGTGTTCTGGGGGGGGGGGGGGGGGTGGGGGGTCGGCTAATTAGCGCTCATTTGAAGAAATTTTTTCAAAATTCAAAAGTCGGGATCTTCTCATTAGTGAATTTTTTTAAAGAAAATTAACTAAAAATGGCAATACTTTTATTAGATTGCAATATAAATATTTTTTCTCTGCGTTCTGGCCTCGAGGTGAACTCATCCGGACACGCTTATTTTTTGTTGTAAAATTCACCTTTGCTGGATATTAGTTTGAGGTCTAAATTTTTCAATTTGTATAGGTCTTTGGTAGTGGTGGTGAGTTTTTGAGTCTCCAATAGTGGTACCGTTGATGTATAAGGATAATGCACGGTTATAGTGACATAAGCTCACATTCATGTCGTCTTGTTTAAGTGAAAAACCTGTTGCCAAACAATTTCTTCTAAGGTGTAATGGGCATTCATTACTTAAGATATGGATAGCTTTGACTGGCGTTGGTTTAATTAGGCCATGAACTAATCCTGAGGCTTTGTACTAAACTGTCAACTTTTAGTGGGAAGATGTTGGATGGTGAACCATGCAGTGAGCTTCAGAATGTTAAAGCTCTTTTCAACTCGATTTACACATTGTGGTCTTTCTAATTTAAATTTTGCTCAAGTATCACACATATATGTTTTACGCTTTTGCAGCAAGGAACCTTTTCTGAATAGATCGTAATATAACTGACGTGAAGTATTCTCTGCCGTGTGAAAAACCAAACTGCTTATTTCTTATGGATGGTTCTCGGTTGTGGGTATCTACCATTAGATTTTATATAGCGTGCTTCGCGTCCTGCCGAAGTGTCTGGCAGATTAGTTGCTGAACATAGTGGTTTCATTGACACTTGTGATAAATAGTTCTTCGCGGGAGGGCATTTTTTCTTCTTGGCTCAGGACATCAAAGGCAATACCAGCGTATAAGAAAGGAGACAGAAGAGAATTATCGATCCATTAATCTTTGTTCAGTCTTCGCTAAGGTATTAAATGGGGCGGTTCGAAGGGGACCTCGCTTGCAGACTCTGCGGCGAGGGGGAGGAATCAGCCCAGCACATCTTGTGCGAGTGTAAAGCTCTGGGCCACAAAAGACAACTAATCTACGGTCAATCTAGACCGGAGACAGACCAATATAAAACTTTACCCTACCAATCGCTGTGCAGACTAGTTTAAGGCACATTGATTTTGGAATGGGTGGAGTAAGACTAAGGGTATGCACAATCAACTAAAGGTTGCAGTGCTATCGGGGCGGTAAGGCCGCGGACGAGCCCTGAGGGAGAAAAAAAGGTATTTGCTGGCATAAATAGCAAACCGCTGTCTTGCACAGTTAACGTGGTTTTACGATAACTCACGTTACTTGAATATCTCCAAGACATCATGCGTTTTATACAAGGCAAGACCTAAATTCAATAGATATTTTATTGGGTTTAAAAGGCAAGGTGCTTGTCATGGCACCATTTTCGGGAGTCGTTTTTGATGACACATTGTCATTTACATTTTACATTGTTACTTACATCACTGTGTCAAACTTCCAGGAAATTTTAACTCTCAGTCGAACATTGTGAGATGTGCGACGGGGTCACCATCTCTGTGGGAAACCAGGTAGTATGCTGTCATGACAGCTCCAAATAACACAAAATGTTATAAAATAGAGACTGTGTACAACCAACTAACAATTTTGTAAATTGTCAGCCATGACCCATTTGTCCCTATATTAGGGGAAAAAATGTGGTACGCTTTTAAGGGACACAAAAATTATGACACCAATGTCAAAAGTACACTAACAAGGCAGTCAAAAATGCACTGTTATTTTACTCTCTACGGTAATTTGATTAGAATATTCATTTTCGCAGAATGATGTACAGAATCACACTTTTTACACTGGGCGAACTTCTATAACAGGCTTCCAGAAACATTAAAAATGTAAAAAAAATGTAAAGCATCAAGCGTACCTAAGTGAAAATTTCTATTACTCCATTATGGGTATTTGTCTGGTACTCGAGTGGCACAGATAAGATGAATGAATTTGAGTGTTTTCTAGTTTATCTTTTACATTTGTTTTTATAGTTTTGTATTTATTTAAATTATTGATGTGCTATACGATTTTATATTTTGTGGCAGTATAGTCTGAAGCCAAGACTTCTACACACACACACACACGCACGCACGCGCACACACACACACACACACAATACCATTTGTAAAAATTATATATATATATATATATATATATATATATATATATATATATATATATATATATCCTTCTTTTAATAGAAATTTGCTACTTGTTATTAATTAATTTAATTTACTTCTTTATAGCCCACGTGTTTTTCTTATCTCATGTATGAGTATTATTTAAAAATCCTGTTAAAATGTTTGCATAAAATAACTTGTTTCTTTCATTACAGATGCTGTGTTTGAAATTCCAATTGATTGTAATACTTCAGATGAAGACTCTAATGATGATTATATAAAACCGTTTATAGACCCATACGAAGATACTACAGCACATAAGTACTCTAAACTAAAAGACATGTGCGATTCTTGTTTACATTTTATTTTGGATCAACCTGCCAAATGTCAGAATAATGTAGCTTTACGTGGCAAAGATGGTTGGAATACAGAACCTGATCAGGTCTATTCGGCCTTGAAATCACAAGAAAAGCGTGCCTTGAGTCGCTACAAAAGTTTCAGCCACTTACTAGAATTACTAAATGTTATGAAGCCTTCTCCCACAGTTTTACATTGTGTTCATCAGCATCTGCTTTCTGGTTATTTTGGCTTTTTAAATATAAGATTGAAAGATGCTTGTACACAGCTATGCCACTACCTCGAGGGTATTGAAGCTTCTACATATAATCTACAACAGGAAATAAAAAAAATTGTTCATGAAATATATAAGTATTTGATTAATTTTTTACATCAATTAACTGATAATAAATTAAAGGACAGGCAGTTTCTTTTAGTTACAATTTTTACGTTAAGTACAAGATATAGTGCAGAAGATATTACTTTGGTAATAAATAATGATCTTATTAACTTGCTTATAGCTTCGAGCAGTGTCAAAATTCCAAATAAAATGTTAATAGAATCAGATCTTTTAACTGTGGCTTCAACACGACTGATCCATATTTTAGCAATGTCTTGCTCTTTGAATTCAAATAATGTTCCAGTAAATGCGACTAAATCAATTTTAAATGCATTAAATTCACGCTTGAGGATAGTGGTTGAATGTTACAATGATGGTTTACAAGGCATAACAGACGATATAATGTTTCACTCTGGAAAATATTTGGGTGATTTTTTATTATTTATGAGAATTATATCTTCTAACAAAAAGATATTGAGACTTCTAGGCCAAAGAAAATGGATTTATCCTCTCTTGTCTGTTTTAGATTCTAGTGACTTACTTTTGACTTACCAGAATCGCTTAAAAATACTTAGGCCCAAAATGTTGACATTACAATTGCTACAGATAGTATTACCCCAGCTACGAAAGTCTGACATAAAGGTTAATTTGCAAATATATTTAATAAAGCAATTATTCACACTTTTGGGAAAAGAGATGTGGAATATTCCTTGTGAGAAGAGAAATAAAACTAGTAAAGTAAATACATTTTTTGATGCTGCTCAAGAAAAACAAACTAGTCCAGCTCCTGGAAATGAACCTGAAGGAACTGTTTCCATTAATATGGGCTTTGATGTTGATAAATGCTTCAACTGTTCTGTGGAAGGCAACTTGACTTTAGTACATGAACAAACTGGTAGAGGTTATGGACTAGGTGTACAAGGTATAGGCATGGGAAGTTATCAGTGGAAAATTCTTGTAGTTAAAGAAAACAAAGGTAATGAAGGGACTTGCATTGGAGTTTCTAAGTATCCAGTGAAAGATTTTAGTCACAGATCTACAAGTGACATGTGGCTATATAGAGCTTACAGCGGTAGTTTGTACCATAATGGAGAAAGAGATGGTGGCTTCCAGAGCTACACACAGGGTGACTATATTACTGTGGTTTTAGATATGGACGCTAAAACACTGAGTTTTGGTAAAAATGGAGAAGAACCTAAAGTTGCATTTGAAAATATTGAAGCAGAAAAAGTATTTCCATGTGTAATGTTTTACAGCACAAATCCTGGCGAAACAGTTAAAATTACTGATATGAAGGTATGTTACAGATCATTTACTGTTTTAGTTGGTTATAATAGTTCTAATAATTTACAAATTGACATTCGGGTATCTCTGCATCTGCATATGTTTTTTCTACTTTAAAATTTTGACTATATGTTCTGAATATCTGTTTGATTATTTATTTCTCATAATTTACAAATCGTAACAAATAATAATTTATGTACATAAGTTACGGACATTTAAGTCAACTTCACTTGTGCATATGGTTCTGGTATTATGGGTTTTAAAAATTCTGCTGAATGTGTTTGGTAAAATCCTTATCCAAACCATATTCACAACAGAGCAAAAACTATCAAGTATAATAAAACCTCCCAAGGATATGATTCCAAACGAATCCCATGGAGTTTGGAAATTCCTTCCTCCGGCTGTTCCCGAAGTTATGTATGACAAACGAATAGGCATACCAACAATAGAATATACAAACATACCCTTGCAATTAGAAAATCGGACTCCTCATTCGCATTGACCATGCATCATATTCATACAAGAGACACAATTGACTTTGACAGTGCTAAAACAATAGTCTACAACTTCAAAACCAAAATTATCAAGGAAGTGATCGAAATCGAAAAACGTTTTTGAATAAGAGAGATGATGAGCTTTGACTTTTGATTACTTGAGAACCTATTATAGCCTCATTACAAAATACACAAAATGACAACTAAATCAATAGACAATTTAACTTCCCCATTAGCTGACTCAACAAATACCTCTAACCCTCTCATCCCTCTACGTACACTTACAATACTACCTGACTTAAACCTTTTTTTTCCTCAGGGCTCGTCCGCGACTTCGCCGCCCCGAAAGCACTGCAGCCTTTGGCTTATTGTGCATGCCCTTAGTCCTTTTACTCCACCCATTCCAAAATCTCTGTGTCTTGAATTAGTCTGCACAGCGATTGGTAGGGTGAAGTTTTATATTGCTCTGTCTCCGGTCTAGACTGACCGTAGATCAGTTGTCTTTTGTAGTCCAGAGCTTTACACTCACACAAGATGTGCTGGGCTGATTCCTCCCCCTCGCCGCAGAGACTGCATGCCAGGTCCCCCTCGAACTGCCCCATTTTATGCAGGTGTTTCTTGACGGCCATGTGTCCCATCAAGAGATCTGTGATGTTTCTGAGTTGTCCTCTGCTAAGATTTAGCAGCTCCGCAGCTCTCTTTGAACTGGGTTCGTCAATTACGGACTTCTCATGTCTGAGCCCTGGACAGTCTGCCAAGTACACCTTGTGTTCGTTTCTGACCCAGGACTTAAGGGCTCCCCTGACTGTGCTCTTTGTCACGCTCAGAACCGGTTCTGGTCCCATAAATGGTTCTGCTGACCCTCTCTTCGCGAGACTGTCAGCTTCTTCATTGCCTTTGACCCTCGAGGACCCGGCACCGAGATGAGGGTGACCTCATTCTGCCCACAGGTCGCTCGTCTCGTCTCCGCACTCGCTCACCAGCCAGGAATTTTGTTGTGTACTACTTAGGGCCTTAAGGGCTGCCTGGCTGTCTGTGACTATGAGGATCCGCTTGTTGGTGTAGCTCCTCCTCCTGTTCTCCCGCACACAGTGCAGGATGGCGTACATTTCGGCCTGAAAGACTGTTGCATGGGCTTTGAGAGAAATACCATGACCTACCCTCGGTCCTTCCGAATAAACACCTGTCCCCATCCCACGATCCCCGCCGGATCCGTCCGTGAACCAGACGACCGCGTCCCGTCGTATGCCCGGCGTCACCTCTCGCCATGCCTCGCGGTCGGGCGTCCACTGTAAAGTTGTTTTCCCTGCAGATTCGCGGGCTCGCGAAGTCTGACCTCATTTCAGGCATGGGCTCCTTCACGATCTCCTGAATTTTGCAGTGGCCCCTGAAGCCTGGGTTGATCTTCAGTCTACCATTGCAGGCTAGTCTGTATAGTCCTAGCGTGGCCTCCCCCATGATAACTAAGTGTAGGGGAGGCAGATCCAGCAACACCTCCATGGCCGCCATTGGGGTTGAATACATGGCCCCTGTGATGTCTAGGCAAGCCATCCTTTGGATATTATCTAGTTTTTGTTTGGCACTGGATTGTGTCACCTTAGGCCACCAGTGCCGTGTATGTTACCGATGGTCTGGCCACCCTTGTGTACAGCCAATGGGCCATACTAGGTCTTAGTCCCCACGTTTTTCCATATAGCCGCCTAGTGATGGCTAGGGTCATAACTGCCTTACGCAGTATTTTTTCAACGTGACCATTCCAGGTTAGCTTAGAGCCCAATAGGACCCCAAGATATTTTACCTCCCTGGCCATTGGGATGTATCTACTGTATAGAGTGAGAGTTCTGTGGGTCTCCCACTTCCTCCTCCACGTAAACAGTATGACAGTTGCTTTCTCGGGGCTAACCCTGAGCCCTTGGCCAACCGTCCACCTTTCCAGCACTTTCAGTGCGGTCTGCATGCGCTCCCATACTGACCGTGTAACCTTTCCTCGGACTATGATGACAATGTCGTCTGCATAGCCCTGTACCTCGTACCCCCCTCCCGAGAGCCTCCCTGGCAGGCTGTCCACGACTAGGCACCAGAGCAGGGGAGACAGAACGCTCTCCTGCGGACACCCCGCCGCGACCCCCGCCAGCAGAGTCCTTCTCGCGAGTGAGGTGAACACCGCCCTGTCCCTGAGCATGGAGCCGATTCACCCGCAGCAGCTCTCCTCTATTCCACGCTCCCTGATAGCTGCCAGTACCGATCCGAAAGAGGTGTTGAAGCTGTTAATGGCACATTTGATTTTGCTCCAAGTAATCACCTCTTTAGCGACTGTCCAGTCTACTCAAGATGCACGCCTGTACGGCGCCTCTATTTCTGAGTGTCCCCAGTCCGGAGGTGATTGGTTTATTATGTTGCAGCCGGGGAAGTGTGTCTGTAGTAAAACATCCATAGTTTCCTCCCCCGAGCTTGTAAAGCCTCCATGGATGTTCTAAGGTTGGTCTGGGTGCCCTTGGACAGGATCTTGTGTACTCGAGCACTTTCGGATGTGTTCTCCATTTCCTCGCAGTGCTTCCTCCACGACTCCTTCCTGGCGTCCCTCATGCTTTTGTTATAGCTTGTTGGGGCATGTCTATAATCATCCCATGCTCCCGACCTTTTGGCCACGTTGAACAGCTTATGAACATGCGTCCTCCTTTGCCTGAGGTCCTTGTTCCACCACAGGACATTCCTGGTGGACACCCTCATTTTCAGGGGACAGTTGGCGTTATAGGCCGTGTCGCACTTGGGCTGCCGCAATGAGGTCTATTGAATTGTCTATGGAACTCTTAACTCCCCGCAGTGCCACTGCTAGGTCTACCCTGTAGGCTTCCCAGTCTGCCTTGCGAGCTACCGTTTGTCTTTTGACTTTGGCGTATCAAACCGGCTGTATCTGTGGCTACTCACTTCCCTAGACACAACCCAGTTCTTAACAAAGTCATCCAGACTGGGTGGAAACTGTTAGATCTAAAACTTCCTCACGCCGTGTTGTGACGAAGGTCGATTTATTACTTCTATTCAATATGTCTAAATTAAATTTCATAAAGAATTGTAAAAGTGACTCACCCCAAGAGTTTGTGTCCGAGCTTCCCCACAACTCATGGTGCACGTTCGCATCCATGCTGATGATGGTCTGCCATTCACCTGCTCTGCTACCCACCATCAGCTGCTCCAATTCGTTGGGTGGAGGAGGGTCCGTGCTATCCCCTGGCAGATAGGCTGACGGGACAGTAATGTCCCTCGGCTCATCCGTTCCTCCACATCGAATTTTGATCGTTGCCAGGTCCCTGGAATAGAAATTCATTAAAGGCAGAAACTCTATCCCTTCCCTGACAAAAATGCAGGCGCTCAGGTTCTCGCTGGATCTGCTGTAGATGAGCTTTCCAGCAGCTCCGCCGAGTCCCTTGATCTCTTCTTTATAGGAGTATGGTTCCTAGGTGAAGGCCACATCCGTGTTTCTCAGAGCCATCAGTAGTCCGGCTGTGGCTGCCCTACTGTGTTGGAGGTTGACCTGCAGGAACCTAAGTCCCATTAACCCCTAGTTGCTTCCCCAGTGGGCTGACCCTTCCCAGGCCCCAGAATGCGTTCAAGGTGGTTCCTTCAAGGGCTCTGTAAGACGCCTGGTCGATCGAGAAGGCGAGAGTATGTCCTTTCTCCTCTGCCTTCCTGCTAAGAACCGAGTGTTGTGTCCCCAGTTCAGGGTTCTGGATCTTCAGTCTATTGATAACCGTATCCTG
Source organism: Tillus elongatus (assembly GCA_964006375.1). Classification (NCBI taxonomy): domain Eukaryota; kingdom Metazoa; phylum Arthropoda; class Insecta; order Coleoptera; family Cleridae; genus Tillus; species Tillus elongatus. Next base: position 174,343,733 of record OZ023262.1, on the reverse strand, counting down.
CGGGACAGTGTCAGAGATCCGTACGAGGACCTTGCGTCTCTTTGGAAGTTCCTTGGGCTCGACGACTGTCGAGTCCGCCCGCTCCCAAATCTGACCGGGGCCCCCGATCGTTTTCCGCAGCCAGTCCCGCGACTGCGGGCCGGCACAGTTATCCAGAGGATGCCCCCCGCCAGGCGCACTTGGTGGAACTGAGGCGGGCTCTCCCCTTCCTGAAGAAAGTCCACCGCAGCTACCACTGCAGCCTGGATCAGGTCCGTCTTCCCCTGGTCTAGCGTGACCTCAGGATGGCGTCTGTCAATCACCGCCATCCTGAGGGCCTCCGCAGCGTCCCTATACGAGCCAGTCTGCGCCAGTGTTCCGGCCTTGGTCCTTTTGGGACGTCTGTCTGTAGTAGGCGTGCTAGAGCCAGAGCGAGGCGTCTTCTGACTCGCACTCTCCTCTTGCGCCTTTATAGGTGCCCTGGCCCTTTTGGGACGCCTGTCTGTAGTAGGCATGCTAGGGTCCGAGCGTGTCCTCTTCTGACTCGCACTCCCCTCTTGCGCCTATACTCGACCGTCCACGTCCCGGTCGCCATTTTCTGCACCCTCCGGCGCTTCTTTCTTTGCGCCCCGGAAAGACGCTTGGACTGCCGGGCCAGTTCCTCTACTCCTACAGTAAGGTCCTCACTGGTGGTGGGACCCAGCCTCCACCTTGGGTGCCTGGGACAAGTCTGTGGCCGAAGCTAACCCCCGATCCCCTGTATCTCCGTCGGTCGTGAGACCTCAGAGTCCGCGGATGCTGCCACCCTCTGGCTCGTCTCCGTTTCCGGAATAGACCCAAGGCACGAGTCTGTAGCTGGAGCCTCATTGGTTTTGGTTCCATATATGTTTATAATCTTCATGTTGTTCCCACGAGAATGGGGGAAATACTGTCGACACCATCAGAACCCCCTGTGTGGTGGAGGGTTGCCAGGTTCACCATCACCCTGGTGCCATACATCCCTAGGCACGGGTTACATGACACCGTAGATTGGGGGAGTTTACTTCGACCTCCTTGTCTAGATCCGTCATGTTTAGCTATCAGCAGGGTTACCTCGTGCAGGATGCGGCACTTCACCGCGCATCACGGTCTTAGGGAAAGCTTCATCGAAAGTTTATGTTGTTGTTTCCACTTCCTCAGCTTGCCCTATGGAGTCCTTTCGCCCGCGACTCCTTGACCCCACCGTTAATGCATACTGATAATAAATGTTATTTTGATGAGAATATCACCAGTACACTGTTAACTGTAGAACAAAACACTAAAACAAGAAACAACACTGGATACTGGATCCAACTTACTAAAAATACCGGAACGGAAACAAAGTGGAAGTCAACAAACAACTTCCAGCCTTCCATCTTCCAGTGCATGTGCATTTATAATATTAATATTAATAATAAAATCTGGAGAACCGTCACTACGATTTTCTTCTTAGGTTGCATAAAGATTTTCTACTTTATAGGTTAATCTATTAATTTAGTTACCAGCCAAATACAAATGCCATATCCGTATATGCAAATTGCTAGAGTATAACATTTATAATGTAACAATGGTATGAAATTTACATAAATGTTTGTTATATAAAAGAAAAGGGTTAGAAATAAGGAGCTTGTCTATCATATATGGTACATTGTAATATTACATTCTAATTTGCGGGTTCTCTTAATGGTATGTATCAAACATATGTGTGTTTGCTGAGACGTAGGCGACTGCTTAACAATATTTTTATGTTTACTTTGTTTCACATGATAATCTAGAAGATAGAACTTATCGTCCCCTTCTTTATTTATGTGTTGTACTGTAAGTCTAGATGCATTCTCACCACAATTAGAACCGTAGACCGGTTTCGCTCTAATTAGAGCTCGTCAGTACGGCATACTAATTGCAACGAAAATACACCTATAAAGTAATACAGCTATGGTAGTCAGCCTTCCAACGCTAAGTGAGATGTGAGACCCGAAGCATGTGCCGCCACCTCGTTGCGGAACCAAGTAGTATGTTGTCACGGCAGCTCCAAATAATACAGAGTGTTAAAAAATAGAGATTGTATACAACCACAAACAATTTAGAAAATTGTCAGCCCTGGCCCATTTTTACCCTAATATAGGGACAAAGTATGTAAGGCTAGATGCATTCTCACCACAATTAGAACCGTAGACCGGTTTCACTCTAATTAGAGCTCATCAGTACGGCATACTAATTGCAGCGAAAATACACCTATAAAGTAATACAGCTCTGATAGCCAGCCTACCAACACTAAGTGAGATGTGAGACACGAAGCACGTGCCGCCACCTCGTTGTGGCACCAAGTAGTATGTTGTGACAGCAGCTCCAAATAACACACAGTGTTAAAAAATAGAGACTGTATACAGCCAACTACCATAGCCGGCTGGCTACCATAGCCGTATTACTTTATAGGTGTATTTTCGCTGCAATTAGTATGCCGTACTGACGAGCTCTAATTAGAGCGAAACTGGTCTACGGTTCTAATTGTGGTGAAAATGCATCTAACCTTACAGACTTTGTCCCTATATTAGGGTAGAAATGGGCCAGGACTGACAATTTACTAAATTGTTAGTTGGTTGTATAGTCTCTATTTTTTTAACACTCTGTTAAAAAATGTGTATGCCGTACTGACGAGCTCTAATTACAGTGAAACCGGTCTAGGGTTCTAATTGTGGTGAGAATGCATCTAGCCTTACATACTTTGTCCCAATATTAGGGTAGAAATGGGCCAGAGCTGACAATTACTAAATTGTTAGTTGGTTGTATACAGTCTCTATTTTATAACAATCTGTGTTATTTGCAGCTGCCGTGACAACATACTACTTGGTTCTCCAACGAGGTGGTGGCGGCACGTGCTTTGTGTCTCACATCTCACTTACGTGTTGTACCGTTGAGGCTTTTTGAATATTTCGTTTTATATTTTTTATTTATTTATTTATTTTAAATTATTACTTGCTTTCTTTCTATGAGCTGTCTTTTGATGTGTCCATTCCTTGTTGTTACTTTCATAGGTTTCTCTAATTAGAGAGAACATATTTATATAGTTCTATTAGTCTCTTTTCCATTTGTTGTAATAGTTTCCCTGTAAGGCTTATTTCTTTTCAAAGATGCCCACCATAAATGCATGTTCTAAGCAGCTGCGTTGGCTTACATATATCTGGTTGACTATAGGTTGTCTGCGAATTATTAAACTTTTTTTTTGACTACTATATTTGCTGTTCTTTACAAACTCTGTCAGTACACTATTTTTGTAGTTTCTTTGGTAGTTTCTGTGTTTATAAGTTCACTTTTTTAACTTTGACAACTTATTTGCAACAGCTGCCGGAACGCTCGATGCGATCGTGATATAAGACCTATTTCATATCATTAAGTGATCTTAAAAGTTTGCAAGTATTTGATTTTTACATATGGAATTAACTTTAAGTAACATACAGAAAATGACCTAATTTATGCACTGATAGGAACTAATATTTTTGTGTTTTGAAGTCATACCTGTAGGAAAACCTATATTGTTAGTTCTAATACTTTTAAGTTTAAAATTGCCATACTGACTTGTTTTTTATATCTATATTTTTTAAAGTTTGTTTTAACCAAGGCACGTTTTTAAACCTTTTTACTCTGTGTCAAGTCCCGTTTTAAAATGTAATTAATTGGGTGGGACAAGCTCTGTCTAATGCAAAATTTTTCAAAAGGGGTTTAGGAAAACTAAAAAGTCTACAATTGAAACCTTAATCCTTAGGTGGCAGATAATTCAAATATTATTTTTTTAGGTTCACTGCAATCATCATGATCTTCTACCAGGAGAACCAAATTTGGCACCTATGTCAGCAGCTTTAGCTGAATCATACATCATGTTAATACGAAAACTTCATTCATCATATATGTGGAATAATGAGGTTTGTTCATCCATTAATATTTTTTTCAATGTAGGAATTTTAATCACGAAAATGTGCATTGTTTCTCGACTTTATTTTAGTAAATATTGTCACATAATAATTTCTCCCTATGAGAACATAAGTAGCCAATTGAAGCAATAAAGCGTAATTACCTCTGTGATCACAGGTAGCTCGTATATTGTATTGGCAGCAGCGGAATCATCTAGACTGACATTAGAGAACGAAAATTGACAGATAGAGGAACCTGGCACTACCCAAAACGCAGGGCTAATAAAGTGAACAGGATAACTTTCTTTCTCTAATCTGTCAGCCGCGCGCCACACTTACTGTGACGTCACCACAGATGCTCGGTTTGTGAGAGCTACAAAATGAATATTATTATAGATAATGAATAATTTTAGTTTTGAAAAATTATGACCATTTCATTAAAAAAAAAATTTGACACAAAATGCGAAAGTATTATTGTATTTTAAAATACTAACTAAATAAAATTGTTTTATTTTTTTTATAAGAAATTGAGTACCTATGCAGGATTATTATTTATTGTAAAGAAACAATTAATACACTTAAAAATTATTTATTTTAAATAAAGTTTCATTTAAAAATATTAGGGTAAACATAATGTTGCTCTATAATAATAACTTATTAAACATATAGGGGTACCTGTATATGTCATTAAAAATAGAGATTATAAATAGATACGTCAAAAATAAAGTTGAGATTTTACACTGTGCCAACACCATAGAGAGTAATGATGCTACAAAGTTATGCCCTTCTATAAAAAAATACAGACTGCAATATAATTTAATAGATAACATTGACATTTTTTTGATATTCATGTTTATTTTAAATGCATTACTTAATAAATATGAATAGGTATACATAACAATCCAATATGAATTTAAAATCTTTTTATATTTTTTTATTCGACCTCTTTCAACATCACCGCAGTGTTTTTCCTTTTTTAATTTTAGTGAATTTTCATGAAGAGAATTCACTAATAGAGAGGTAACGATGGTAAGACTTTCGGAAATATTTTTCAAATGAGCGCCCATTAGGGCCCCTAGAAACCAAATCCAAGGTCCATTTGAATTTTTATATGTTTATATATATATATATATATATATATATATATATATATATATATATATATATATATATATATATATCAAATATTTACAAAATTAAAAGTGTAAGCAGCCATGACATGCCAAATTCGATTTCTTTTTGTTACTGTCAAATAAGACATTTCTGATTATCAATACACAATTTCCTGAAAAGCTTGACAATGAATAATAATAATAGCTATAGTAATGAGGAACAAGTGTTTATTGTAAAAACATATTACAGTGCTGGCAGTTTGCGAAAAGTTTGAGATTTGTCCTCAGTTAAGTACGATGATCTGATTATCGGGCATAATGCTGATTGCACATTATTAAAAAATTACGAAAATCCTCATCTACCATGATTTTGTTTTAACATAAGACAGAAAAAACAATTATAACAGTAGTGCCTGCAGTTCCGGAACTATAATAAAATTATATTAGAGCGTTCGTCATTGTAAAAGTCAATGTAACTTGGTTCTTCACAAAATTTGTTATTTTGGCAAAAATAGGGAACAGAAAAGAAAGTTGCTTGATCTGAAGTATTGTTATGTGGAAAGAAATGCGGTAAAGGTTTTGGGTGAAATTTTAGATGGAGGAAGAAAGAGGCAGAACTAAATTTGAAAATGAGTATGTCAAAATTAAAAGTATTTTATTCAGCGGATAGCTGTCAAATATTTTTGGAATGACGTTTGGTAAAATTATGTCGAAATACTTCACAAGTCAATTACTTATATGTATTGACATGCTGTATAATTATGACCAATAAAGAATATTATATTATTATTTATTATAACTATTAACAAAAAATAAGTAACAATAATTTAACTGAAACAATTACAACAAATATTCAAATAGTCCCCCATTTTGATATAAACAATATCCCAACCTATTATAAAATGCTTTTGAACTTGTGCGAGTTGTTGGTTATTAACGTGTGCACATTCAGCAAAGATAGCCTCCCTCAAAGAAAAGATTTGGGGGATGAGTTTTATAAATTTTGTTTTTAAGGTGACCCCACAAGAAGAAGTCACAAGGTGCCAAATCGGGAGATCTGGCTGGCCAATTAATATTACCACCGCGACCAATTCAATGATTAGGAAAAAAATTATTCAAACAGGTTTTTACGGCTACACCAAAATGAGCTGGACACCCATCCTGCTGAAACCAGACTTTCTGATTTTCATTTGCAATTTCGTCTAATGCAGGACATAACTTATTTACCAAGAGTTCCAAATAATTTTCTGAATTTAAATTGCCAATTAATTCAAACGGTCCAATGATATGATTATTAAAAATGCCTGCCCAAATATTAATTTTCTGAAGGTACTGGGATCTTGTCGAAAGTTGTAACCTTGGGTTTTGTTGCGCCCAGTATCTTGTATTCTGTACGTTAGGTTCATTATTTAGCATAAACGTGCACTCGTCAGTAAAGCTAATCGATGAAAGAAAATGGCGATCCCGATTGGCGCGTTCCATAACATCTTCACAAAATACATGCCTGCTTTCTTTATCTATTGCCAACAACTCTTGATGGCACTGCGGCTTGTACGGATGGTAGTTGTGTTTTTTAAGGATTTTTCGCACACGCTCCTGAGAAACACCACATTCTTCTGCTGCAACTTTAGTACTTGCAGTTGGATTGACATTGAATAACGCTAGCACCCTTTCCTCTAGTTCTGCATTAACTTGTCTTCTAACGCCTGTTTCATTATAAAAATACATTGATATTGAAATAACACAAATTCAGCTGTAAGCTTACCACCCCTATTTTCTACTGCTACACTTGAAGTTTCTTCAAATTTTCTTAAAATACGTTGGATTGTGCTCATGGATGGAATGGGTCGATCATCGTACTTAACTGAGAACAAATCTTGAACTCTTTGCAAACTGCCAGCGCTGTAATATATTTTTACAATAAACACTCATTACTATAGCTATTATTATTATTCATTTCAAAGCTTTTCAGGAAAATATGTATTGGTAATCAAAAATGTTTGATTTGACAATAACAAACTTATTCGACTTTAGCATGTCAAAAATGTTTGATTTGACAGTAACAAAATTATTCGAATTTAGCATGTCATGGCTGCTCATTTTGCAAATATCTAAATTATCATCTCATGATAAAAAGAGCATTTAATTAGTAGGTATTTGGTATCAGCAGGCTCAGAAAATTAATTCTCTTTTGATAGACACCACTACCATTCTTGTAGATAAAAGAGGTGAGTAGCAAACTGCAAATATGTGATTTCCCATGTTATTCGCCTATGCTCCGCTTTGAAAGTTGTCACTCGGTATATATATATATATATATATATATATATATATATATATATATATATATATATATATATATATATATATATATATATATATATATATATATATATACAATTTGGCAAATACCTTCCTTTTGTAAGTGGCTTGAATAAGTTCGTTAGCCAGGAAAATTGAACCAGGTTTTCTCAGAAAATTTTGAGTTGTGTATCAAAAACAAAATTAACCTTCTAAAATAACGAAGCCTTGGCAACCAAATTTGGTAAGCAGGTTCACATTGTACAAAGTAAACTGTATACCAAAATTTAGATATCTATCTTGAAAGCAAAAAAGTTATGGGCATTTAATGAGGAAAAATATCAGTGCCACTAAAAGTCAGAGAAGATGCAATACCAAAATATTGTATGTATTAAACAAAATCTATTAAATATTACAGATAATGGTTATTTTTTATTCACGCAAAAAGATCAAGAAGTACGAGAAAACTTACTTCCAAATTTTATAATTTTTCTCCTGTAAATGTCAATGTGAAGATTTCAAACGTCAAAAATGAGTAATGTTTAAATAAAGCTTCTATAACTAATGCGGTTTTTGAATGGTAAATATTGCAAGAAATGTGTATTAGAAGGTACTACAATTATATTTCAAATGTTCTCATTTGATTACAATATTTACAAAAAATGCATCTAAAATAGACCTTACATAGTACAAATAAATAACAGAAAACCATTCTCGGTTATGCACGTTTTCTTATGGTTTGATTTCCGTGGTATAATGGCCAGGCGGTTTAGAAAGCTGACTCATCAGCAAGCAACGTTTGGGGCCTTTGGTTCAAATCTCATTGGTGACTTCTTTTTTTTTTACTTTTTTTATCTCTGATTTAATCTAACCTTATCCGATCAGATTATGTAACCATAATAATTTTTATAGTGACTGTTGACAAAATCACTAATGAGGGGGATAAGGACTTTTAAGACTTTAAGTTCAATTTTAATAGCAGCTGTTGTTGCCCTTAGTTAGTAAAACCATTCCATAGTTAACAGAGACGTATATGTTTTTTCTGTGACTTGTTAAGTTTTAGCCGTGTTATTGCAGTTGAGAAAAACCGTGAGGCATTTTTTATTTCTAGAAGTTATATATGTAACAGTATAGTAAAGTGGATGAGTGTGTAGTGATTGTTTGATTCTTTGACATATTTATTCCACTCGTCTTGCCAGTATTTTCTGATGATGGCTTTGTGAATGTTAGTTAGATCCTGCTGTATTACACCATAATTCCTGACCAACGGATCCTGACATGCTTGTCTTGCTTGTCGGTGTGTGACTTAACCCAGCTAAAAATGACTTTTTCACCATTGCTTTCTGCCCCATAAGTTTTATCATCATAAGGTAAATAAACTTGTTATATCGTTCGAGAGAAAAGTTTTCAATTAATCTTAGTACTGACTGTGAATCTGTGTAGTATTAATATGTTAAATCTTTTTGCAGTTTTGAGTGCTTGTAATATTGCGTACGCTTCTGCAGTAAAGCCAGATGAATATTGCTTGAGTGCAATTTTTTTTCAACATTTCTTTGTGGTATAAAAATAGCTGCACCAGTGGAATGTTGGTTCTTTGATCCGTCGGTGTATATTGCTGCAAGCTCTGAGTATTTTCCAAGAGGACTAAACAGGATATTCTTTTTTACTGCTGGAATTTCTGTATATTAAGGGATTTCAACTTATTATTTTGGGCTATGGAGTTGTAATTAATACTCTATATAGGGTACTTATGTGAAGATCTAAACCGATTCTTGCGTTGCACTTTCTATAAAGGCATTTACAAGTGATGGAAGGTTTTTTTTCTCCCAATATTTGTTTACTAGAGTTTCTCTAGTTAGCTGTGCTATTGTATCTGTAAGTTGGTTGTTGTAATATCTTAGTTTTAACACAGTTTTTATTGAGAGGTATTCGTGTCTGATACTCAATGGTTTGCTGTGCTTCCACTAAAATAGCGGCACATGAAGAAGACTTCATTGCACCTATACACAAACGGATTGACTTGTATTGGATGTTATGTACCTTCTTAAGGTTGTGTTTGATGCACTTCTATAAACGGTTGCGCCATAATCTAAAATTGAACTAATGTAGGCTCTATAGAATAGGAGAACCACATTGAAGTCAGCTCCTCACTTACAAAAGGTGACAGCTTTTAAAATGTTAATTCCCCTTTCACATCTTTTAAGCAAGTAGTTAATGTGTTTTGTCCATAGAAGTTTTTTTTCTAATATAACACCTAGATATTTGTATTCATCTACCACTTTAAATGAATATCCAAGTGATGATTTCCGGTGCCTAATGAATATCATGATTGCCGTTTTTTCTGCGCTCGATGTAAAACCCTGTTCCTCGCACGATTCTGTAAGTTTATCAATGATGCCATTTAAACTGGAAATATATTTTTCATATGTGGGCTGCCGTGTAGATAAGGAAAAATCATCCACGTACTGGATGCAGATGTAGTGGTCCTGTAGTATTTTGTGTAATTTTGCTGTATACAAGTTGAAGAGTAAGGGGCTGAGTACCGAGCCCTGTCTTACTATTATTGGACCGTGAAGTTTATTAAATTTATCTTTTATGTGGATGCATCTTTCACGTAGCATGTTTATTATGTTTAGTACTGCTTTTTTTGGAATGCCTAGTTGTAACATTTCCTTATTCAACAGTTGCAAGTAAACTGCATCGTAGACTCCCTGTATGTCTACAAACAACCCCATATGCCATTGGTTTTTTTGTCAGTGTGATTTGTCTGGCTGATGACTAATTGGTTGATTGCATCGATTGTGCCTTGCCCTCGATGAAATCCAAACTGATTTTTTGGTAACAGTAACAAGTTTTCGCAAAAATACTCTAGTCTGTTTTTTATCATTCTTTCGTATATTTTTGCAAGACATGAAAGTAGGGCGATTGGTCGGTATGACGCAGGTTCCTCAATCGGTGTGCCGTATTTGAATATTAGACAAACTATTATCTCTTGAGTTCACCACTGTATTCGCCAGAGCTCCAAAATCCATTATAGATATCTAGCAGTATATGTTTCACGATTTCTGGTAGTTTTGCCAAAATTGAGTCGGTGAGTTTGTCTTTTCCTGGTGCTGACCAATGGTGATTTTTTAGCACTACTTCCATTTCTTGTCAGGTGAATGATTCGTTTATCCAGGAGTTGTCCTCATTATCTGTGTCTGTATCTGGATTTTGATATTCCGCTAATAGGGGAGTCACTTGATCAAGAACCTTTTCAATTAATTTTTAATTTAGCAATACTCTCGGTGGTGGTGTGTTTTTGTTGCTTAAACGTTTTATTCTATTCCATATCTGCGTTCTGGGGGCACTCTTATTAAGTGACGACACATATTTTTGCCAACATGCACAGGCTTTCTCTTTAAATACCCGTTTTACGTGTGCTTCGATTAATTTGTACTGTAGATAGTTTTCTGTGTTGGATGTATTTTTATATTTTCTTAGTGCTTCTTTTCTTTTACATGTTATGCTGTTGCAATCATCGTCCCACCAAGTTGGCATCTACGGACCTGACTTCTTGTAGGTTTGTCTTCTTTCTGCCATTGACGTGGTTGCTGCTTCGGTAATAATGTGTACAACTTGTTTGAATTTGTCACAGTATCCAATTTGCTCGGGTGCATTTAAAAGTTCTTCCTCAACATATGATTGGAAACGCTTCCAGTCAGCAGTGCTCTCTTTCCATCACATGTATGGATTTTTTGATTGTGTTAATGTATTGACAGTACTAGTGATGTGTATCATATAATGATCTAAACCAAAACTGTCTGAGAGGACTGTCCAATTCATTTTTGTTGCTAATATTGAAGTTACAGCTGTTATTATATCTACCGCTGAGGGAGACTGCAGGGGACTGTTCATCCGAGTTGCCGAACTGTCATTTAAGACCACTAAATTTGAAATTTCTATCAAATCAGCTAATTTTTGTCCAGCCGCATTATTGTTGTTACAGTTAGACCATAGTGAATGATGTCCGTTGCAATCTCCCCCAAATATTGAGCCTGTATCTTAAAATTGTGAAAATACTAGAGACCAATCTCTAGTTGTGGCATTTTTATTGGTAGGTTTATAAAAAGATATAATATTAAATTTTAAAGATGGTAAATTAACTGCAAAGACTTCAATACTATTAGACTGAATTGTTTGTGTTCTATCTTTATATTTTATATTATTAGAAACTAAAATTCCCACTCCTCCAGCAGCTCCGTCTACTTGGTCATTGCAGACGATGTTGTATCCCTCAATACAAAAACCTGTATGTTTTGGTTTTAGAAACGTTTCGCAGAGAATGACTATCTGCGTTTCATTTAATTATGTTTATGACTAACAATGGAAAGAGCGTTCCATCGTAAAATGGTAAGGCCTTTAGATTGTGTTAGAGTCATTTTCGTAATGTTCCTGAATTAAATTACATGTATATGTAGCAATTGCATCTTTTATAATTTTACTTTTATTAATAGTATCTTGTGGGAACATATCAGAAATGCTGTTACATAATTTGTCTACAAAGATATCTATTTTTTTTACCTATTTTCGTATTTCAGTTTTCTGCTCGGTTATTAGGATCCACCGTGTGTGGGTTTGAAACTATGGGTCTATTTTCCGCTTATTTTTTACTTGTTTGAAAATGTTTTTCAGGTGGTTGACTGGATTTTCTCTTTTTTATTTGTGTTGCATCTCTCTGTGTGGTCTGTGTGGAATTGTTTGTGGTTGTAAGATTGTTGCTTCTGTTGTACTAGTATTGTTAGTTAAGTTTGGGAAGTTAGTTAGTGTATTAAGTAAGTCAAACCTGTTATTTGTGGTGACCTTGGCATATGACAGATTTTTTTTCCAGTTTTTCTGCTTTGTAGGAAATATTTTTTTGTGATATAATTTGTTTTATATTTTTTTGCTTTATATATGATGGAGACAGTCTGCTTATGGTAGAGTGTTCTGTGTCTTTGCAATAAATGCAGAATTTATCATTGGGACACCCGGTATCATTTTCATGCTGTCCGCCACAAACTTTACATAGTCAATGAGGATTTTTACACAGTTTTGCTGTATGTCCGTACCGCAAGCATTTAAACACTGCACCACGGGATATATATATATATATATATATATATATATATATATATATATATATATATATATATATATATATATATATCTGCTTCCACAGTTAAGTGAACCCCATTGGTTCTTACGTAATCTGGTAGAGCTTTTCCTTCAAATGTAATGATTATTACCTGTCTCGCGACCAAAGTTTATGTACCATTCGCATTATTTCACTTTTTCTTCATTCTTTTAACATCAGCTACCTTTTGTTTACATTGTATGGCTTTTTTAAGGTATTATTCGTCAAAAAATGTATCGATCATGCGGACAATACCCTTTCTTTGACTAAATAACCTTGGTATATAAGCTATTAAATTATTTTTAGTTAGCAATTCATAGTTGACTAGTTCATTTGCGGTTTTGTTATTTTCTACTATAACTTTAACTCTATTTATACCAATAATTTTAATGTCTAAAATGGATTTTTTAGAACTGTCATTTTGTCATATAATGGCCGACACGTATGGGGAATAGACGACCTAAGATTTTTTGTAAATGCTCGACATATACGTAAAATGAACCTGAATCTGTATATTTATATTTATTATTTATATCGATGTTCCTTTCATCAAGTAAATCATTTAAAGAAATATTATTATCACTTACCATATCCACTTCTGGTTTTTTTTTTGGATGGCCCATGCTGGTCGTCGGTTTCTTGACTCATTTTTTACTTACGTCAGTATCATCTCTAATCACTGTTTGTTTAATTTAGCTAAACTATTATATATATTTATAATTTTCTGTTTTAGAATGATTTTATGTTTATTTTGTTTTACCACAACAATTCAATTAATAGCATGAGCTCACGATCACGATCCGTATACGTTCTTTAAAATCAAAACCACGAATGCTGTACTCAGATCAGATTTTGAATATTTTTGAATTGATTTAATTTATCTTTATTAGCGAATATTTTTGTACAAAATGTGCGTCTTCAGCAATAGCTCCAGCGCCTCCCTCCCGGTCTCTGTGTATTTGCCATCATTCTTTCTAAGGGATCATATTTTCCCTTTTAGCTTATTGGATAGTGCCTTTTGGAGTCTGGCATGCTCAAGGACTTTTTCTAGGCCTTTACAAAACATCTTCAAAAGTTTGTTTTGGCTTGCCTGGCGGCTTTTATTGTACTCAGTGAGTTACGTCGTGTATTCTTCCCACTTCCATGTTCTTTTAGCCACATTAAAACGTCGTCTGACATCCGCCCGGACCGGAGAGAGTCCCTCCTGCCACCATGGCACATAGTTCGACTTGCTTCTCTCTTGCTTCAGACAGCTTGTCTCAATGCCCCAATGGCGGCCTTCCGTTGGTTTTCTTCTGCAATTTCTGCTTTCGTGTGGTGGTCTATCCCTTGGAGGTCTTGATACGCTCTGCCTCCTCCTCAGTTAGACTGACCTCGGGGTCTTTATGAGTGAAGACCATCTTCAACCCCGATACTTTATCACTGAAGGACTTGGTGGTATTCTTACTGGTTCCCATCTTGACCCTTTTAGTTCTCGATTTCACCTTTGTCGGGGTGCTGATATCAGACCGGTGTCGCTTTGTGTCCCAGTCTCCGCACCCCCCCAGAGAGGACTTTCTTTACAGCTTCAGGTCCCTTGATGCTCCCTTCGGCCTTGCGTTTTTTAACTTCCGGCGCTGCCCTCTGGAGAGTGTGGGCCTTTGTAGCGTTTGTTCTCCGGTGCTCGGCATCCCAGAGTTATCGCCGGTTTTTTTTGAGTTCCTCTTGGGGTCCTCAGTGTTCTCCGGTATTGGTATTGTTTTATTTTTGTTGGTATCCATTTTTGGTGCCACAAGTATTAACTTTTTTGGGATAATTGTCAGGCACTCATACAATGGGTGCGTCAGGTGGGACCATTTTTGATAAGGTTGTCTCCTCTTGGAGTGGGCAGTTAAGCCAAGTCCCCCCTCCCAACTCCTTGTCGCGAGACATGACCACGACAACAAGGAGCCGGGCCTGATATATCGAGGGAGTAAAGTACTCACACGGGACTGACGACCCCTCCGAAGGGCGGAACATGCAGACATACAACTTGCTCAAATACGATGGTAGAACCTCAGTAGATGTTAATTGTACAGTATGTACTGAAAAAGTGAAAGGAGAACACTGGGATCGAACCGGGTACCTTTCGGTTCAGAGGCACACGTTCTTACCATTGAACCACTGAGGCTCTCAGTGTTAGGTTGGTGTAACTAATTTGTGAATAGTGGAAGTGTCTTTTGAGTTTGTGTTTATTGTTGCCTGTTGGTGTTATTTAGTATAGTATTTTGTGAATAATGCATGAGGGTTAGTGATATTCTACGGCATTGCTCTTTTACATTTTATTGAATGTGTGTATTGTCTACGCTTGTGGGGCCACCAACTCAACTCCAAACAAAAACACATGCCCTTCCACTTTTTTACTATGGGAGTTTAGACATCTGCATTCCTTTATCTATGGTGCAAATTTCATTTTCGGTTAGTGTTTATATGATCATTTGTATTCAATTATTGTTATTATTATTATCCCCTATCACCTATCAATTACTATATTAACTCCCACTTATCAAGTATTATTATTATTATTAATTCCTACTTATCAATTTTAGCATTACCTACTTAATGCCGCTGAACAGACCAAATATCCTTACTGATTGTTTAAGGAATTAGTTGTGAATGGGGTGAAGCTGATTAGGATATGGTAAACACATTGTATATTAATTAGTAGTAGGGGATATGTTTACCACAAAACATATTCTTAATGACAGAACTCAATAAAATTTACAACTATACAATATATACAGGAACTATGTAGGTCAATAATGACACACATCAAATGCAGTGATTTCGGTATTGCTTAAATTTCTAAAACATCAAGATAAACAAAAGTTTAATTGCTCCCGAGGAATTTGCGGTCTAAGACGTATGAATGTAGCTATCATACATTGCGACGAGTGACCTTTCAGAATGTTATACACATAATTAATATTCTACCTAGGTCAACTATATCAATTTAAATTAACTGATTTTTTTCTAAATAATATTATAATATATGTAATCTTAGGAATGCCTTATTGGTAAGATATTGTTCCTGAACATACTGCCGAGTCAAAAGAATGACTTCACCGTTACTAGCTGCGAGTGAACTTGATCATCAGCTGCGTCTACTAGCTTGCTTAACTGCCAGCTCTATTGGTTGGACAGCTTGATTGGCCTTGTCGCTAGTGCTTCTTTTTTTCTTTGGCTGTGCTGTCTTTTTCTTAAATTTGCTCCGAATGCTGCGGAGTATATAGATAGCGGTTATAATTAAAATGGCTGCTACTACTGTGGTGGTCAGGCACATTACTACTGAATGATGCATGACCATGTGCCATCGGTTTTCTTGTAGATGGTCCTCTTGTCGTTCTTCTCGAACAATGTCCTTCAAATCGGCATATGGTCTAACCACTGCTTCTTGGGAGTTGCCACTGGAGCCCATGATGTCATCAATGTGCGCTGGTGGAATAAAGTCGTAAATGTTGGCTTGGTTTGCATGTATGTTTAGCAAGCTTCTGTAATGATGAGTGAGTTCATATAGATATCGATCAGCTATCTGATATACACTCAGTATGTGAATTTTTAATAAATTATTGTCTACTGCTTTGTACCAAGGCTTCATGTTGGAGATGGCTCCTATGCCTTGGTTTCGTTTGGCCTCGAACTGTTTTAGAGTGTGGTATATCCTTTTCTCTGTATCATTGAACCTTGATAATGATTGAAGCATCACCCTCGATTGTTGATGAGATGCTGCAATTAGTTCCTGTTGATTTTTATCTAATTAATGTATGTCCTTGTATACGTCGGCATTCACCCCAAATACGGCTGTTATGAGTTGTCCAAGGATTCCTCTTTTCTCCCTCTTCCTAAGGGCAGTATCTAACCATGATTTTATCAATGATAGTTCAACCTGTTTTACTTTAATCTGTGTCATTAATAAGGCACAATCAATAGCGTCTGAGGAAATGTCTTTGCTTTGTTTGCAAAACTCTTCCAACTCAACAACAATCCACCTCGCTGACTCTGTCGTTCACGAGTTTTTCCTTTTCGAACCTTGTTTCAATTCTAAACGTTCCCCTCTCAATTTTTGCATGTGGAATATGTTCAATGTAAAACCCTAGCTGTGGATACTCAATGTGATACAACGTTATGGCTGCTGTTCTTCCCATAGCCTTCATGAACAATATTGCTATTTTATGGGTGACTTCTTTTTATATTTCTGCGGCTCTGCCTGTTCTTCATGCTGCTCTGTTGTTGTTGTCTCTTGATTATTGGGTGATAGGATTAGCTTATGTATTGGCCTTTCCATTATTACACCCTCTGCTTTTCTAATTTCTGCTACCCTTGGTATTCCTTGCTCGCCTGGGTATGTTTTTACTATTCTACCCAGCGGTCATTTTGCTGTACTGTTATTGTCATCTTTTATTAATACCATGCCACCTGCGTGTAATATACTCTTTTTGAATTTCCATTTGTATCTTTGCTGTAATTGGTGACGATATTGTTTATGCCAAGTGTTCTAAAAATCTGTTTTCATTTTTTGTATTGTTTTTGTTGTTGTTCCATCTTCCCTGTAAATTACCATCAATGTTCTCAGATATAACTGTTGGTGGTGCTAGTAGTTATCTCCCTATGAGAAAATGACCAGGAGTCAATACTTGAAATTCGTTGACATCATCAGATAATGGACAAAGTGGTCTTAAATTTAAACATACTTCTATTTGATGAGTTACAGTGGTTCATTCTTCATATGCCGACCTCGTTTCTCCAATCACTTGCTAAGGTGCTATTTCACTGATTTCACACCTGCCTCCCAGAGCTCTCCAAAATAAGGTGCTGAAGGTGGTATAAAGTGTCACTGCAAACCCATGTGTGTGGTAGTATCCTGGATTTGAAGTTCTTTGCTGATTTTTATGGCCTTTCTTTGTAGTGCTGAGTTTGCTCCTACAAATGTTGTCCCATTGTTGCCATACATGTGGGAACACTTACCTCTTCTAGATATGAACCCTTTTAAGGCAGCCATTAACGACCATCTGTGAATTGCTTTTGTTGAGAAGCATACAAATATTGCCAGATAGCCCTTGTAAGATTTGTGACCTCTGTCCTTTGGAGGTCGTACCTGAATAGGACCTGCATAATCCATTCCAGTATGTGTAAATGCCTGCGTGGCTGTAACTCTTGCTGCTTGCTATTGACCCATCAATTTCTCTGCTGTTTTGGCTTTTGTTTGTATATTAAGACAAACCATAAACTTTGGCTTTTTTCTTTCTTCTAATACTTCT
The DNA here is from genome assembly GCA_964006375.1 of Tillus elongatus. NCBI lineage: Eukaryota > Metazoa > Arthropoda > Insecta > Coleoptera > Cleridae > Tillus > Tillus elongatus. Next base: position 174,325,984 of record OZ023262.1, on the reverse strand, counting down.
TGTGACTTCTCTATTTTAATGCGACAGTCTGGACCTTGCAACCATATTGGCCCGTGCCACCATAGTGATAAATTTCTTAAATTACCTGAGTCTGTGCCTCTGGGTATAACATCTGCCAGGTTCTCTTCCGACCTTATGTGATACCACCTGTCTTCGGTAATAATTAATTGCTGAATTTCTGATACCCTGTTTGCAACTAAGATTTTCCATCTGCTTGGATTTCCCTTTAGCCAGCCTATTACAATAATTCAATCAATCCAGGCGTAGATATTGAAGATTTTCAACTTGAGTACTGCTGTTGCTCTTTTTAATAATTTTTCTAATAGGTGAGCTGCACATAGTTCTAACCTTGGAAGTGTAGTTTTTGTTTGTAATGGAGCTACTTTCGATTTGGCTGTTAGTAATAATATGTAGCTTTTACCTTCTTCGTTGGTCGCTTTGACGTAAATTACTCACATAATGCGACTTGAGATGCATCGGCGAAACCATGAACTTATATTTTTCATTTCTTCATTGTTTTTACCCACCTTGGTATTGATATTTCTTATACTTCACTGATTTCATGAATAAACTGATAACATCTTTTCTTAATGTTAGTGGGTATGCTTTCTTGCCACCCTGACTGATTTGTCCATAGTTCTTTAATTATCAGTTTGGCTCTAAATAAATAAATCTAGTTTTAATTTGAATGTGTCTTGCCTTGGTGCCCAATAAATACCAAGAGATTTGTTTATACCATTATCTGGCAGCTGCAATGCTTTTTCATTCTGTAATTCTTGTGGCAACTGTGTAGTAATTTATGATCTGTTGCTGGACCATTTTCTTAAATTGAACCTACGTGATCTGAACATTTCATTGAGTTATGTCTGTGACAATGATGCTTCTCTTGTTCTGTTTCAGCTCCAGATAGAAGATCATCCATATAAAAATCTTCCTTTGCTACTTTCGCTGCTAATGGAAATTTGTCTTGCTCATCTTCTGCAAGTTGTTGAATTGTTCTGACCGCTATGTATGGTGCTGCTGCTGTACAACATGTTACTGTCGTAAGCCTGTATTCTTCAAAGGGTTGGTTTCTTGCCCTTCTCCATAGTATTCTTTGATAGTCTTGGTCTTATCTTGCCATTACTATCTGGCGATACATTTTTTCTATATCCACCTTTATTACACTGGATGCGTTCTCCATCTTAATATAATGTCGAACAGTTCTGGTCATGGTCTTGGACCGACGTGCATTATTTCATTTAAGCTAATGCATGTACTGCTTTTACATGACGCATCAAACACCACCCTTAGTTTTGTAGTGCTATCGTCACGTACTACTGCTTGATGTGGAATATAGTATTTTCCATGTTTTTCATTAATAGTTGGTACCTTTTGCATATGTACCAACTTAATATATTCTTCCAAAAATTGGATATGTTCTTCTTTCAAGCTATTTTGTCTCTCAAACCGTTTTTATACCTGCATCATTCTTGCCATTGCTCTGTTTCTGGGTTCTCCAACCTTTTGTACCTCTAAATGGATGCTGAATATAGTATTTTCCATGTTTCTCATTGATAGTTGGTACTTTTTGCATATGTACCAACCTAATATATTCTTCCCTAAATTGGATATGTTTTTCTTTCAAGCTCTTTTGTTTCTCTAACTGCATTATTCTTGCCATTGCTGTTTCTGGATTCTCCAACCTTTTGTACCTCTTGTTTGAATGGAATTTTGACTGTGTATTTTCCAGCCTTGTTTCTTGACACTGTCTATTTGTACCATCCTTCACATACCGGCTCATCTTTTGTCATATTAATAAACCTTGGTACTTCTTCCAATTCCCAACTTCAAAATTTTATCTTTCTCTGTTTGAGTAATCATATTTGTTACCTTGACTTCTTCCTTGATTTTGAAATGTATAAATGTGCCAGAAATTATGTATCCTAGCTCTGTATTCTAACCCATCAACCCGTCACTTGTTTTTCTTAACCCTGGTTGTAATATCTGTCTACATTCTTCGGTTCCAAACAAAATATCGATTGGCCTCGTCATATTAAAGGTTGGGTCAGCTAACATATAATTCTTCCAAATTTCTAAATCTACCTCGAGAGGTCTGCTTGGCATTGCTGGAGTGATTTTTTGGGCAACTATTACTTTAGTATTTATATTAAACTTACTTGTAAATCAAGGAGCACATTGTATATGTATCATGTAATTTGATTTCTTCTCTTTAATTGCTCCAGAGGAATTTGCAATCTAATACGTGTGAATGTACTTGTGTAATTTAAAACTGCCAGCTAGTAGTTATCGTATATTGCAAAGAGTGACTTTTCAGAACATTGACATGCATAATTAATATCCTACCTAGGTCAACTATATCAATTTAAATTAACTGCTTTTTTTCTCTAAATAATATTATAATATATATAATTTTAGGAATGCCTTTTTTGTAAGATATTTTTCGTGAACACTGATATTTTCATTGAAATAATGAGAAGTGAGTGTTGAATATAAATCCTAATGATTACACTAGGTTCTACTTTGTAATCTAATTTAGAATTAAATTTGCTGATCTGGCAATGCTGTTTCACATTTCTCGTTATGTGATGCAATTTTTGATATGCGCAATATCTACATACCCTATATTCAACGTTTACCTCTAATTTTTATATTATATTCATATAAACACTACTGAAGTAATTGATTTGTTTAATTTGATGAATAAAATCAACATAATATTCTTCAATTTACAGTAAGGCTACTGTAATAAAACTACAATTTTTTTTTGTGTAAACTGTCTTTGTCTGTCACGGATTGTACCATAGATAAATTTACTTTATCCATGCGTAGGGCGTTTAAAGATCTCCATTCGATGTACTTACATATTTTGTATTAAAAATGAAACGTTAATAAATGAACATCCGCTATACATTACAACCTGCGTTATATTGGATGTCCACCATTGGCTACTTGCTGACCGTCCATAAAAAATATTAATTGTAGAACGTACAGAAACGGACACCTACTGGATGTCCAAAAATTAGATAATTTTCTGATGACCAGAAATGGACATCCATGGTATGACCTAAAGTGGCATTGACATGCACTGGATATCCATAATCGCTCGTAGAATAACGTCCAGAAACGAATATCCACTGAACGTCCATAACCGATATGAGTTAGAAGTATCCACAAACGAACAATTGGACATCTTTTTGTCTTTTTTACAGTGGATGTGCTGTGCTATCTGGGATAAAGCATAATTTGATAAAGGTAAAATAAGCTATTCGAATGTCAGAAATTGATCTTCAACGTCACACTTAAAAAATTTTCCTGATCCCATTTCTTTTGAAAACTGCGCTTAACTAACAAATGTATGACAAAACTTGAACATTGTGATACACCTGAAGAAGCCACATAGTTTGGGATATAATAGCCATCATAAAATGCAAACATACTTTACATTCATTGACAACTAATCAAATATTTAATATTTACACATTTTCATTGAGTGTTGTTGCCCTTACTTGGTGAAACTGGTCCATACTAAATACACACTTGAAGACTACTTTTCTGGCTTCACTGTTGGTTTTTGTTTCTGTAGATGAAAGACGTAGCCAGCGTGTAAGCTAACTGGAAAAAGTAGCCTTTCGGAATTCTAGATGTTCTAGGATGTTCTTCAACGTTTCTGTAACCAGTTTATCTGCGTAACGGCATCCTCAGGCAGAACAAAATTAAATTAATACGAAATCACAACTACATGACCATCGTTGAATGAGTTCACCTCAAGGCCAGAACATACCAAAAAAAAATCACAACTATAAATAAAGAGCTGTTGCTATGTTATGATGTTTTGGTCAAAAAAATGTTTAAAAAAAATGAAAATAAAATAAAATAAAAATGACGGATGATGCCCTCAAAATGTCTATGTGATGTGTGTCAATATTTAACATAAAGATAGAACTAACCTATAACAGTAATAACTATAATAATCATTACAACAATAAAATAACGAAACAATAACACCAATAAAGCAGACTATACAATGAAACTATCGACATATATCAACTCATTATCTTATTACAATTTGTTTTGAAAAAATAGCTAGATTTATTTTGTTTGGTTTACTTAATTAAGAAGGAGAATATCCATATTTTGTTTGAATTGTTTAATTTTGAAAAAGAATATCCAAGAGAGGGGAATCCATTAAATGACTTTCTTCATTCAAAACAACGTAGCTATTGTCGTGTATGTGCTTTTTCACTTCTAAAGCTTCAGAAAGTCTAGTTTACGCTTGCCATTACAAAAATGTAGTGGTTCTATGCGCTTATTTACTGTGGGCCTATGTTGGGTATAAATAATATGTTTTGCAAATGTAGATTTGTCAGCGTGGTTATTTCTAAATGCAGAACTATGTTTTTTGTATCTGGTGTGAAAATTTCTAGAAGTTTGACGGATGTAGATTCCACTACAATGTGTACAAGCTAATTTATAAACTCCAGCTTTTGTCAAGAAACAAGATTTTTCTTTCGCGTTAAATAACAAAACAGACGTCGTGTTGTAAGCTTTAAAAGCCACCTTTGTATTTGTACAGATATTTAAAATTTTTGAAATGTTCTTTGAAATGGTTCCAAAATAAGTTATCGAAACATACTTTTTGTCTCTAATATTTAGATAAGTGTGAATTAATTACTAATTTGTATTATTTTCTCTCTATCATTTTATCTATTATTTTAACAGAGTAGCTATTAATAAATGCTATTTGCTTAATTATTAAAATTTATTTTTCAATGTTTCATAGAATAGATAGATAGATAGATAGATGATCACAGCTTTTGTGAAAAAGGGTGACATGAATCATATCGTATGGTTGTGTCAGTGTTAGTTGGTTTCCTATATAGTGAAAAGTTAAATGAATCATTTTATAACTTTCTAATGGTTCACTTCGCGATAAATGGAGGAAAATCATTAATTGACTTAGCTATAGCCAATAATATCTCTATCACTATGGAAGTGAAAATGAATGCTTTCAATAACCATTCGCTTATTAAAGTAGGCTTTCTGTGTTGTCATGTAAATAAGAACCAGTTTGTAATTAAAAGATCGAAACTTATTAATATTGAGTTGCTTAGACAGATGTCTGTAGCCAGTCGACAGGATGTGAGGATGCGTCCTGATAAATGTGTATACATTTGCTCAGATAGCCAGGCGGTCCTCCGGGCAGTCTGCGCAGCCAGAATTAGGTCAACACTGGTTCAGGAGTGCGCTGACGCCCTTACGGGATTAGCCAGGACGAAGGAGGTGTAACTTGTGTGGGTTCCGGGACTCTGTGGCATAGCGGGGAATGAGGTGGCGAATGATCTCGCAAGGCTTGGTTCCCGGCGGCCGTTCTGTGGCCCGGAACCTGCGATAGGCATAAGTAGGAAGGCAGTCTCCGTCGCCGTAGACAGGTGGACTGAGGAGCCCATGGGGAGGCACTGGGGGTCGGTTGGTGGCTGTAGGCAGGCGTGGGAGTTCGTGGAGGGGCCGGACAGAGACAACACTGTCTGGCTTCTCCGTAGAAGTCGACCTGCGCTTCGCCGCATCATTTCGGTGCTGACAGGCCACTGCGCTCTTAGAAGACACCTCACATTGATAGGTTTCGAGAGGGATCCCATTTGTCAAGAATGCGGCGAGAATGAAGAGACGTCTTACTACTACCTGTGTGAATGCGAGGCTTTTGGGAGTCTTCGAACAGAATTGTTCGGTTCAAGGACTCTGCAGAGGAACCAGGTAAGTTCCGTCCAATGGAAGACTGCCATGGGCTTCATTTCGAGGTCGAGGCGGTTTGGTGACGGAACCAAGGAAGAGTAGAGCACGGTTGCTGGGTTGCCGGGGTTGGCAAAAAGGGCCCATTGTGGCCTCCCCACCACTGCTACTACTACTACTGTTTAGACAGAAAATGGACAATTTAGACTATAATTATCGCCTAGTAGTAGTAGCAGTGGCTGGGAGGCTGACGCCAGGCAAGTAGTTATTATTGTATTATTACATTTACATAATCAAGAAAGACCTCCCCCATAAACACAACTTCTACACAAGATTTGAAAACTTAAGTGATACAATTTTTACAACTAAATAATTTTCTTTTCTAAATAAGGGATATAAATACTGCCCAAATTTTAAATTTACAAGCAATGTTAAAAAGATATTAGTTTCTGAATCCGAAACTGTTTCCATATCTACAAGGCAATACGAAAGACTAATTTAATTTTTAATTAAAATATCACAAACGTCAAATTAATCAAAATAAAATTGTAAAATATATTCAGCATACAATGTCAGAAAATGATTTAGTTCTTATTAAAGCTGATAAACAGAATACAACAGTAGCTATAAATAGGGACACATATAACATAGAAATTAATAATTTTATTACGCAAAAATGTAACAGATATTTGGAGAGAACCAACAAATTCATTTTAGACAAAACTAAAAAATGAACTTAAAAATACATCTCTGTTTAGTCAAAAGGAAAATAAATATCTTTTATATAAAGGTCCACAACAACCAAATATATATGCCTACCTGAAAATTCACAAACCAAATATTCCAATGAGACCAGTAGTTAGCTATGTTAATACATATAAGATAGTGAGCAAACTGGTTTCACTTATTGGAGAATACAATTACATTCCAAGATATTCTGTTAAGAATTCTTATGAACTAACACAAAAATTAAATAACTTAATTATTCCCACAAATAGTAAATTAGTCTCGTTTGATGCTTGCAGTATGTATTCTAGAAAATATTTTACTAGAAAAGAACGTAAATGTCATAAAAAGACAAGAAATAATGAATATTTTTAACGAATGTATAAAACAAAACGATTTCAAATTTAATCATAAAATTTATGTGCAAAATGAAGACATACCTATGGGTAGTCTGTTGTCTCCTTTATTAGCGAACATATTTATGGAAAACTTAGAAACCAAATTTTAACATCAGAAACTTCACACATATTATTGTCTTTTGGTACAGATACATAGATGATATTTTAGCCTGTTTTCAAAGTAGCCAAATATTAAGTTTCCTTTAGAAGAACCAGCTAATAGTTGTATAAAATTTTTAGACTTAATAATTAGAAAGTTATAAAATAATTCATTTAACTTTTCAGTATATAAAAAACCAACATACACTGACAACCATACACATACGATTCATGTCACTCTTTTTCACAAAAGCCGACAGCGTATCATTCTATGATACATAGTGCATTTTCAATACGTATATCTCAAGACAATTTTGAATAAGAAATTTCAATAATTAAGCAAATAGCATTTAATAACGGCTACTTTGTTAAAATAATAGATAAAATGATAGAGAAAAATAATACAAATTAGTGATTAATTCAATTTATGCAAATATTAGAGACAAAAAAAAAAACAAGTATATATCGAATCGATAACTTATTTTGGAACCATTTCAGAAAACATTTCAAAAATTTTAAATACCTGTACAAATGCAAAGGTGGTTTTACGATCTTACAACACGACATGTGATTTGTTATTTAACGTGAACGAAAAATATTGTTTCTTGACTAAAGCTGAAGTTTAAAAATTAGCTTGTACACATTGTAGCGCAATCTACATTGGTCCTTAGAAATTTTAACACCAGATACAAAGAACATATTTCTGCATTTAGAAATAACCACGCTGACAAATCTACATTTGCGAAACATATTATTGAGACCCAACATAGACCCACAGTAAATAACCGCATAGAACCACAACATTTTTGTAATGGCAAGTGTAAAGTAGACTTTTGAAGCTTCAGAAGTAAAAAAGTACATACATGATAATAGCTACCTTGTTTTGAATAAGCAAACTGATTTAATGGATTCCCGTTTTTGGATATTCTTCCCAATTAAATAAATGAAACAAAATAAATCTAACTATTTTTTCTAAAAAGTTGTAATAAGATAGTGAGTTGATATTTTCATTGTATGGATTAGTGTTATTGTTTGGTTATTGTATTGTTCTAACTATTATTATAGTTATTACTGTTATCGGTTAGTTTGATCTTTAAATTAAATGTTGACATACATCATGTAGACATTTTGAAAGCGTCATCCATCATTTTTATTTTATTTTCATGTTTAAATAATTTTTTGATCAAAACATCATAACATATCAACATATCTTTATTTGTAGTTGTCATGATTTCATATTAATTCAATTTTCTTCTGTCTGAGGACGCTGTGAAGCAGCGAAACGGTTACAGAAACGTTGAAGAACATCCTAGAAGATCTATCTATAATTCAGAAGGACCACTTGCTCCAGTTAGCTTACACGCTGGCTATGTCCTTTATTTACAGAAACTAAAACCAATAGTGAAGCCAGAGAAGTAGTCTGCAAGTTTGTTTTTTCAAATTTTATTATTATGCTGCATTTCCTTCTATTGGGAACTCATGAAAATAATATAAATACGTAAATGAAAATGTATCACCATAAAAAAGTTTAAGAGTTTTAGGACACAAAATTTTTTGTATATAAAGAATTAAATTATCAACTATAAAGAGTCTATAAATATCTTAAAATAATTTGTATAATACAATAGGATAAACAAAAAGTGAAAAAACCACTGAATGTATGCTAACTCATTTTATTTACAGGTAAATAGTATTTTGGTTGAGAGATTGAGTGAAATTCCGATACTGTTTCCATTAAGGAAAAATATTGATGCCATGTCATCTGATCCTGAAAATTACTCTTTCAAAAGTGACGCAGATGACATAAACCTTAATGAGCTTTGTATTGAAGTTTGGCCAGCATTAGCAGTTATAGGAGGTAATTATCTCAAAGAGCTTAATACATATTTTGAACCATATACTGAATTTAAGTTGCAAAACACACGTACTTTATTTGGGACCCTGCATTTTTTGGAATTCTCTTGAGAATTATAGTATAGCATAATATATGCCTCTACAGGGTAAGGATTTTAAAGTGTTACAATTGGATCTCTGAAAAACCGCTCTTATTATTTTGTTAAAAGTTTGGTGATGTGTACGCTGAGGGACACATTAAAAAATATTTTTGACATTTACCCCTCCTCATTTTGAAGGGCCGGTGTCACGTTATAAATGTCAAATGAAATGGTATTTTTTTTGAAAAATTCGGTTCTCCTTGAAGAACTGTGTATGTATGTAGAAAATCGTTACATTTGCTCCACTGGTTGCATACTTACGAATTGTCCAATCAATAGCATTAGAGTAAGAACCAGCATGAAATACCTTAAGTTTAAAGATGGTTGTGTACTAAAAAGTGTTCGAAATGTCCTCCATTTACTTCTAAACATTTTAAAATTCTTCTTTGGCAAGAGTAGCATATATTATTCAACATTTTGGGGGTTACTAACGTAGATGTTTTCCTAATCTGATTACTCATATTTTCTGGTGTGGTTGGTGTTACAGCAATAACTTTTTCTTTTGTAAATCCCCAAAAGCCAAAATCTAAAGGCGTGAGATCAGGAGACCTTGCGGGCCAGTTTACTAGGCAACCCCGACCAATCCATCTACCTCGAAATATGTTATTTAGAGTGTCTCTGACTTGCCGTGTAAAGTGTGGGGGAGCTCGGGCTTGCTAAAACCAGACCTGTGGATTTTCTACGTTGTTCAGAACTTGAGGTAAATTGTGCCTTGAAAAATCATTGTACATCTCCTCATTCATGCTAGTTCTTACCCTAATTTTATTTATTTTAAAAGGCCTAAGTATGCAACCAGTAGAGCAAATGAAATGATTTTCAATGTACCTACGCAGTTCTTCATGGATAATCGAATTTTTGAAGAAAAAAAACACCATTCTATTTGACATTTATAACGTGACACCGGCCGTTTAAAATGAGGAGGAGGAGTAAATGCCAAAAATATTTGCACATGTGTCACTCAGCCTACTTCTTACCTCACCAAATTTTTACCAACATACTCTGAACGGTTTTTCAGATATTCGATTGTAACACTTTAGAATCCTCACCCAGTATAATGTTTTTTGAATTTATTTTGTAAAATAATTGAAATGCTTTTAAGTGGAACAGAATAAAAACCATGGGCATCGCACTTGCGCTTTGGTAGTCATAAAAATCTTTGTTAATGGGTGGTGTATTATTGATGGTGCTCCAGAGATTGGAAAGTGACTAGATGCAAGAATGAAAGCAACTATATATATATATATATATATATATATATATATATATATATATATATATATATATATATATATATATATATATATATATATATATATATATATATATATATATATATATATATATATATATATATATATATATATATATATATATATATATATATATATATATATATATATATATATATATATATATATATATATATATATATATATATAATATTTATTCATTCGTTCTTCTGTACAAAAATAGTAAAGGTATCACAAGCAACTTTTTAGCGTAAGCATATAACAGAAAATAGACAAATAAATAAATTACACAACTGTGCTAAGTCAGTGACTTGTGCACATATCAAAACGACGATGCCACATGTGATATGAAGAGAATGTGCACATATATACACATACATATAAACCAACAAGTATAATCTCGGTGTGTAGTATAATCCCTGGAATTGAAGATCTTATAAACCAATGCTTGTATGTCCCCCATCCCCAGGACCACAATTGTTTTTATGTGACACCCGCCTGCACTGCCTCAAGACTAACGAACTGCAGATTATTACCATACTCTGAACGGTTTTTCAGATATTCGATTGTAACACTTTAGAATCCTCACCCAGTATAATGTTTTTTGAATTTATTTTGTAAAATAATTGAAATGCTTTTAAGTGGAACAGAATAAAAACCATGGGCATCGCACTTGCGCTTTGGTAGTCATAAAAATCTTTGTTAATGGGTGGTGTATTATTGATGGTGCTCCAGAGATTGGAAAGTGACTAGATGCAAGAATGAAAGCAACTATATATATATATATATATATATATATATATATATATATATATATATATATATATATATAATATTTATTCATTCGTTCTTCTGTACAAAAATAGTAAAGGTATCACAAGCAACTTTTTAGCGTAAGCATATAACAGAAAATAGACAAATAAATAAATTACACAACTGTGCTAAGTCAGTGACTTGTGCACATATCAAAACGACGATGCCACATGTGATATGAAGAGAATGTGCACATATATACACATACATATAAACCAACAAGTATAATCTCGGTGTGTAGTATAATCCCTGGGATTGAAGATCTTATAAACCAATGCTTGTATGTCCCCCATCCCCAGGACCACAATTGTTTTTATGTGACACCCGCCTGCACTGCCTCAAGACTAACGAACTGCAGATTATTACCACAAAAAGGACATATTAAGTCTAATTACAAATTTAAACCTGTAAGACTAGTACATATTATAAAACAGTATCAAAAATACTCACATATGCAAATGTACTTACTCACCCATACACTTGCATGCCGCCCACTCACACACACACATACACTCACACACATATACAATTGTATACTTAGTTTCCATACACTAATATACACACACATTCAATGCCATATTCACCGGTCATTTACAGACATATATTCAAATACGAACTTTTACTCATTTATTAACCGCACACGAACTCATTGTTCCATAATTTTTTCTCGAGAATAGTAAACATTTTTTAAATGTGTCATACTGTGAATCTCCATACTGGATTTAGCCTTGATCCATTTTGTGGTGGTGGTGGTCAGAAAGGTGGTATGGCCTTATTAGCCAAAAATTTTTTAATTCCTCGTTTGAGGTTTATGGTTGTTTTTTCTTTAAATTAAATTTGTTATTTTTAATAACGTAAATACAATCTACACTTTGTGATTTCTGCTTTAAACAAGTGAATTCCATTTATTCTCTTATCTTCGCGAATTATAAATCTTTGGGCCAAGATAAGAGATGCTCGTTGACATAGTTTTTTCTTGTCAAATCATATATTTGAATATTTGACTACCCCATTTAAAACGCTGATTGAAGTATATACGCAGGTATTTATATACAGATGTCATCTTTATTTTAGTCTTTTGGCACTGACAATTATTCTCCATGCTCATGTCACAATAATCTGGCAGGTTATTAGTATACGAGGCAAAGAAAATGCATTGTGTCAGAAAGTTCCTTTTCCTCTTTTTTCCTGCTTCTCCGCCGAACGCCCGAGGTGTGCCGTAGGGGTAGAGCCTTTCGGCCCCTCCCCACCCACCTCGACCCTCGCCCGGCCCGTCGGAAGGACAATCTCTTTCACTTCCTTACCTCTCGCCTCACGGTGCCGTCGTCGCACCTGCCGCCAGGCCGCCCGATCCGGCAGCTTCCCAGCATTGGCGATCCCTGAGGGTTCGACTGGCCGCAGAGGCGAGGGGGATTTGCGACGGCCGCCCGTCTTGCGGGGCCACCGCTGCCGAAGCAGCCTGCGCCTCTGAAGGGCCAACACCCCCCAGACGACGCTGCTGCCTCCGCTCCTCCCTCTCTCGCCTCCTTTTCTGGGCTCTCCACTTCCTTTTTCTTCCTCTCTTCCGCTTCCTTCGCGACTCCTCGTCTTCGGCCCCTCCGATGGACAAGTCCATGGGCCCGGCCGGACTCGCAGCCGATGAAGTTCGCCCCCCGTCGCTCCCCTTGGCAGCCGCGTCCCGGACGGACACCGGCCAAGGCAAGGGTGGGCCCCTGTACTGTCCATACGGCGCCAGGTGTGCCGGACCTGGTTTGCACAGCACTGCCAGTCCAGAGCAGGCTCCGCTCAGAGTCCCTCCTGGTAGTGCACGCCGAAGGCCGAGAAGCCCCTATCCCGATCTATGTGTGTCGTGTCTGCGCTTGTATGCGGGTGTGTGTGGTGGGCCCTCCTCCTTTATCCAGGTTTGGGACCGGCATCTGACAAAACCCAAGGGTTCTGTCTGAAGGCGGAGTTATTATTTATAGCAAGACCACATTTGTTCAGATTCGTATATAAAATAGGAAAATACTTAATGTTGGATCAAATGATCAACTAAATAGTTGCGCTTGTTTTACTTTTACATTCTTAACATTTTTAGGTTTAGACAGAGGGTTGAGAATGGGTGGTGCTTGTGAATTAAAAGCCTCAGGAAGAAAAGGTGTAGCATTAGGAATAACGAAACAAGGCACAACAAGTGTCAGTGTTCAGTGGGAATCAGATGGTGAAATAGCTGAAATACAAGTATCCAACCTTAATAGCATTGAGCCTCCAGCTTTTAACGTGGACAAATTTATTGGTAAGTTTATCTAAGATTATTTATCTATGTGTAATAACATTCAAACTTACAATACAAATTAGCAGTAAACATTTAGGTTAAAATGCACTAATATAGCTTGAGACGGAGAAAAAGGGAACCGGAGGGAGAGAAAGAGTGAGAGTCACCATAAGAGTAAAATAAAACAACTCTCTAAATATGGGACTCGAACTCGCCACCTTCAAGTCTGAATATACAGGTTACTCGCCTCGTGACATAAGCTACTTGGCCTATCAATGTTATGTTTAAAAGCATTTATTTAGGCAGGGAACCAGAATACATACTGGGAACGTTAGACGGAGTAAGAAAGGTGCCCCAGTCGGTTAAGTACTCTTCTCCAAAGACTGCATTACCAAAGAATAAGGTCAAGTCAGAGAGGGTAAATGAAGGAACCAGGGACAGATTGAAGACGAGATCGCAGAAGTAGCCTCCTTGGGGCCAGGACGAGTGCAGGGATGGACCAAAAAAAATTCGTGAATTTGGTGGAATTGTACTGCGGGAAAGGAACTGGGTAGTGTTATAAGGGTGGAACGACATTTATTGTTTTTGTTTCATCATTTTATACTGTGATAGTTACTTATACATGTGTTTTAGATAAGTTTGATTTTAAATGGTGTTTATATTTTATCATAGGTTTGTATTATTCATGGATTTTATAGATTGATAACTGCCATCGCTGGTATACATGCATGTAGATTGATAGCTGCCATTTATTGTATACACTTTTAGAAACATGAATTTCATGGAGATTTCTGATGGTGCTCCTTCCAAAATGAGGGTTGCTGAGGATAGCACTCAGTGTAAAGATTTCCTAGTCTCTGGTCACGGTATTGGCTTTAGGATTTTTCACATGAATATTAGAAGTCTGGCAAAAAATTTCGACGAGCTAAGAGTTTTGCTTGCTGATTTGGGATGTGATTTTCATGTGGTGGTATTGAGTGAAACATGGCAGGTTGCAGATATAAGTTTGTTTTCTTTAGGTGGGTATAAGTTGTTTTATAGTGGGGGACATTTCAACCAGAATGACGGGGTTGTTGTTTATGTTAAATGCGACTTAGCCTGCTCACACAATTTAGTGAAATTGGAGCAGTCAACTGCCATTGAAGTCATGCTTGAATACAACAGGACGAAAATTGTATTGACGGCTGCTTACCATTCTCCTGCTACTGGTGTGGCTATATTTAATGAAGAACTACAAAAGTATTTGCAAACAGTGAAAAGGAGGTGGCAGATACATTTATTTTTGGGTGACCTTAATTTGGATATATTGTCAAATGATGGGAATGTCCATCATTACCTGGATGTTTTTTCCTCGGGGGGGCTACCTATCATTGATTAATGAGACGACAAGGAGCTGCAGAGACTAGAATACCTGCATCGATCAAATGTTTATAAAATCAAATAATCGTCAGATGGAATATGTGCCGGTTGTATTAAAGTCAGGTATAACGGATCATTTCTCAACGATATTGCAAATACAATTTCCTGTGTATGACTTGGAGGGCGATGAAATGAATTATAAGTATCATTTGGATGTTGAGAGATTGAAGAGAAGGTTGCGGTATCAAAGCTGGACACATGTTTATAACTGTAGGGATATCGAGGAAGCAGCTGAGATTTTCATGGAAAGTTTTCAAAAGATCATCGCTGAGTCCACAAGACGGTATATACCAAAAAAAAGGGGAAAACAGAGTGGATTACCAGTGGTATAATACGATCGGTACAAACAAAGCATAGATTGTATAGGGAAGTGCAAAAGGATCCTGACAATGCTGAGTTGTTTGATGAGTATAAAAGATACAGAAATAAACTCAACGATTTAATTAGGACAACCAAGAGGAAATTATATGGAGATTTGATAAGCAAGGCAGGAGACAGCTCCAAATGTCTATGGACAACAATTAACAGGATGAATAATGGACACAGAAACAATAACATAGAGAGCATACAAACCAAGGAAGGCAGGCTCCTGCAAGATCATCTTGGTATGGCGGACTATTTTAATGATTACTTTTCCTCAATTGATAAAAACCTTGCTGAAAGCATAAAGAGCTCTAGACATTTTAAAGACACACGGTTTTCACGTTCGATGGCTCTGTTTCCCACAGATGAATATGAGATTAAAAGGATGATACTGCGCCTAAAGAACAAGATAGCTCCTGGGCATGATGGTATACGTTCAGAGGTCCTTAAAGAGGTTCTGGATCTAATCCTGACCCCACTTGTCTTTATATATAATAGATGTATTGAGGAGGCAACGTTTCCCAGGGTTTTCAAATTCGGCGTTGTGAAACCTTTTTATAAAGGCGAAGATTGCCTAGATGTGACGAATTATAGGCCGATTTCTTTGATTTCCAATGTTGCAAAGGTTTTGGAGATGATACTGAAAGAGCGACTAAACAGTTACCTGCGGAAATATAATCTCTTGTCTGATAAGCAATAGGGTTTTTGTGAAAAAAAATCAACTCAGGATGCTGTAAACGATCTAACCTCCAGCATATATGATAGTCTTGACAAAGGCAATCATCCGTCATTATGCGTTTTTATAAATTTAAAAAAAGCTTTTGACACTGTCAGCCATGTGAAACTGCTGGAGGTTCTGGAAAGTATTGGCGTAAGAGGTAAACAATATAAGTTGTTTAAGAGCTATATGACTGACAGATTTCAAGTAGTCAAGATAGAAGAGACAGTGAGTAGCCCTCAAAGAGTGGAGTTTGGTGTTCCTCAGGGAGCGATTTTGGGTCCCTTGCTTTTTAATATATATATTAATGACCTCTTTAAATTGCGCTGTATGGGCAAAGTAGTAGGGTACACGGATGATACTGCTATTTTCTATACGGCAGACAGTTGGTGTTCTCTAAAAAAACTAGTTGAGAGGGATCTTGAGGTGATTATGGCATGGTTTTCTGATAGATGGTTGACCGTGAACGTTTCAAAAACCGTGTTTGTCCCTTTCTAATCTTACGTCCGCTGTTTGCCCTCTTATGATGCAATCAGTGTTGGTAGTGATTTGGCAATACGAAAGGTGAACAAAGTATCATATCTGGGACTAGATATAGATTGCCATATGAGATGGAATTTCCATATTCAAAAATTGATTAAAAAACTTGGGGTATTGTTGTACAAATTGAGATTTATTAAGGAAATGTTGGATAATAAACATCTACGTATTGTATATCATGCATTGGTTGAGAGTGTTCTACGTTACGGCATACTAGCCTGGGGCGGTGCGTGTGAGTCCCATCTCAGATTCCTCCAAAGTACCCAAAACCGTATTGTCAAGGTGATACATGGTAAAGATTATGCTGACCCTAGTGATCGTCTATACCAGGACACTTGCTTGATGGATATTAGGGAGCTATTTTACTTTACGGTTGCAAACACTCAGCATGCTCAGCGGGAGAGTCTTACAATAATAGAGCATTCACATTTTACTAGACATAGCACACACTCTTTTAAAACGCAAAAGGTGAGGAAGGCAGTTGCGCAGAGATCGTTTGCTTACCTATGTGTAAGGGTTTATAATTCGGTGCCTCCTGAAATAAGAGAACACACTTCTTTGAATTTGTTTAAGAAACGATTAAAGAGCTGGATTTTTCATACCCCTAGAAGTGTCATTCACTCTTTCTTTAGAAGAAATTGACAACAAGGGGACAAGTGCGCGCTGGTTCCAGCATGAGTCGGTGGTTTTGTGTGTGTGCGGGCGTGTGTGCGCCTGGAGGTGTGTGTGGTTGGTCGCGTGGGTTCGGTGTTTCTCTGCTTTGTTTGTTTGTTTGTTTTTTTTTAGTGGAGAGAGAACAGTGTGTTTAAACTGGGGACGGGCAGGTCGGAGTGGATATCGGTATTGAGGCATGTATACTGTGATTGGAGACAGGAAACTTAGTTGTTTTTTTTAGTTTTTTTTTTTAGATGTTGGTATTTTAAAGTGCATATATGCTTTTTTGTTTTTGTGTAGCAGATGCGTTACGATGTTTTTAATTAATGACTTGTTTGGAGGGAAGCATATGGTAGAAATGATAAAAAAATGTGTTTTTTGTGTAGTTTTGTTTTTGCTATACTTGTTAGGGGAGATTTTTTGTTTGTTTGTGTAAAGTGTGCATTATTGTATTCAACTATACTGCCAACAAGTCTTTGACTTAGGCAGTTTTTTTTCTCTACATTTATTGGGGGAGATATTTTTTGTGTGTGAATTTTTCATTATTGTATGCTTACTTGTATTTTCTCTATGGAGGGAAACCTTCTTAATAAATGTGTATATTATTATTATTATTATTTGAAAATCAATATATAAATTCCAATTAATTTTATGTGAAAAAATTATCCGTTGTGACACTTCTGCCAGAGTTATACACTGGCTCTAGAAGTTCGCTCACCACTCGCTTTCCTTGATTTTTCTCGAGCCTATTACCTTCAATTTTTCCAGTAGACACCTGAAGATTCTGTAGATGTTCACATCGGTAAAAGCCCGTATTTTGCTGGTTTTGACTTTATATATTGTCTGAAGGCACATTTCCCCTTGAAAGTTACCAACTGCTCATCAAATGTGAGATTTTCATACGGATCAAATGATTGTTGGCAATTAGTAATGGAAATATGCCATACCTCTCGAATGGCTGCTAGCTTGTCATTACTTTCTCCCTACTGGACGGGGCTTCTCATCAAATCTAATAACGAACCGATAAATTTGAGGAAATTCTTGACATACAAGATGTAAAAATTGGCCCTCTGTAGAGGTCGCCTGTTGACCATAGCTTAGAAAGGAATTCTTTTAGACAATGTGGAGCTTCACCAGATCAAAAGTCCAATAAGCGTCGAGTTCAATTTTGTCCAGTGGTTCCTAAATTTTAACCTGATCACGAAGACGATTATTCCAACCCGTTCGGCTTCTTCATTCATATGAACCGGTTTCCTATCCAAAATATTGTCAAAGAAAAATGGGTTGAATCAGTCTGTGAATTTAGGTGTATATACATATTCCGTTGTAGACGCCGACTGGATTTGGATGTAACGGTGCTCCACAATTTACCTACAAATAAGGTACATACATATTATTTACATACCTGTCTATGAAAAAACATTTATAATTTACCTAATTTGGACTTATAATTAGTATAATCTCCCAATTGATCGACTGTGTCTGATAAGCTCGTACCCATTTCGCTATCATTCTTTTCAGATAATATCTCGAGATTATGGCCAATATCTGAAGCGCCACTTTCAGGCAAAATTTCAGTCGGATCTGTGTCACTAATATCATCTGCACTACTGTTCTCACTTATATCATTTTCGTATAACAAACTCCAAATCTGCATCGGATATGAGCTATTTTAGGAAGCTGTGAGATTGACTAACTCAACACTAAGGACCAACACACTAAATTGTGAGGTTAGGATAATTGAAAAGTGACACACGCACGCGAATGAGTTCGGCAGGATTGTTTATTGAAACGCAACATACCAAGTGTTCGTCTGTAAGGTTTTTTTGAAAAAGCATATAAGCAAAGTAGGTATAGATGATTCATTCCGCCACCTTTGCCAGGCTCTGCGCTTGCGTATGACGACACAGTGATGAAACAGATGGCGGGTTGGATAGAGAGATAAAAGAGAGCTGACCTGAGATGACGTAATCCCAGATGGCCGACAAGATGGCCGACCGTAAGTTAATTTGTACGGTTTTTATTCCAAATATTTTCATACAGGATTGAACCATTTATGGTTATTACTCGAGTTGGTTATATAATTTTGTATTTTAGCGAGGTCTTTAATTATAAATTTGGGTTGGGGGTCTTTTTGTACACAATTCCCCCTTCTTTAAAAGGTTAAGGTGCGTTTTGATTGGTTCTCTGTAAGGTTTTGATTTTGGAATTCTCTATCCGATTGTGCACGATTTCGTACATAATTTTTATCAATTCTTTGTGCTCAATATTATACTCTTGAGTAATTATCACTCCTGGATCATTATTGAACATTTCAGGTATATAGCCAAATATTGATTCAAAAGGAGGTTTTTAGTGTTTGTGAGTATATAGTGGAATTGTATGTGAAAATACAATAAAGCATTAAGTCTATTGGTTTCATTTCTTTGAATTTAGCTTTAAATATGCTATAATGTTCCATTATGGTACAATGGAATCTTTCTATGGGATCATTTGACATGGGGTTTTGTAGTGTTTTCGAATGTAGTTCAGCTCGATAGACTGTTAGTAGCTCCTTTACTACCAGGTTTGAGAACTCGGTTCCGGCATCAGATACAACTGTTTTACAGCTGCCATATTATGAAAAATACTTAATTAAACTTTTAGAAATATCACTGTAATTTTACTCTTAACAGGAAATACTTGACCAAATTTACTGAAACGGTAACAAAATTGCACTCGAGGCTTGTATTGTATTTTTATTTCTGGTGGAACTCCACATTGCCGAAAAGAATCCATTTCTAAGCTGTTTGTATTTGCTTTTTTTTCTTCCCTCAGGGCTCGTCCGCGGCCTTGCCGCCCCGATAGCACTGCAACCTTTGGTTTATTGTGCATGCCCTTAGTATTTTTACTCCACCCATTTCAAAATCACTGTGCCTTGAACTAGTCTGCACTGCGATTGGTAGGGTGAAGTTTTATATTGCTCTGTCTCCGGTCTAGACTGACCGTAGATCAGTTGTCTTTTGTGGTCCAGAGATTTACACTCACACAAGATGTGCTGGGCTGATTCCTCCCCCTCGCCGCAGTCTGCATGCGAGGTTCCCCTTGAACCGCCCCATTTTATGCACGTGTTTCTTGACGGCCATGTGTCCCTTCAAGAGGCCTGTTATGTTTCTGAGCTGTCCTCTGCTAAGATTTAGCAGCTTCACGGCTATCTCTGAACTGGGTTCGTCAGTATTGACTTCCCATGTCTGAGCCCTGGACAGTCTGCCCAGTACACCTTGTGTTGGTTTCTGACCCAGGACTTAATGGCTCCCCTGGCAGTGCTCTTTGTCACGCCCAGAGCCGGTTCTGGTCCCATAAATGGTTCTGCTTCTTCATTGCATTTGACCTCCGAGTGACCCGGCACCCAGATGAGGGTGACCTCATTCTGC
This sequence comes from Tillus elongatus, assembly GCA_964006375.1. Taxonomy (NCBI): domain Eukaryota; kingdom Metazoa; phylum Arthropoda; class Insecta; order Coleoptera; family Cleridae; genus Tillus; species Tillus elongatus. The sequence continues at coordinate 174,305,613 of OZ023262.1, read as the reverse complement.
ACAGCCAGGTCGCTCGTCTCGTCTCGGCTCTCACTCAGCAGCCAGGAATTTTCCCGCGGCTACTTAGGGCCTTAAGGGCTGCCTGACTGTCTGTGGCTGTGAGGATCCACTTGTTGGTGTAGCCCCTCCTCTTATTCTCCCGCACACGGTGCAGGATTGCGTACATTTCGGCCTGAAAGACCGTTGCATGGACTCTGAGGGAAATACTATGACTTACCCTCGGTCCTTTAGAATAAACGCCTGCCCCCGTCCCACGCTCCCCACCGGATCCGTCCGTGAACAAGACGAGCGCGTCCCGTGGTATGCCCGGCGTCTCCTACCGCCGTGCTTCGCAGTCGGGGATTTCCACTCTAAAGTTGTTTTCCCTGCAGATTAGGAGCTCGCGAAGTCTGACCTGATTTCAAGCATGGACTCCTTCACGATCTCCTGAGTTTTGCAGTGGCACCTGAAGCCTGGGTTGATCTTCAGCCTCCCATTGCAGGCTAGTCGGTATAGCCCTAGCTTGGCCTTCCCCATAATAACTAAGTGTAAGGGCAACACCTCCATGGCGACTATTGGGGTTAAAGACATGGCCCCTGTGATGCCTAGGCAAGCCTTTGGACCTTGCCTAGTTTTTGTTTGGCACTGGATTGTGTCACCTTAGGCCACCAGACCAGTGCCACGTATGTTAACAATGGTGAGACCACCCTTGTGTACAGCCAGTGGGCCATACTAGGTCTTAGTCCCCACGTTTTTCCATATAACCGCCTAGTTACAGCTAAGGTCATGACTGTCTTGCACAGTATTCTTTCAACGTGACTATTCCAGGTTAGCTTAGAGTCCAATACAACCCCAAGATATTTTACCTCCCTGGCCATTGGAATGTTGCTACCGTATAGAGTGAGAGTTCTGTGGCTTTCCGACTTCCTCCTCCTCGTAAACGGTATGACGGTTGCTTTCTCGGGGCTCACCCCGAGCCCTTGATCACCCTTCCACCACTTTCAGTGCTGTCTGCATGTGCTCCCATACTGACTGTGTAACCTTTCCTCGAACTATGATGACAATGTCGTCCGCATAGCCCTGTACCTCATACCCCCCTCCCGAGAGCCTCCCCAGCAGGCCGTCCACAACTAGGCACCAGAGCAAGGGAGACACAACGCTCCCCTGCGGACACTTCGCCGCGACCCCCTCCAGCAGAGTCCCTCCCGCGAGTGAGGTGAACACCGCCCTGTTCCTGAGCATGAAACCGATCCACCTGCAGCAGGTCTCCTCTATTCCACATTCCCTGACAGCTGCCAGAATGAGGTGTTGTTGAAGGCCCCTTCTATGTCTAGGAAGCACCCCAGCGCCACCTCTCTGTTCTCCAGCGTATTCTCCAGTTTCAACACCAGTTGGTGCAGTGCTGTTTCTGTTTTTATAATATATATATATATATATATATATATATATATATATATATATATATATATATATATATATATATATATATATATATATATATATATATATATATATATATATATATATTAACAACACACCACTAGGGCTTACAGCCTAAATACTATCTTACCGTGGGTGTCGACAATGCTCTGTATGCATATTGACCAAAGTGTAGGGGATATGCTTCCAGTACACCGCCCCTAATGTGCCGGTCGAGCATTTTTTCCACTGTTTTAAGCAAGAAGGGCATGAGACTTATTTGCCTCAGGGACTTTACCTGGTCTGTTGGACGCCCAGGTTTAGGAATGAATACAACCCTGGCGAGTCTCCATGCCCTCGGAATGTATCCCAGAGCCAGGCTGGCCCTTATAATAAGGGGAAGCGCCGGCGCCAGTATATCTATCCCCTGTTGGAGCATGATGGGCATTTTTCCATCAAATCCCGGGCGCCTCTATTTCTGAGTGTTCTCAGTCCGGAAGTGATTGGTTTATTATGTTACAGCCGGCGAAGTGTATCTGGAGTAAAATTTCCATAGTTTCCTCCCCCGGACTTGTAAAGCCTCTCGTGGATGTTCTAAGAGAGCCTATGTTGGCCTGAGTGCCCTTGGACAGGATCTTGTGTAGACGAGCACTCTCGGACGTGTTCTCCACTTCCTCGCAGTGCCTCCTCCACGACTCCTTCTTGGTGTCCCTCAGTCTTTTGTTATAGGTCGTTAGGGCCTGTCTAAATTTATCCCATGCTCCCGACCTTTTGGCCGCGTTACACCTGCTTCCTCCTTTGTCTGAGGTTATCAATCCACCACGGGGCGTTCCTAGTAAACGCCCTCATTTTCAGGGGCGTTATAGGGCGTTATAGGGCGAGGTGATTGCGTCTCGCACTTGGGCTGCCCCAATCACGAGGTCTATTGAATTGTCTTTGGTACTCTTAACCCCCTGTAGTTCCACTACTAGGTCTGCCCTGTAGGCTTCCCAGTTCGCCTTGCGAGGGTTCCGGTACCATACCGTTTGTCTTTCGACTTGGTGTTTTCAAACCGGATGTATCTGTGGTCTGACCTACTCACTTCCCCAGACACAGCCCAGTTCTTAACAAAGTCACCCAAAAACTGGGTGGAAACTGTTAAATCTAAAACTTCCTCACGCCGTGTTGTGACGAAGGTCGGTTTATTACCTCTATTCAATATGTCTAAATTAAATTTCATAAAGAATTGTAAAAGTGCCTCACCCCTAGAGTTTGTGTCCGAGCTTCCCCACAACTCATGGTGCGCGTTCGCATCCACGTTGATGATGGTCTGCCATCCACTTGCTCTGCTTCCCACCATCAGCTGCTCCAATTCCTTGGGTGGAGGAGGGTCCGTGCTGTCCCCTGGCAGATAAGCTGACCCGACAGTAATGTCCCTTGGCCCATCCGCTCCTCCACATCGGATTTTGATCGAGTCTGTAGCCGGAGCCACTCCTCGAGGCTCATTGGTTTTGGTTCCATATATATTTATGATGTTCATGTTTTTCCCACGAGAATGGGGGAAATACTGTCAACACCATCAGAACACCCTGTGTGGTGCAAGGCGGGTTATTATGGAGGGTTGCCTGGTACTCCAGAGTTTCCGTTCACGACACCATCACCCTGGTGCCATCCATCCATCCATAGGCACGGGTCACATGACACCGTAGATTGGGGAAGTTTAGTTCGACCTCCTTGTCTAGATCTGTCATGTTTAGTTATCAGCAGGGTCACCTCGTGCAGGATGCGGCTCTTCACCGCACATGACGGTCTTGGGGAAAGCTTCATCAAAAGATTATGTTGTTGTTTCCACTTGTTAAGCTTGCCCCCTGGAGTCCTTTGGCCCACGACTCCTTGACCCCTCGTATTTGCTTAATCTAAAACAAAAGAGAAAAATTAGGAAACTGCGATGTTAAGGAACAATTAGATCTAAAAAAAAAAACCAAAGTCTTTAAAAGTCGATACACATATGTGTATAAATATAAACGTTAAACTATAATATAAATTAACCAGCAATAAACTTAGTTTTTGGTTTTACAAAATTGAATAATTCCAATTACAAATTGCAAATACTGAACTTATTTATGTTATGTTGCTTAGATAATAATTTGTGTAAACTTAGTGAATTTACTAAATCATATTAACAAATGTGTATAATTATAAACGTTAAAAGGAGCACGTTGATTATAATATAAATTAACAAAGAATAAAACTAGATTTTTCTTTTGTCTATTAAATTTTAATTTATAATTATATCAACTCTTGGCATTCTCTGTATTTTTTCTTTTGTCCAACGTATTTAAATATGTTTAATTTACCATCCATAATATAAATACCGTACCTGTCTCTGCTTAAAACTAGATCGACCCTAATATTCAACGTGATCGTTGTACTGTAATCATAACCTGACTTAGAGCAGTGAATATTGCTACACGAAAGTGCTGGACTGAATTAGATATCTATACAAAATGTATACCTACCTATAAAGTTCAATATAACAATTTTAACTAAGATGTGAGCACTCATGTTATCAGCATGAACTTCACAGAGATACTGAATTTGTGGGCTTCCTAGCTGACACACAGGGCGTGTCATGCTTCAAGGTCATAAAACACTCAAGTTACCTACTCTAATTTGGCGCTAATTTAATACATTAAGTGAAAAGCTAACATAAGTCGTTATTCCCAAACTACATGCAAACAGGAAAACCGACATAACGATTTTTTTATTTTACAATTATTTATACAATAGTTTTAATTAGTTAATTAAAACATTTGTATGAGTAATTGACATAAATATTTTTTTATTTTACTATTAACTAATTAAAACATTTTTATGAATAATTGTAAAATAAAAACCTTTGTATGAATAATTGTAAAATAAAAAAATCGTTATGTCGGTTTTCCTGTTTGCATCTAGTAGTTCTAGTTAGAACTACATAGCACATAAGTTAATTGGATTTCAATAACATTTTTATTGTGTATCCTATTTATTACATAGGTAAGGCTAAAAATATATCGAAATGAATAATTAGTTTGAAAGCAACCATGTGTAGAGTTTATATAATTTAAACTAATTATGTGGTGCATAAATCTTTTGTACATTTCATATTACTGCTTCTTAAAACTGATTAATTCAGGTATGCATACTTTTAAGTCTATTAAGTTTAACGGCGCCTTCAAATTTTAAGCGCATATACTTATATAGCCATACCTAATGTGTTAATTTAAAAAACTTGAATAGCGTAGTCGATAGAATGACAGAGTTTCGTTCTAAGGTACCTGGGTTCAATCGTAGCTAGTGACTATTTGCATTTTTAACGGACAATTTAATTGAATAAATTCACGGGTGTTCAAGCTAACAGCACGATGTATTCACTTGCAAATGTGAAATCAGAGCATACCTCGACAACGTCATCGGCTGATGAGATGACTAGGTGCAAAAATCCATAGAAAATTCCCTAGATTCAGGCTATTCGAAAGTAATTAAAAAAGTTACTAGAACTGCCTGGTCAAGCCATCTGTCAACGGTGACAGTAACGCCGAGCCCATACTTAACCTGGCAGATAGGCTGACATGACAGTAATGTCCCTCGGCCCATCCGCTCCTCCACATCGGATTTTGATCGTTGCCAGGTCCCTGGAACAAAAATTGATTAAAGGCAGAAATTCTATCCCTTCCCTGACAAAAATGCAGGCCCTCGGGTTCTCGCTGGATCTGCTGTAGATGAGCTTTCCAGCAGCTCCGTCGAGTCCCTTGATCTCTCCTTTATAGGAGTACGGTTCCTGGATGAGGGCCACATCCTTGTTCCTCAGAGCCAACAGTAGTCTGGCCGTGGCTGCCCTACTGTGTTGGAGGTTAATCTGAAGGAACCTAAGTCCCATTAACCCCTAATTGCTTCCCCAGTGGGCGGAAGCTAACCCTTTCCAGGCCCCAAAATGCCTTGAAGGAGGTTCCTTCAAGGGCTCTGTAAGGCGCCTGGTCGATCGAGAAGACGAGAGTCTGTCCTTTCTCCTCTGCCTTCCTGCTTAGAACCAACCGGTGTTGTGTCCCCAGTTCAGGGTTCTGGATCTTCAGTCTACTGATCACCGTCTCCTGCGGGACGGTGTCAGGGATCCGTACGAGGACCTTGCGTCTCTTTGAGAGTTCCTTATGCTCGACGGCTGTCAAGTCCGCCTCCTTCCTGAAGAGAGTCCACCCCAACTACCACCGCATCCTGGATCGGGTCCGCCTTCCACTGGTCTAGCGTGACCTCAGGATGGCGTCTGTCAATCACCGCCATCCCGAGGCCCTCCGCAGCCTCCCTATACGAGCCAGTCTGCGCCGGTGTTCCGCCCTTGGGTCCTTTTGGGACGTCTGTCTGTAGTAGGCGTGCTAGAGCCCGAGCGCGGCGTCTTCTGACTCGCACTCTCCTCTTGCGCCTTTACAGGTGCCCTGGCCCTTTTGGGACGTCTGTAGTAGGTGTGCTAGAGTCCGAGCGCGTCCTCTTCTGACTCGCACTCCCCTCTTGCGGCTTTATAGGTTTCTCGACCGTCCCGGTCGTCATTTTCTGCGCTCTCCGGAACTTCTTTCTTTGCGCCCCGGAAAGACGCTTGGACTGTCGGGGCTGTCCCTCTACCCCTACAGTTGGGTCCTCACTGGTGGAGGAGCCCCCAGAGTCCGCGGACTTCGCCGCTCTCCGGTGGGACCCAGCATCCAGCTTGGGTGCCCCCCCCCCCCCCCCCCCCCGTATCTACGTCGGTCGTGTGACCTCCAGAGTCCGCTGTCGCCATCTGTCTCGTCTCCGTTTCCGGAATAGACTCAAGGCACGAGTCTGTAGCCGGAGCCATTCCTCGAGCCTCATTGGTTTTGGTTCCATATATATTTATGATTTTCATGTTGCTTCCACGAGAATGGGGGAAATACTGTCCACACCATCAGAACCCCCTGTGTGGTGCATGGCAGGTTGCCCGGTACTCCAGAGGTTCCGTTCACGACACCAACACCCTGGTGCCAGCCACCCCTATGCACGGGTCACGTGACACCGTAGATTGGGGGAGTTTAATTCGACCTTCTTGTCTAGATCTGTCATGTTTAGTTATCAGCAGGCTCACCTCTTGCAGGATGCGGCTGTTCACCGCACATGACGGTCTTGGGGAAAGCTTCATTGAAAGTTTATGTTGTTGTTTCCACTTCCTCAGCTTGCCCCCTGGAGTTCTTTGGCCCGCGACTCCTTGACCCCAATTATACTCCTTTTATTTATTTATTTATTTATTGAATACATGCCCAACAGGATAATCCCATTAATAGGGCACCATACAAAAAGAACAATATGTAATAATATGAACAAAAAATACTCCCAAAAAAAAAAACTAAATTAAACTAAACTACAAAACTAAAATACTGTGCAAAACATCACAAGGCAGAAATTCTACAAAACAGTACATATAATGGTTCTAATAACCGACAAAGTATGATATAGCCACCCTACGAATAACCGCAGCATTATCCGAATAGAAGTCGCACAAGTTTGCAATGTTATTAAAGTCAGAGCTCATTTTATAAACAGGTGATTTCATATACAAGTTAGTCCTTGGTATTGGAGGCTTAAACACTCTCACCACTCTTGATGCAGCCCGTGGAACTGAGAAATTTAATTGCATCAATAAGTCTGGGCAATCAACTTTACCATGAAACAAGTTATGCAGGAACATCACAGATGCAACTTTTCTACGAGAATACAAACTGGGTATGCCAGCTTGCATCAGCAATTGGCCATGATCACATCCTCTCTGTGGGTAGGTACCAGATGCCCTATATACAAGGTGTTTTAAAAACTTACGCTGAACATCTTCCAGAGCACCAATCTGAACACTATAAAAGGGATAAAAAACCAAGCTACAATATTCAAGTCTCGATCGAATATAGGCAAAATAGAGAATTTTCAAGCTATCCAAATTGGAAAATGATCTGCTATTCCTCACAATGAAACCCATCAACTTCAAACAGGATGCTGTAATTGTTTGAATATGTCCAGTGAAACTTAAATGTTGATCATATACAATGCCTAGATCCCTGTGCGTTTCAGTCCTAGCCAATGGTACACCACCCACTTTGTAGGGAAAAGCTATACGGCTGGTTTTTCTAGTGTATGTCATCACTTTGCACTTCGAGACATTTAATTCAAGTCTGTTCTCAACACACCACAGCTGCAAGTTGTCAAGGTCTACCTGGAGTCCTGAACAGTCACCAATATCGTGAACACTGGAGTATAACTTGAGATCATCAGCAAATAATAGATGATTACCAGAAATTACAGAGCTTATGTCGTTGATAAATAACAAAAAGAGGAGTGGGCCAAGATTGGAACCCTGTGGAACGCCGGAGCTAGCAGTGAAGGGTTCAGACTTAAATCCATTATAAAAAACATATTGCACACGGTTAGTCAAGTAGGATCCAAAGAATGCTATCAGCCGTCCATCAAGCCCCGCCAAATGCAGCTTGTACAGAAGTGTTGAGTGGTCAACTCGATCGAACGCTTTGGAAAAGTCTGTATAAATAACATCCACCTGACCCCGTCCATCCAAAGCTTCACTTACATACTGTGTGAACAGGGATAAATTCGTCAGTGTTGAGCGCCCCTCCATAAACCCATGCTGGTATTGTGACAAGCGACACTTCACGGCAGGATAAATACGAGCATACACAACTGCCTCAAAAATTTTAGCAAAATTACATAGGATAGCTATAGGCCTGTAGTTGCTGACCCTCGAACGGTCCCCAGACTTAAAAACAGGACAGATCCGAGCAACCTTCCAAACCACAGGGAAGCAATGTGTGCGCAGCGACAAGTTAAATAGGGTTCTAAGGGGTCTGAGAAGAGCATGCGCACAGTCCTTAATCAAGAAGGAAGGTACCAAATCTGGTCCAGCAGTAAACTTGTTCTTGAGCTTCTTGATGGCTTTAAGAATTTCCTTATCACCAATCACTGTCACACTGACTGCCATATGCGATGGTCCAGAGGTATCTACCGGTTCAGTGATGTATTGAGGACGGTACACACTTTTAAAATAGTTTCCAAAACAGTTAACAATTGTTTGGGGTTCATTATAAACCATGCCATTTTCGTCAGACACAGTACTTGGAATGTTACTTGCTCGCCTCCTTTCCTGCAGGTGAGACCAAAATCTAGAGGGATCAATCTTAAGAGACTCTTCAGTTCCACGGACATACTCAGCATATGCCTCTCGTAGCTTGTTTTTAACTATAGATCTAAGAAGACTATACTCTGTATGATCACTATCACGTTTATGCCTCCTATATCTTGCATAGCACCTCTCCTTATTCTTTATATCATTTATTATTTCATTGGTAAACCAGGGAGGAAATTTTCTAGATGACCTCTTGCACTGGGGAACATGTTGTTCAAAGATACTGTAAAGTCTGCCATAAAAGTAACTACAAGCCTCATCAGCGGTAGTAAAGGACTCCAGTTGAGACCAATCTTCATCAAGTATTGCAGCATACAATGCAGGGTAATTGGCCTTTCGAAAGTTGTAAGAGACCTGATTGTTGCATGGAAAGTATTTAGGACCATTGTAATTTTTCCTGAATTCAGGAAATATGCCTAAAGCAGGGTGATATCCATCTTCGGGCACTAGTGGATCCATATCATGGAGAACCGAGCAATTACAACTGGCAAAGACAAGGTCAAGCAGCCTATTGTTTCTATTGGAAATATTATTAAACTGTGACAGGTTTAAAAAATTTGAAAAATCATGGATAGCTTTGGTTTTAGGATCAGTGATTTGTCCATAAATAAACTGAGGTGCATTAAAATCACCTATAATAACCAAATTTTCCAACAGCGGAATGACAGATTGTTCCAGCACATTAAGGAAAAGTTCAAGCTGCGCTGCTGACACATATGGTGGTATGTATATACAAACCACATGAAACACAATCTGATCCAAAGTGCACCTGCACGCAACAATATCAATAACTGGTACTGCCTCTAAAATCGCAGATAAATTCAATTGAGCCACCTGAACATCACAATGAACTGCCAAAAGTACTCCTCCACCAGATCTCTTAGTAGTAACATCCAGTCTTCTATCTGCCCTAAATACACTGTATGAACGCGGAAACAGCTCAGAATCACCAATGTCAGACTGTAAATTAGTCTCACTAAGAGCAATTATCTTGAATTCAGACAACCGACACAAGCCTAGGTAGAGATCTTCTGTTTTAGTACGTAAACCACGAGAATTCTGGTAATAAATTGGTATCCTAACACTGTTGGGCTGATCTAGTTTAAAGAAGCAATAGTCGGAACACCGTTAACATACTTAATCTTGAGGTTTACTTCACCATCATCCACCCTCCGCCTCAATTCACTGACCACAGACTTGGAGTATGCACTTTGCCTAGGGGTTCTGTCCTGCCTAACTCTGACATTACGATACAAATGATCATCCTTGAGTCTTCCAGTCCTGCGCAGAATACTAAGTACCTGATGTTCATCAGAGAAAGTAACCTTTAGAGGTCTAGGAACGGATGCACTGCTGGAATGCCTACCCAGGCGAAATAGCCTAATCTGGGAGTAATCACCCTCAGGACACAACTTGTGGAGGATATTCTTCACTTCCAGTCTGTCAACATCACTCTCACCACGGCTAGCAGTAGACCCAGACTCAGATTCGGGGAGTCCAAAAATAATAATATTTGACTTCCTCTTGTCTCGCTCACGAATCTCCTGTATTATATCCTCCATATAGGAGTCACTACCAGTTGGAACCTGTACAGTATTGGGCAACTCTGCTGTTACCTTCAATTTCTCAAGCTGCTTCTCGACATCACTAATTCTAGCAATCAGGTTTGGCAACTGTTTGAGACCATCCTCACAATCAGAACACAGAAACAACAGCTTCCTCTTCTTCAACTCCATGCATCTAATCTCAGAGGCACTAAGGTCTGAACACTGCTCACAGAACAAGAGCTTACAGGTGTCACAACTAAAGGTCTTACCAGTAACACCACATTTTGAGCAGTCACTCATGATTTATGGACAGCTGTAGATAAACAGTATAAAATGAAATATAAATAAACTGATAAAATTAAAAGCTTTTTCCATCAACACAATACCAGGAGATAAGATAACCACGGTGCAAAAAAATAACTGTTCAATTGCAGAATACACTCCAACAAAGAAAATTCAAATGTAACTTCCACTACAATGCTCAAATTCCATAACCAACACTACCACCAGTGCACACAAACAAATGCTGCAGCTTGTCATAAACCTTAACAAATTTGGATGTAAAAAACTTGTGATAAGAACCATAAAAGTACAAGCAGATCTTTCTGATGTTTACACTTTGCAGGCTAATCAACTTATCCTTACAAATGAATATTGTAATGAAATTAAGTGTAAACCAATTAGTTATAAAAAATCTAATCATACGAGGACCGGACAAAATAATATTAAAGAGCAATTAAGTTGTAAAAATTCAAATAACAGATTTAACGAAGGTTAAAGTAAAGTACATGATAAATACAAAGACACAATTGACCAAGAGGATAACTTTAAAATAAGAAAATCAAATAGGTAAACCAGTAAAGTGCGGAACCGACACCCTTTACACGTCTGAAATAAATCCCATAGACATACAGTCAGTGTATGATAAATAATGTTGATGAAAGCGAATGGGATAATAATGAAACTAACGATAATATTAAAGATGACAACACATTCACAAGTCGCAATTTAAAACGTCAAAATTGGCAACATTTAGGCAAAGAACCTGAAATTAATACGGGCTATGGAAAGAAAATGTCTCAAGAAGAATGTTTTACAAACCCTAGCTTCAACTGCTATTGTCCTTCATTTTACTAAAATGTTTCCAGAAAATTCATTTCAAATAGACCCTTTCTCTGATGCTTTGGCAGTAGTCTTAGCTATAGTTTATCGGTTAATGGTATTATTTCTACAGTCACAGGATGGCTCATAAGTCGTTGGTGATAAATGTTTCATTTTTTTTTTTTTTTTTTAATCGAACACATCTTCTGTTATTGCATTTTTACATTTTCCATCGCAATATAATGCATTTTTGTAAGAAAAGAAATTCGAGACGCAGCAGGTGCGTTATGGTAGCGAATTGTCATTTAATGCTTCAAATCTGAATAGCTCAATTTGCTATTAACCTATATGATTGACCAAGAAACCAGTTTTTTTCGGGAACACTTTAAGTTTACTTTCGAAAACTTTTGTACATTTTCAAAAAATAGAGTTATTTTTATGAAACATGGCACAATATTTCTACTATATAGGTTATACTGGTAACCAAATTTGACGCCTGCTTTCTTTAAAAAAACACATATTTGCTATTAAAATCATTTTTATGAAAATTCACTACCATAACGCACTTGCTGCGTCCAGATTTTTTGTGTTTCGTTTACTTAACGGAAATATTTTTTACCAGAAATAAATAAATCATCTCCATCTTTGTAGTCAAAATACTTTAGTTATACTAATTTTCCCCAAAGTCAACTATATTACAAAAACTTGCTCTTAAAAAAAATTGATAAAAGTCACAAGATCATTGTAGGTATTTATTTTTATGCAGATTATGAATGTTTTCAGGTTTAACATCGGTGATGTTGTATCATTTAGCAAGATTAAGTGGTATTACGAATGAAGTGCAGTTTCCCACTTACGAGCTTACAAAGGACGAAGAGGTGTTGCTTAGTAGTCAAAAAGTTCATTCTCACCTCTCAAAACCTAAAGTACATTTGGTAGATGCAGAGATGCCTGCTAAAGACCTAACAGACAAACGTAAGGGCCCGAAAACTGTGGAATCACTTACCAATGAATTAGTCAGTAATATAATTGAAGAAGTTTTGAACAATGAAAAAGTAACAGGATTAAATATTGGATTGTCAAAGAATTCATGTGACAGCAAGAAAAACAGCACTTCTTTGGAGAGTAGAATACTAAAACGTAAACTCTTAGACTTGGAACAAGATTACTTACAAGTGGCAGTAATTCAGTTTTCAGCTTTGAAAACATTAGGTCTATGTATAACTTCATCTCAAGCTGATTTGTTTATGGGTAGTAAACAAATGCAAAATAAGTGTAATATTGAAAATGAAAATTTACTTCAAGATATAATGTGTGCTTTAGTAGCAAAAAGTTTGCAGACCTGTAAGCTAAGAGAAATAATAAGTATTGGTGAAATGGAACGTGCTGAGAATATACTTCACTTGAGCTACATGAAAAGTAGATTTTCTGAAAATATGATAGATCAAATGTTTATAAACGATCTACTGTTAAATGATTCTGAAGTTGAGCAAAGACAGGCGACTGAGGTAGATGAGATTAAGAACATAGGAGTATTTGCACAAAGACCAGTATCAGTTTCCAAACAAATGCCCATGTATTCAAGATCGTTTGATAGCTACTCTGCCACAGGTAAGTTATTTTAGTTAGCTGTAAAACCCAACACCTTTTCCCGTGATTAGATGTTGAGTAAATGTTAACGTTAAGCCCTCTTTATATTTTATAAAGCAACTTTGGCACAATAATCACACCAGAAACTTGTTTGGTGACATTTTACATTTGACGTGTATTTTTAGAGCTTATTCCATCAAAGGCATGAGACAAATTTTCTGGGATTTTTCAAATGTTTAAAGGTCGATTTAGGAACACAAATAAAATATATAATAATTTAAATATTATTCATAGTTAAAAAATATGTTCTTACTTGCATTAATTTTGTTTCAATTGTAAATCCCACATAATTAAAATTATATTGTAATCAATAGTAGGACAAATATTTTCATATGTTTTAAATTGGTTTAAGTAATGTTACACAAAAACTATATTTTTTGCCAAAATTTGCTAATTTTTCATGAAAATTCAGAAACATATTTTTTACAATAACATATTAAACATTAATAATAGTTGTAGTAGTAGCAGTGGTGGGGAGGCCAACGCCAAGCAAGTAGGCCACAATGGGCCCTGTTTGCCAACCCCAGCAACCATGCTGTACTCTTCCTCGGTTCCGTCGCCAAACCGCCTCGACCTCGAGATGAAGGCCGTGACAGTCTTCAATTGGACGGTACTTACCTGATTCCTCTGCAGAGTCCTCGATCCAAACAATTCTGCTCGAAGACTCCTAAAAGCCTCGCATTCACACAGGTAGTAGTAGGACATTTCTTCATCCTCGCCGCATTCTTGGCAAATGGGATCCCTCTCTACCCCTATCAATGTGAGGTGTCTTCTAAGGGCTCAGTGGCCTGTTAGCACCCCAAGGATGCGGCGAAGCGTAGGTCGACTCTTTCCGAGTAGCCAGACGGCTTTATCTCTGTCCAGCCCCTCCACAAAGTCCCTCGCCCGCCTGCAGCCACCAACCGACCCCCAGTGCCTTTTCATTGCTTCCTCGGTAACATTAATAATAAGTATTACAAACATTTCACAAAAATTTTACAAAAAAAAAAGGATTTCCACAGCAACTAAAAAAGTTTCTGCCAAAACTGACTTAATATTTTGTACAGAAAATTTTATGAAAAATATAAACATTCAAATCACACAAATAATGTGTAAATAAAATAATAAAAAAGAAGTTCAAAAGTTTTTTTTTTACTTTTCACAGACATTTGAAACAGTGAAAGTAAAGAAAAATATAAGCCGAGAAATACTCATATTTTCATGTCAAGCTGTCAGAAATAAGAGCATTATTTGTCTGCCCCTTTGAAGTTTCATTTGACATGAGAACGTAAACATAATGGATAATCCTATCCGATTAATTATTTCGTACCTTTTTTTTTTGTAGGTACTAAAGTTAATTTATAAGATAATATACTATATATATTTTAATAGTTTTCCTTAAAAATTTGCTAAACAATCACTAATCTGATTGACTACAATTGAATAAAAGGCTTTAACAAAATTTTTAAACTTATCAGATGTATGCGATTATAAATGTAAATACTTCCAGCTAGAGTCTTTATGTATGGAAAGTGTTAAAGCAGGGGGCAATACCCTGACTTCCACTCCTGAAATAAAATAAAGCTGTTCTATTTGAAAAATTGAGTTACAATAGTTTGAATCTTTTTCGATTCAGGCAATATTTGAGGGCGGCCTATATATGGCATCAAGATTTTTTTATGACTAATATAAACAAAAACTTCCCAGAATGCTTCAATTTCATGGGACTCCGCTATCAATTGGTGAAAATGTCGTATCAATGCATTAAGAGCATCAGTTAGGTTCTTACTATTGAGATGTGCTTGCATCACCTGCTTTTTCGTTTTGCTAACTCATTTGTCATATCTGTCTTCATTAGTGGCTGGTTTATTTTCTTCGCTTGCTTTATTCTCACTTATTTATAACACACTTCTACATCCATTGATGCAATTTGCTGGCCATTCTGCATTTCGTAGACACCTTGTTGTATCTTCCCTCTGGCTACACATAAGGTGTGTCATTTTTTAGGCCCAAAGTGCATGTCAATATCTCTGGAAAACTCGTCCACGATTTTAAGGAGTTGTTCTAGCGGGTTCTTTCTGCAGGCCATCATCTTAAATTCATCCATACACAGCAGATGATTTAGCCTTATTTGCTCCCTGCCATTGATTTTATATGGAAGCTATATCTATGAGAGTTCAGGCGGTTTAATAGTGGATTAAATGCAATGCAGAACAACAATTGACTTAGTGAGTCACCTTAAAATTCGTTTGTAACTTAATCAAATGCTGTTTTGCAATTCAGGTGCTGCAAAGAGATTTCCTCATCTTTTGTAAGCTTGATTGCATACTGTTACATATAATTGAAGTAACTCGAATTGTTTAATAATACTTATATTAACGAATAAGGTTTACACTAAAAACTCTAGAAAATTGAATGTACTGTAATATATAATTTAGGTGTGATACGAACGACAGTCACTGTGCAAGAGACCTGGTTCGTTCCTTCACGTTGTCGAGGGTAGCTTTCTGTCAGTCATGCAGGGTGACCACCACACTTCTTTTTCCTTTTCTTCTTACCTCTCGTGGATTGCCGTCAAATAGTTTAATCATAATGTCCCTAACACATACAATCGAATCTATGATAACTGTTTTTGCATCCCATAGATCTTTTGGCGCACCCGTTTGGCTGGCTTGCAGTTATGTTGTTTTGGTCGCAGTGTGTATATATGCAATTCTCAATGCGGGATGTGATCACCTTATATAGAGTTTTTTTTTTTTTTTGTTCCCTGAGGGCTCGTCCGCGGCCTTGCCGCCCCGATAGCACCGCAACCCTTGGTTGATTGTGCATACCCTTAGTCTTACTCCACCCATTCCAAAATCACTGTGCCTTGAACTAGTCTGCACAGCGATTGGTAGGGTGAAGTTTTATATTGCTCTGTCTCCGGTCTAGAGTGACCGTAGATCAGTTGTCTTTTCTGGTCCAGAGCTATACACTCACACAAGATGTGCTAGGCTGATTCCTCCCCCTCGCCGCAGAGTCTGCATGCGAGGTCCCCTTCGAACCGCCCCATTTTATGCAGGTGTTTCTTGACGGCCATGTGTCCCGTCAAGAGACCTGTTGTGTTTCTGAGCTGTCCTCTGCTAAGGTTTAGCAGCTCCACAGCTCTCTTTGAACTGGGTCCGTCAATTATTGACTTCCCATGTCTGAGCCCTGGACAGTCCGCCCAGTACACCTTGTGTTGGTTTCTTCTTAATGGCTCCCCTGGCAGTGTTCTTTGACACGCCCATAGCCGGTTCTGGTCCCATAAATGGTTCTGCTGACCCTCTCTTCGCGAGACTGTCAGCTTCTTCATTGCCTGTGACCCCCGAGTGGCAGGCACCCAGATGAGGGTCACCTCATTCTGCCCAGCCAGGTTGCTCATCTCGTCTCGGCACTCACTCACCAGCCAGGAATTTACCTGTGGGCTACTTAGTGCCTTAAGGGCTGCCTGGCTGTCTGTGGATATGAGGATCCGCTTGTTGGTGTAGCCCCTCCTCTTGTTCTCCCGCACACAGTGCAGGATGGCGTACATCTCGGCCTGAAACACCGTTGCATGGGCTCCGAGGGAAATACTATGACTTACCCTCGGTCCTTCCGAGTAAACACCTGCCCCCGTCCCACGCTCCCCGCCGGATCCGTCCGTGAACCAGACGAACGCGTCCCGTGGAATGCCCGGCGTCTCCTCCCGCCATGCCTCGCGATCGGGGATTTCCACTGTAAAGTTGTCTTCCCTGCACATTTGCGGGCTCGCGAAGTCTGACCTCATTTCAAGTATGGGCTCCTTCACGATCTCCTGAATTTTGCAGTGGCCCCTGAAGCCTGGGTTGATCTTCAGTCTACCATTGCAGGCTAGTCTGTATAGTCCTAGCCTGGCCTCTCCCATAATAACTAAGTGTAGGGGGGGTAGATCCAGCAACACCTCCATGGCGGCTGTTGGGGTTGAAGACATGGCCCCTGTGATGCCTAGGCAAGCTATCCTTTGGATCTTGCCTAGTTTTTGTTTGGCACTGGATTGTGTCACCTTAGGCCACCAGACCAGTGCCGCATATGTTAACGATGGTCTGACCACCCTTGTGTACAGCCAGTGGGCCATACTAGGTCTTAGTCCCCAGGTTTTTCCATATAGCCGCCTAGTGACGGCTAAGGTCATGACTGCCTTACGCAGTATTTTTCCAATGTGACCATTCCAGGTTAGCTTAGAGTCCAATACGACCCCAAGATATTTTACCTCCCTGGCCATTGGAACGCTCCTACCGTATAGAGTGAGAGTTCTGTGGCTTTCACACTTCCTCCTCCTCGTAAACGGCACGACGGTTGCTTTCACGGGGCTCACCCCGAGCCCTTGATCAACCGTCCACCCTTCCACCACTTTCAGTGCAGTCTGCATACGCTCCCACACTGCCTGTGTGACCTTACCTCGGACTATGATGACAATGTCGTCCGCATAGCCCTGTACCTCATACCCCCCTCCCGAGAGCCTCCCCAGCAGGCCGTCCACGACTAGACACCAGAGCAAGGGAGACAGAACGCTCCCCTGCGGACACCCCGCCGCGACTCCCGCCAGCAGAGTCCCTCCCGTGAGTGAGGTGAACACCGCCCTGTCCCTGAGCATGGAACCGATCCACCTGCAGCAGGTCTCCTCTATTCCACGCTCCCGGGCAGCTGCCAGAACCGATCCGAACGAGGTGTTGCTAAAGGCCCCCTCTATGTCTAGGAAGGCCCCCAGCGCCACCTCCTTGTTCTCCAGCGTATTCTCCAGTTTCAGCACCAGTTGGTGCAGTGCTGTTTCTGTTGAGAATCCTGCTCTGTATGCATATTGTCCGCAGTGTAGAGGATATGCTTCCAGTACACCTCCCCTAATGTGCCGGTCGAGCAGTTTTTCCACTGTTTTCAGCAAGAAGGACATGAGACTTATTGGCCTCAGGGACTTTGCCTGGTCTGTTGGACGCCCAGGTTTAGGAATAAATACAACCCTGGCCAGTCTCCATGCCCTCGAAATGTACCCCAGAGCCAGGCTGGCCCTCATAATGAGGGTAAGCACCGGCGCCAGTATATCTATCCCCTGTTGGAGCATGATGGGCATTATTCCATCAAAACCCGGCGATTTGTATGGCTTAAAGCTGTTAATGGCCCATCTGATTTTGCTCCAGGTACCCACCTCTTTAGCGACTGTCCAGTCTACTCTAGATGCCCGCCTATAAGGCGCCTCTATTTCTGAGTGTTCCCAGTCCGGAGGTGATTGGTTTATTATGTTACAGCCGGGGAAGTGCGTCTGGAGTAAAATTTCCATAGTTTCCTCCCCCGAGCTTGTAAAGCCTCCCGTGGGTGTTCTAAGGGAGCCTATGTTAGTCTGAGGGCCCTTAGACAGGATCTTGTGTAGTCGAGCACTCTCGGACGTGTTTTCCAGTTCTTCGCAGTGCCTCCTCCACGACTCCTTCTTGGCGTCCCTCAGTCTTTTGTTATAGGTCGATAGGGCCTGTCTATATTCATCCCATGCGTCCGACCTTTTGGCGGCGTTAAACAGCTTACGAACCTGCGTCCTCCTTTGCCTGAGGTCCTCGTTCCACCACGGGACGTTCCTGGTGGACACCCTCATTTTCAGGGAGCAGTTGGCGTTATAAGCCGAGGTAATTGCGTCTCGCAATTGGACTGCTGCAATCTCGAGGTCTATTGAATTTTTTATGGTACTCCTAACCCCCCGCAGTTCCACAGCTAGGTCTGCCCTGTAGGCTTCCCAGTCCGCCTTGCGGGGGTCCCGGTACCATACCGTTTCTCTTTCGACTTTGGCGATTTCAAACCGGATGTATCTGTGGTCTGAGCTACTCACTTCCCCAGACACAGCCCAGCTTTTAACAAAGTCACCCAGAAACTGGGTGGAAACTGTTAGATCTAAAACTTCCTCACGCTGTGTTGTGACGAAGGTCGGTTTATTACCTCTATTCAATATGTCTAAATTAAATTTCATAAGGAATTGTAAAAGTGCCTCACCCCTTGAGTTTGTGTCCGAGCTACCCCACAACTCATGGTGCGCATTCGCGTCCATGCCGATGATGGTCTGCCAGCCACCTGCTCTGCTACCCACCATCAGCTGCTCCAATTCGTTGGGTGGAGGAGGGTCCGTGCTGTCCCCTGGCAGATAGGCTGACGCGACAGTAATGTCTGTCAGCCCATCCGCTCCTCCACATCGGATTTTGATCGTTGCCAGGTCCATGGAACAGAAATTCATTAGAGGGAGAAACTCTATCCCTTCCCTGACAAAAATGCAGGCCCTCGGGTTCTCGCTGGATCTGCTGTAGATGAGCTTTCCAGTAGCTCCGCGGAGTCCCTTGATCTCTCCTTTATAGGAGTACGGTTCCTGGATGAGGGCCACATTCGTGTTCCTCAGAGCCATTAGTAGTCCGGCCGTGGCTGCCCTACTGTGTTGGAGGTTGACCTGAAGGAACCTAAGTCCCATTAACCCTTAGTTGCTTCCCCAGTGGGCGGAAGCTAACCCTTCCCATGCCCCAGAATGCCTTGAAGGAGGTTCCTTCAAGGGCTCTGTAAGATGTCTGGTCGATCGAGAAGGCGAGCGTCTGTCCTTTCTCCTCTGCCTTCCTGCTTAGAACCGACCAATGTTGCGTCCCCAGTTCAGGGTTCTGGATCTTAAGTCTGCTGATCACCGTCTCCTGCGGGACGGTGTCAGCGATTCGTACGAGGACCTTGCGTCTCTTTGGGAGTTCCTTGGGATCGACGGCTGTCAAGTCCGCCCCCTCCCAAATCTGACCGAGGCCCCCGATCGTGTTCCGCAGCCAGTCCCGCGACTGCGGGCCGGCACAGGTTATCCAGAGGATGCCCCCCGTCAGGCGCGTCCGGTGGAACTGAGGCGGGCTCTCCCCTTCCTGAAGAGAGTCCACCAAATTCATTAGGTTCTCGCTGGATCTGCTGTAGATGAGCTTTCCAGTAGCTCCGCCGAGTCCCTTGATCTCTCCTTTATAGGAGTACGGTTCCTGGATGAGGGCCACATCCTTGTTCCTCAGAGCCAACAGTAGTCTGGCCGTGGCTGCCCTACTGTGTTGGAGGTTAATCTGAAGGAACCTAAGTCCCATTAACCCCTAATTGCTTCCCCAGTGGGCGGAAGCTAACCCTTTCCAGGCCCCAAAATGCCTTGAAGGAGGTTCCTTCAAGGGCTCTGTAAGACGCCTGGTCGATCGAGAAGACGAGAGTCTGTCCTTTCTCCTCTGCCTTCCTGCTTAGAACCAACCGGTGTTGTGTCCCCAGTTCAGGGTTCTGGATCTTCAGTCTACTGATCACCGTCTCCTGCGGGACGGTGTCAGGGATCCGTACGAGGACCTTGCGTCTCTTTGAGAGTTCCTTATGCTCGACGGCTGTCAAGTCCGCCTCCTTCCTGAAGAGAGTCCACCGCAACTACCACCGCATCCTGGATCGGGTCTGCCTTCCCCTGGTCTAGCGTGACCTCAGAATGGCGTCTGTCAATCACCGCCATCCCGAGGCCCTCCGCAGCCTCCCTATAAGAGCCAGTCTGCGCCGGTGTTCCGGCCTTGGTTCCTTTGGGAGGTCTGTCTGTAGTAGGCGTGCTAGAGCCAGAGCGCGGCGTCTTCTGACTCGCACTCTCCTCTTGCGCCTTTACAGGTACCCTGGCCCTTTTGGGACGTCTGTCTGTAGTGGGCGTGCTAGAGTTCGAGCGCGTCCTCTTCTGACCCGCACTCCCCTCTTGCGCCTTTACAGGTTTCTCGACCGTCCACGTCCCGGCCGCCATTTTTTGCGCCCTCCGGAACTTCTTTTTTTGCGCCCCGGAAAGACGCTTGGACTGCCGGGGCAGTCCCTCTACTCTAACAGTAGAGTCCTTACTGGTGGAGGGGCCCCCGGAGTCCGCGGAGCTCGCCGCCCTCCGGTGGGACCCAGCCTCCAGCTTGGGTGTCGGGGACAGGTCTCTGGCTGAAGCTACCCCCTGATCCCCCGTATCTACGCCGGTCGTGGGACCTCCAGAGTCCGCTGCCGCCCCCTGGCTCGTCTCCGTTTCCGGGATAGACTCAAGGCACAAGTCTGTAGCCGGAGCCACTCCTCGAGCCTCATTGGTTTTGGTTTTATATGTGTTTATTATCTTCATGTTGTTCCCACGAGAATGGGGGAAATACTGTCCACACCATCAGAACCCCCTGTGTGGTGCAAGGCGGGTTACTCTGGAGGGTTGCCTGGTACTCCAGAGGGTCCGTTCACGACACCATCACCCTGGTGCCATCCATCCATAGGCACGGGTCACGTGACACCGTAGATTGGGGGAGTTTAGTTAGACCTCCTTGTCTAGATCCGTCATGTTTAGTTATTAGCAGGGTCACCTCGTGCAGGATGCGGATTTTTACCGCGCATGACGGTCTTGGGGAAAGCTTCATCGAGAGTTTATGTTGTTATTTCCACTTCCTCAGCTTGCCCCCTGGAGTCCTTTGGCCCGCGACTCCTTAACCCCTTATATAGAGTTGGAAGACATGTTATTTTCCGGGGTCTGCGGAACACTGCTGATCCTGTGATAGAAGATACGCATCTCCTTGTGTAAAAACAATGGCATCATCTTTGGGTCGACATAACATCATTTATTAACACCGCCTAAAATTTTAGACGCCATTTGGCCTGGGTGACTTCCAGTTATGAAGCCCTTTAATAACATCAGAGATTTTATCTATGGTAAACGGCTCATGATCCATCTGTTCATAAATCTGATGAGCAAGTAAGTATAGATGAGCGGTTCTGAAACCAACTACCACCGTCTACCTGCCACCACTGCACATGCGTGTCATGTAATCCAATATGGTGGTTGGATAAAGTGTGACGTAGTCTGTAACCTGAGATGGCGTAATCCAAGATGGCGACAAATATGGCGGGGTTAGATTTCAAAAAGTTAGGTTAGGTAAAGTTATAGTATGTGGTCATCAAAGATGACCTTTCACTCGGAGACCAGATGCTACTTGCAATACCCTATTAGTATGATTAACCCATCAGCTCTCTTTTAAAGCGGTAACATCAGGTTTTAAACATCCACTTCCACCGCTTCCTCTTGTCCCTTCAAAAGTTCTTGTCCCATTGTCTGGGTGAGACGTTTTACCAGGACTGGTCACCAGCACAGCACCTGTTTAATCGATTCCTCCTCCTCCTCGGTAGTCATTATCAGTGATTCTCCCCAACAGCACAGTTTTCGGTGATAAACCCCGTGGCTATGCAGACCTGGTGTTTCTTGTGCTTTGGAAGTTTTTTGGTTCTAGTCCTATTCATCTTGTGCCATAGAGTTCTGGCTATGTCGCAATCGTTTCTATTCTTGTTTCACCAAGCTGAGTACATTTATAGCATCCTTTAACGAGTTTATCGGTGGTAGTGGGGAGTTTAGTGTCTTCACACTACCCCTCTCCGCTCTTAGCGTCAGCCATTCGCGCGCTTTTATGTTTCCTTCCACGATTCTGTGGCTGGGCACCCAACTCAGAACAACCTTGCCTCTTTGGATCCAGGACAGTTCTTCTTGGCGCTCATCACTTCCTTTTATCTCACTCATTTTGATGCTCTATATTTGAATGCAACTTTGCTGTTCGAATAGAATGCGGCACCCACTAGCGTTCTGTCATTTTCCTGAATAAGTCTGACTACCTTTTTTATTGCGCATAGCTCTGCCTGTGGGAGGCTGTAATCATCCTTTAACCTATATGACTCGCGGATCCCAAGCGGCCTCGAGTTGATACAAACGCCCGTGCGTCCCTGAGCTACAGAGGCGTCTGTGTATACTGACGTCTCGTGTTCTTTTATTACTGAGTTGCCATTCCACTATTTCCTGGAATTGATGTATAGACATCAGCAGCAAAGTTAGCCCTAAGAATTAGGGTGAAGGGACCTGTAGAAACCGTCCAACTAAGGACACTGAAGAATACTGGCAGGAATGGAAAATGTGGGTGGTAACAAAGAACTAGGCCTACTAAGTCAAGTCGGCTAACAGACTATATAGTTACCAGCAACAACTTTGCAGGAAATTAAATCGTTTTACTGTCAGTTAGTAATATTACTCTTAAAAATCTCTAACAAGGAGTCAGAACTGTGTTTAAAGCATTTGCTTAGATTATTCAAATGTAAGCCGACTTTAAAAGTTGAGCGTGTAACACACTACATATATATATATATATATATATATATATATATATATATATATATATATATATATATATATATATATATATATATATATATATATATATTATTTTAAATACCTATAAATACAAATATACATGAAACACAAAATACGATTAAGTATAAAATTTTGAACCAAAATGTAAAGAAATGAAAAGGCCATTCAATGAGGCATAAAATCGTCAGGGGAAGTTATTACTTATTATTTAAGATGCAAAGTTATCTACTTTTTATGGATAAAATATACGAACAGTTAGAATTTAATAGAGTAACAAAATTTCCAAAGTAATAAAAAGTAAAATCAGATTACCTTAAAATATATATTCCATGATACCCAACATCAAGGGAAAACAGCAAAATAGATCCATAGCTAGGTCATGAATAGGATAGTCAACAAAATGAATAAAAAGCAAAAGTAAGATACTGGTAGCAAAACGTTAATAGCAAAATGAGAGTGTGGTTTATATATTACAAAAATCTAATAAGGACACAGAAATAATCATTAGTCAGAATAAAACCATGACATAAAGGTCAAGACACTGTGTACCGAACCCAGAGTGACAATAATTTAAGTAAGAACTATAAATTTTGACTTTAAAACATTAACAGGACAATGTGTAGCTTAAGTAATTCAGAAAAACATATAGTAAAGCTAGAATTATACTTCATAATGGATAAGAAAGTAGAAATATCGAAAATTCAAAACTTACTGCAATAAAATCAGTTTCAGACTGAGTTCATAATAATTTAAATTATATTTCCCATTAAGTAACATCCATTTGAACTATATTGCAAATTAGTAATCTCATTGGCTATGCCGATGGTATTTTTGTTAAAAACAAGTAAACAACACTATATTGAAGGAAGTATATTGTACACAAACAATTTGATTGGTTGATAAGTCAAAACCAGGAAGATACGCAAAAAAATAATTGTTTTGTTGTTTTTGTTTTAAGAACATCTTCTTGATCGAACACCCAGAGCAACAACATCAAGTTGAAAATGGTCATATTAAAAATCTAATAAATCCGTGTAAAAAGTAATGTGTGATAAGTGACGGTGATGCGAACTGCGAAAACAATATTTAATTAACAGTTTCATGCTTAATTGCACAAAATTGGTTTGCAATAACAAGAAAAGAGCCTGAACTTCAAGAATTCAGCCATTTTCTGCCAGAAATAATACATATTTGCCGATGAAGTGGCAAATTACATTACCAACCCAAAATCAGAATAGATGCCGATATAGTGCAATATCCAGGTACCTCAAAACTAATATCCATCCATTTTTTGTATAACGTTATTACCATGGCTACGACACAACCAGCGGCTGGCATGGTAACAAATATTATAAGTGGCCCCCAACACGCGGGCTTTGAAAATTCAATAAAAAATAAAATAAAACGAACAGAAATATAAAGTAATAAGACAAGATGACTACACAGAAACCTAGCAGTAAAAATGAAATGTTTATGAAGTTAATGCAGGGCTTGAATAATATAAATCAAAGCTTAAATGAATGGAATAGAAATATAAATGAAAATATAGGTGGGCTAAAACAAAGTATAAATGAATGGAAGAAAGATATGAATAGTATAAATAACAAATTGGACGAGCGACTACAAATTATAAATAAACTAGGAGAAAAAGTGGATACACGAGAACTAAGTATGAATGAAAAATGCGAGATGGGAAATGAGCTAGAACAAACGATAGAAAACAAGGTGGACGAAGAAATGGATGAGGTACCTGATATTATAGGGAACTAAAGAGGTCAGCGAATAAAAGGTGTAACTATGATGATTAGATGTAAAATAGAGAAGTATAAAATCACCTGACCTGACCTGACCTGATATAATAGGGAACGAAAGAGGTCAGCGTATAAAAGGTGTAACTATGATGATTAGACGTAAAATAGAGAACTATAAAATCAATATGGAAAGTAAATTAAGAGAAACTAATGGGAAATTGATAAATTTGAGAGAAGAAACAGATATAAAGCTGAAATTATGAAGGAAAAGAATAAGGGACGAAATAGAAGAAATTTTTAAACAAAAGTTAAGAAGAATGGAAAGACAAGGCAGCAGCAATGAAAGAACTACGAATCGAAAAGAAAACCGAGAAGAAAGCAAGGATTGGGGACACAATAGAAATAATGCCAGGCAAAATAATAACAATAATCGGTATAACAAAAGAAAATAAAACTACTGGATGGATAATAGGTACCGACATGAAAACAAATACGATAACGGCGACAGGAATAGGTATAAATACAATAGGAACGGGGATAAACACAATGACAATTTTTATATAGAATATGATCCCGGATGAGGGGACGAATCTGATAAAAGTAATGATCAAAGAACAAGGCAAAATAATATATATGAAGATGATACAGGAATAAAAATGAGTAATGGTGCAAAACAAATGGTAATAAATATGATAGCAAGGAAAAACAAGGATGACAGAAAGACGAAGACAATGTTAGAGGGTATTAAAATGGTGGATGACTATGTCAGGGGTATACAAGGTCAGTCATATATCCGCTAGAGAAAGAAAACTTATAAACAAGCACAAATATCACACAATGACAAGACATATGGAACCAGACCAACAAATTAATAGGGATAAAATTTAGAAGGAAGAGATGTAAAGTAGATTCGAAATTAAATTTTTAGAAAAATAGGACCTGCGCACGTCTATAAACTGATCTCAAAACACTAAATAAAATTTTACAAGAAAAACAAGACCTGAGAGCACGTCTATAAACTGATCTCAAAGCAATCAAAATTTTACAAGAAAAAAAAAAGACCTGAGGATGTCTATAAACTTAGCTTATAACATATGAAAAATAAAGTTCGGCGAAATTTTACAAGAAAAACAAACCTGAGCATGTATTTAAACTGATCTCAAATATAAAACAAGTTCGACAAAAATTTTCTAAGAAAAAAAGACCTGAGCATGCCTTTAAAACGGAACTCACAGATAAAAGAACGTTCGACGAAATTAAGTTAGAAAAACAGACGTGAGTAGGTCTATAAACTGATCTCAAATATAACAAAAAATTTTGAAAAACTAGTTTCACATTCGAAAAAGAAAGTGTGACGAAATGTTACAAGAAAACAGACCTGAGCATGCCTCTAAACTGAACTCACATATAAAAGAAAATTCGACGAAATTTTACAAGAAAAACAGACCCGAGCATGTCTATAAACTGATCTCACAAAACCATTTTTGGATAACAATAGTTCAGATTAAATTTTTTCAAGAAAAATAGACCTGAGCATGTCTTTAAACTGAACTCACATATAAAAGAAAGTTCGACGAAAATTTAAAAAAAATGAACCTGAGAATGCCTTTAAACTGATCTCACAAAATTTACAAAGGCCACTTAAAACTTTTCAAGAAAAAATAGACCTGAGCAAGTCTATACACTGATCTCGAAGCAATCAAAATTTTTTCAAGAAAAATAGACTCAAGCATGTCTAAACTAATCTTAAAAAAACCATTTTTGAATAACAATAGTTAAATTAAATTGTTCAAGAAAAACAGATCTGAGGATGTCTCTAAACTGATCTCGAATATAAAACAAGTTCGACGAAAATTTTAACTAGAAAAATAGACCTGAGCACATCTTTAAACTGATATCACAAAATTACACTCAAAAAAAATTTCAAGAAAAATAGATCTGCGCACGTTTAAAAACTGATCTCAAAACACTTTAAAAATAAAAAAAGGCTTAAGCATGTCTACAAACTGACCTCACAAAACTTAGAAAAAGAAGGAACGTTAAAATAAAAAAGACCTGAGCATGTCTTTAAACTGACCTCAAACCATTTCAAAAAACTGGTCTCACAAAATTTCGAAAAGGTCAGTCATAAATTTTTGAAGAGAAACAGAACCGGGCATGTCTTTAAACTGACCTCAAACAATTTCGTAAAACTGATCTTATCACATATAAAACAAAAGCTCACAACAATTTTTTTTCAAGAAAAACAGACCTGAGCAAGTCTTTAAAATGAGATTACACAACAAAATTCGCAAAAAAAACAGCGAAAACTGGCTAAAGAATTTTTTTTATAAGAACAAACTAAATCGATATAAATGTGTAAAATTCGAGGAATGGAAGGTATGGTAACTTGAAAAAGGAAAAAAGATAAAGCCAATGATATATGGGAAAACGTCAAAAGTACATGAAGCAAGAGAAGTTAATAGAAAATCGGTTAATTCATAAGTTATAAGAATATGTGAAATATTAAGTATATGGCAAGGGAACGCTCTGAAGAGAATTATAGATGGAGTAGCTAAATAAGTATATAGTTTTGAAGCCTAAGGAAGCTAATAATATTGGAGAAGTATATGATGAATTATACATGATTATTAAGCATTGAAATGCCATAAATGAAAGGAAAATGAGATGAATATGATATTTGTAAAGTAATAGGAAGTGTAGGAGATTGAGGAAGATTTTTGGAGAAGGGAAGCTATATACATATATACTTAAGCATATAAACAAGATGAAAATATGGCGTAGTTGCAAATCTAATAAGAAAGAGTTAAAAATATAGTGTAGTTGGAAATGGAGTAAAAAGGAAATAGTTCAAAAGTGCCATACAGGATAAAACCAAAGAGGTATAGATACATATACATTGAGAAAAAACGAATTGATAAAGATAAAACGCAAGAATACATAAATGAAGGACAGGTTACTGGAAATAAAAAAATATATAGCGAGCGGAATAAAGCTTTTGGAACAAATGAACGAAAATAGCGAATAAAAGCGAAAATATGGAAACATTGTCATGTTGGTTGCATACACAGACATAACGAAGGGACAGACAAGAACAAAACTGAATTGTACAAATACAGGGAGATCCATATAACTTTGTTCAAAAGAACGGGACCAGAGAGTATAACGAATCTAATGTAAGGAAATTGACAGCAAAAATGATATTGCTGGTAGATCTTTTTTTTATAGATAATAATGTTTCTTTGTCGAATGTTTGTCACTAATTACTATCATGCAAATAACATGCAAACTGAAGCTAAGTCAAATTTTGCATTGCAAACATTGGCAGTAAAAAAGGAATATAACGATAACGGTGATCCCAGGAACAGATTGCTGCACTGCACAAACACTAGCACTAAATGACCTTAAAACACATTAAACAAGCACAACAAATAAAAAAACACTGCAAAGATAATGATGATGATGATGGGAACACAGGAGTCAGTATAAAATGTATGACTAGATAAAAGTGATCACAGGCATCGTAGTGGGAAGACCTGAAGACAGTCATCAAAGACATGGTCAGCTACAAGACAGTCATAAATGGCATGGTCAGCTACAAGACAGTCATCAAAGGAATGGTCAGCTAAATCGAACTTGGATAACAGCCATGTAAAATTCAAATTCAAGAACCATTGGCAGCCTAAAAAGAAAAGAACAGAAAATTATTTATATAACAAATTTATGTAATAAAGAATTTGATATTATAAAATAATGGATTTCTAATATCAAATTATATATCAGGGGAATTTATTGCATGTACGTACCTAAAAGGTAAAGAAAGGAAAAAAAAGAAATTAAATTTTCTGCTTTTGCATGCTTCCTACCTAAGCGTACCTCTAAACTAGTTCTCTCCCAATAATTTATACGTTTTTGTTAATTAGGAGCTTTTATTCGCTTAATTACAGGTTTGTTTTTATATGATTTGTCGCAATTATACAGTAGTGAAATTTGTGTTAGAAATGTCTATTAGTCAAAAACCTCCAGTTTTAGCTGGAATACCTATCCTACTGCCTTTTCTCAAATTAAACAGTAAGCATTCATCAATAATATCTCAACTTAGGTTTATTTCCATTATCCATTTTTTAAAACAGGAGAATATTTCAAACATTTCATTGTGAAGTATCTAACATCGAATTCGCAAATATTATATTCCTACTGACCTACTTACAGTTATTACAATGCTAAGCCGTTCTATATAACTTCTTACTTTTATACTTATTAAAACTTGCCTGACATGATATTTCATAAACTGATTCTGATTAGGAGAAATGACTTTCTTGTTTCTTGGAAGCAAGTTTTTGTATTTTACACAAAATTATTAGTTTTCAAACTTTGATGGCAGTTTATATGCACCACTTGTAACAAATAAAAGTCTGGACGCAGCAAGTGCGTTATGATAGTGAATTTTCATTAAAATGTTTTTAATAGCAAATATGTGTTTTTTTGTTAAGAAAGCAGGCATCAAGTTTGGTTACCAGTATAACCAGTATAGTAGAAACAATGTGCCATGTTTCACCAAAATAACTTTATTGTTTGAAGATGTACAAACATTTCCGAAAGTAAACCTAAAGTGTTCCCAAAAAAACTGGTTTATTACCATTAAACAATGAACTCTATAGCTAAGACTGCTGCCAAAGCATCAGAGAAAGGGTCTATTTGAAACGAATTTTCTGGAAACATTTAAATAAAATGAAGGACAACGATGTTTGAAGCTAAGACTTCAGGCTTTGTAAAACATTTTTCTTGAGACATTTTCTTTCCATAGCTCTTATTAGTTTCAGGTTCTTTGCCTCAATGTTGCCAATTTTGACTTTTAAATCGCGACTTTGACGTTTTGAGGAAAACCCCTTTTTTTAAATGCCCATAACTTTTTTGTCTTTTAACCTACAGTATTAAATTTTGGTAGGTAATTTACATATAATGATATAAACCTGCGGCCCAAATTTGGCTGTCCTTACTTTGTTATTTCCGGAGATATAATTTTTTTTCGAAAGAAAACAAAATTTTTTGGTAAAACTGGGCTGATTTTCCTGGCTAACGAACTTATCCAAGCCACTTGCAAAAGGAAGGTATTAACCAAATTTAATCAAAATCAGCCTATTATTTTTTGTTATTGGTTTGATACTTACATATATATATATATATATATATATATATATATATATATATATATATATATATATATATATATATATATATATATATATATATATATATATATTCTGGCTTTGATATATTTTTAGGAAAATTTTCTACCCCAACATATAAAACCTTTTTTAGTGAATTTTCTTAAATAAAATTCACTAATGAGAAAAGATCCATACTTTTGAATTTTAAAAAAAATTCTTCAAATGAGCGTTACTTAGGCCCCCTTGAACACAGCCGGGGTCAGTTTTAATTTTTATATTTTTATATTTTTATATGTTATATATATATATATATATATATATATATATATATATATATATATATATATATATATATATATATATATATATATATATATATATATATATATATATATATATATATATATATATATATATATATATATATATATATATATATATAAACATATAAAAATATAAAAATTAAAACTGACCCCGGCTGTGTTCAAGGGGGCCTAAGTAACGCTCATTTGAAGAAATTTTTTTAAAATTCAAAAGTATGGATCTTTTCTCATTAGTGAATTTTATTTAAGAAAATTCACTAAAAAAGGTTTTATATGTTGGGGTAGAAAATTTTCCTAAAAATATATCAAAGCCAGAATCTTCAATCTTGAACCATAGTAACACCTAGGTAAACGCATGTGGGTACTAAATTAAAGAAAAATAACATAATGAGCTTCGCGGATAACTACATATTTGTTTTAAAAAACCTTTTTTGTTGTTTATTGTTTGCAGAAACTGGATGGGTTGACTAAAACAAAACCATCCAAGCAATTAATAAGGAAAAATAATTAATTTTTTTCTGAAGAATTTTTGTAACTTTAATGAAATTTGTAACACCATTTTTTCAAAGACACTTGCAGTACTTACATATTTTATCTAAGAGCAAATTTGGGTTTTTTAGCTCCGGAAATAACAAAGTAAGGGCAACCAAATTTGGTACGCGTGTTTGCATTAGGAGTGAACTGTGTACCAAAATGTAGGTCTCTAGATTTAAAGACAAAGAAGTTATGGACAGTTAAAGAAACAAATTTTGGAGTTTTCCTCAAAACGTCTAACTCGCAATTTTAAACGTCAAAATTGGCAATGTTTAGACAAAAAACGTGAAACAAATACGGATTGTAAACAGAAAATGTTGCAAGAGGGGTGTTCTGCAAACCCTTAAGTTTCAGATTCAACCGTCATTGCCCTTCATTTTACTAAAATATTTACAGAAAATTCATTTCAAATAGACCCTTCCTCTGATGCTTTGGCTGTCGGTTTAGTTAAGTTGATGCTTTCGCTATAGGGTTAGTTAAGTTTATGGTTTAACAGTCTATAATTTTTTTAAGCTAATTTTCGTACAACAAATTCGTTAATGCATTTTGCATTTTTTATCAAAATATGATGCGTTTGTAAGAAAAAAATCTGGACACAGTAGCTGCCTTTTGGTAGCGAATTTTCCGGTAAATTTGCAGTTTAGCTCCCGAACGCTTTTCAAAAAACTGTTTTCAGAAACCTGCCTAGACCCCCCCCCCCCCCTGGATCCACAAACCCCAAGAAACATTTCTCATTCACATCCCCCAAGGAAGTCACGGGACCAGGAGTGAGTAGGGGTGCTGTAGTAGGTAGTAAAAAGGAAATATGAGCAGAAAATTCGAATAAACAGGCTTGAAAGCTGGCTTTTTCACATCTTGAAGCCATATCCCCCTTAAACCCTTGGCGGGTAGGAACAAGACATTTTTCTTGTGGTTTATGCAGCGAGGGTGGTTGTATGCACGCGAGGGGGTAAGAAAATCCCCACGACGAAGCAGCCACCCCCAACCCCCCACCCCTGCCGCAAGTCGAACCGGGGGGTGTCGGGGGTGTCTGCTTCGTGGTAGGCATTTTCCTTCCCCCCTCGTGTGCATACAACCACCCTTGTTGCATAAACCACAAGAAAAACTTCTTGTTCATACCCCCCAAGGAAGTTACGTGACCTGGGGCAAATAGGGGTGCTGTGCGGGGTAGTCAGGGTTTAATGGGGATATGGCTTCTAATAGACAGCTTTCAAGCAGTTTTCTTTGCATTTTCTGCTCATATTTCCTTTTTACTACCTACCTCGCCTAGTACCTCTATTCACTGCCAGTCCCGTAACTTCCTTGGGGGATGTGAACAAGAAATTTGTCTTGTGGTTTGTGCATCCAGGTGGGGTCCTAGTAATGTTTCTAAAAATAATTTTTTGAAAAGCGTTCGGGAGCTAATCTGCGAATTTACCGAATTTTCATTAAATCCTTCAAATTTCAATGACTTAATTTGCTATTAACGTAAGCTTTGCTGGTTAAGAAACCAACATTTAAGTTTATTTTCGGAAAATTTTTGTTTATTTTTAAACCATTAGTAATTTTGATAAAATATAGTACATTGTTTCTACTACATAGGCTATACTGGTAATCAGATTGATGCCTGCTCGCATTTGCTATTAAAAACATTTTAATGGAAATTCACTTCCATAACACACTTGCTGCATCCAGACTTTTGAAAAATGTTTATATATTTTCAAACAATAAAGTTATTTCGATGAAATATGATATATTGTTTCTACTATATAAGCAACCAAGATTGATGCCTGCTTTCATCAAAGAAAGACATTTGCTATTAAAAATATTTAAAAAAAAATTCGCTATTCGAATTTTGGAGCCCGTGATGGGCACCGACAAGCACATCTGGTGAACAGACCAATAACTACTGCACATCTTTTTTTAAAAACAAAACCGACTGTTTCGCACACAATGTTAAGTTTAACAGAGGATGAATATTCCACCTAAAATTCTGCATAAAAACAAGTATTTATATTGTTTCTTATTCTACATACAAACAAGTGTTTATATTGGTTTTGTTTTGTTTTTTCTCTCCCTCAGGGCTCGTCCGCGGGTTCGCCGCCCCGATAGCACTGCAACCTTTGGTTTATTGTGCATGCCCTTAGTCTTTTTACTCCACCCACTCCAAAATCACTGTGCTTTGAACTAGTCTGCACAGCGATTGGTAGGGTCAAGTTTTATAATACACTGTCTCCGGTCTAGACTGACCGTAGATCACTTGTCTTCCGCGGTCCAGAGCTTTACACTTGCACATTATGTGCTGAGCTGATTTCTCCCCCTCGCCACAGAGTCTGCATGCGAGGTCCCCCTCGAACCGCCCCATTTTATGCAGGTGTTTCTTGACGGCCATGTGTCCCGTCAAGAGACCTGTTATGTTTCTGAGCTGTCCTCTGCTAAGATTTAGCAGCTCCAAGCTCTCTTTGAACTGGGTTCGTCAATTGTTGACTTCCCATGTCTAAGCCCTGGACAGTCTGCCCAGTACACCTTGTGTTGGTTTCTGACCCAGGACTTAATGGCTCCCCTGGCAGTGCTCTTTGTCACACCCAGAGCGGGTTCTGGTCTCATAAATGGTTCTGCTGACCCTCTCTTCTCAAGACTGTCAGCTTCTTCATTGCCTTTGAACCCCCCCCCCCCATGTTACAGCCGGGGAAGTGAGTCTGAAGTAAAATTTTCATAGTTTCCTCCCCTTAGCTTGTAAAGCCTTCCGTGGATATTCTAAGGGGACTATGTTGGTCTGAGTGCCCTTGGTCAGGATATTGTGTAGTCGAGCACTCTCGGATGTGTTCTCCACTTCCTTGCAGTGTCTCCTCCACGACTCTTTCCTGGCGTCCCTCAGTCTTTTGTTATAGGTCGTTAGGGCCTGTCTATATTCATCCCATGCTCCCGAACTTTTGGCCGCGTTAAACAGCTTACGAACCTGCGTCCTCCTTTGCCTGAGGTCCTCGTTCCACCACGGGACGTTCCTGGTGGACGCCCTCAGTTTCAGGCGGCATTTGGCATTATAGGCCGAGGTGATTGCGTCTCGCAATGGGGCTGCCACATTCTCAAGGTGTATTGAATTGTCTATAGTACTCTTAGCCCCCCGCAGTTCCACTGCTAGGTCTGCCCTGTAGGCTTCCCAGTCCGCCTTGCGGGAGTCCCGGTACCATACCGTCTGTCTTTCGACTTTGGCGATTTCAAAGCGGATGTATCTGTGGCCTGAGCTACTCACTTCCCCAGGCACAGTCCAGTTCTTAATAAAGTCACCCAGAAACTGGGTGGAAACTGTTAGATCTAAAACTTCTTCACGCCGTGTTGTGACTAAGGTCGGTTTATTACCTCTATTCAATATGTCTAAATTAAATTTCATAAAGAATTGTAGAAGTGCCTCACCCCTAGAGTTTGTGTCTGAGCTTCACCACAACTCATGGTGCACGTTCGCATCCATCCTGATAATGATGTGCCATCCACCTGCTCTGCTACCCACCATCAGCTGCTCCAATTCTTTGGGTGGAGGAGGGTCCGTGCTATCCCCTGGCAAATAGGCTGACCCGACAGTAATGGCCCTCGGCCCATCCGCTCCCTCACATCGGATGTTGATCGTTGCCAGGTTCCTGGAACAGAAATTCATTAAAGGCAGAAACTCTATCTCTTCCTTGACAAAAATGCAGGCCCTCGGCTTGTCGCTGGATCTGCTGTAGATGAGCTTTCCAGCAGCTCCGCCGAGTCCCTTGATCTCTCCTTTATAGGAGTACGGTTCCTGGATGAGGGCCACATCCGTGTTCCTTAGAGTCATCAGTAGTTCGGCCGTGGCTGCCCTACTGTGTTGGAGGTTGACCTGAAGAAACCTAAGTCCCATCAACCCCTGGTTGCTTCCCTAGTAGGCGGCATGAGTCTGTAGCCGGAGCCAGTCCTCGAGCCTCATTGGTTTTTATGATCTTCATGTTGCTCCCACGAGAATGTGGGAAATACTGTCCACACAATCAGAACCCGCTGTGTGGTGCAAGGCGGGTTACTTTGGTGGGTTGCTGGTACTCCAGAGGTTCCGTTCACGACACCACCAGCCTGGTGCCATCCATCCCTAAGCACGGGTCACGTGGCACCGTAGAGTTTACTTTGACCTCCTTGTCTAGATCCGTCATGTTTAGTTAGCAGCAGGGTCACCTCGTGCAGGATGCGGCTCTTCACCGCGCATGACGGTCTTGGGGAAAGCTTCATCGAAAGTTTATATTGGTGTTTCCACTTCCTCAGCTTGCCCCACGACTTCTTGACCCCTTTTATATTGATTTATTAGATACAAAGAAAACGAAACGGGATTTTTAAGTCGAGAACTCAAAGGAGAGTCTAGTATCTGTATAGACCGGCCGAGTTATTGACAATAATTTATTATTCTGCCCGACAGATTAGGAGTATTTCACTGGTCAAGCTGGAGGATTTAGATAAATTGTTAAAATTGAACAATATAAGCCTAACTAGCCTTTGTATAAAACAAAATATTTTCCAATTTAACAATGAGTTTTTTTTTAACAAACTGAAGGCACGGCAATGGGCAAACCATTATCTCCTTTTATTGCATACCTCTTTATGAGTAGATTTATTCAATTCAATTCATCCTTAAGATCGACTACTCATCAGCTTTTACTGCGCCCAGTAACCAGTATGCGTGATATGGAAATAAGTACAAAGTGGAAGATAAGAAATTGTTAGTATGCAACAGATTTCACAAAGTGAAATATGAAGTATAATTTTTATATTTACTATTTAGGTAAAATGTGTTGAAATTATTAGAGCCCATATTGAAATACTGTTTTTTCCAGAGTCAAGTCCGGGGCCATCGTACCACTATTCAGAAGTTAGTGACTCCTCGCCAGCATCCTCATCAGAACATGATCGTCAGATGTACCATGCTCATTATAGTCACCACGTCGCTGGCGGTAGCAAATCCATGACCTGCTTATTTCAACCATCACAGGAAGATTTGAGATGCTCTAATGTGCCGCTGTCAGTACTGACTGAGCCTTTGCTTGAAATGGGCTTTACCCTAAACCATATCCTGACAGCAATTAGTGACACCAAATGTGTAGTCGAAGCCAGCGCGCACACTGTCAATATGCTGGCTACTTATATGCTGGAGCATCCAGTTTTAAAAGCTAATCATTTTAAAGTGGATGCTTTGCCAAATGTCCCCAGAGAGCAACTTAATGAACAAACTCCTGATATACAGGTCAGATATAATTTTAAAACATCTTTAGTATAAGTTTGATTATATTTGATTTACTGAAATTATTAATAGTGTGTGTCTATATAGAGGGGCCCATTGGAAACGAGCTGACACCCATAACTGCCAGGAAAAGGGTTTGTTAAAAAAACATGAAACATGTCAAGCTTGATTGTGAAGGGGGACAACTTTTGACGCAAAAAGTATAGCCCATACTTTACCCTCCTAAGCGGGGGTACCATCACTCAATTTTTTTCAAATGGGAATAGGGGTTATGTGACGGCTCATTGAAAATAAATTTTGCTTCCCTATACATTTCTTTTTTATTTTTGAAATTCGGATTATTCGTTTAGAAGATATGGATTTTTGAAATATCACTAATGCACTACCCAAGAAATCCTGAATGCTTGAGTTGAGCCTCACCAGCGTCCATTATAAGATAAAAATGTTGTTAAAGGTTTCTGTAGGGAATAAAAAGTAATTTAGATTAAGGTGGAGAGAAGAATTACTCCTGAAATGCTTGCAAATGTTTGAACAAAATTGATACAATTGTATGGAAGTTGGTCATGCCCAGTTTGAACATTTATTGGATTAAAGTTTAATATGTCGGTATGTTGGTTTAATAGTGATTGGTACTAATTATTTTCAACACTTACTTCACTACTATGCTAAGTTTTTAAGTGAAACGATTTAGTTTTTAGCGAATTTTCGTTAAGAAAAATTCCCTAATAGAGGTTACGATGAAAAGCTTTTGAAAAAATTCCTTCAGATAAGCACAGATTTGGGTCCCTAGAATCCAAAACCAAGGTCCGTTACTTATATATATATATATATATATATATATATATATATATATATATATATATATATATATATATGTGTAGAAAGTGGTTTGAAAATACAGTACCTTTCTGTTTTATATTTATTGAAATTAACCAATTATCACAATTATATGGACAATGCACTCACAATAGTTACTAGTATTAACACAGGACGTATAAATACTAAGCAATGATTCAATGATTACAGAATGGCTTGTCGTCGTAAATGTCTTAACACCCCTCAGCCATTATTGTCTATTCCCCATCTGATCGTTCTGGGTTGCGCATTCGGTACTTCCATCGCCCGGCAAATTTTGATTCAAAATATCTGTATCAGACCCCACATCTCGGCCCTCCTGCATATCATCCGACTCAGATGAGGAATCCGGCGAGTTCATGTAAGGCTTAATGTTGTCTGCACTCGTCGTGGTTGTTACTGGTCCTCTTCCGTGCCCTATTCTTTCGAGCTCATACCTATCCTTACCTCTGATTTTCTTTATGCTATAGGGTCCTAGATACTTTGGAAATAATTTTTCTTGGTTCGCGAATTGTATCTTCTTTATCGCGATGACATCATTGACTTTGTAAGTTCTTGCAATTTTCCGCCTTTTGTTATACATCTTGCAGTTTTGTCGCTGTATATTGTCTATCGATCCTTTATCTAAGTGTCTTCATTCTTGTCTCTCTTCGTCAAATATCTCCTCGTCGATTTCCTTCAAAGCTTCGACTAAGCTCTGATCTTCTTTATTGCTCATATCCACCCCAAACATGAGTTTAAATGGTGGATAGTTAGTACTTCGTGTTTTTGTTTAATTCAGCGCTCTTTGCAGATGGTTTGTATATTTGTACCAATTATTAGGTTCATCTACGCTCAACCTTCTCAGCACAGAAATTACTGTTTTTACCATATTTTTTGCCTGACTGCTCTCCCTTTGTCAGTAATTAACCTCCTTGGGTTTTCAAAAATACTCTGTAGGATGGTAAGCTTATCTATGACTTCGCTTGAATTAACACTCTTGGTAGAAAGATCCATACAAATTTCGAAAAACATCAACAACTAATAATATGTACTTATAATTCTTCTTTGTAGACTCGAACGGTCCGCAATGGTCCAAGTGTAGAGTATCTAGTGGTACATTGCTCTTGGGTATTGGATTCAGAAATCCTTCTGGTTTGCCCTCCTTCCTACTGGCTAAAATACACTTTACACAAGCTGATATATGATCTTCAACCTTCTTATTCAGTCTTGGGATATAGTAATCTTTACTTATCAAATCACATGTCTTCTTGGCCCCGAAGCGACCTTGTTCATGTGCTTCTCGTATAATCTCATTCTGCATTTGCTTAGGGATTACAAGTAATTTTTTCTCTTCATTGTTCTTATAGAGAACTCCGTCTGGACAAAAGTAGTCTCTGTACAATGGCTTTCAATTTTTCATCCTGGAGTTGTGCTGCTCGTATGTTGTTCAACAAGGTGTTTTCGATCATCAAAACAGCATTGCGACTTAGTGAGTCTACATGTTTCATGGATCTGCTTGGCCTATGTTCAATTTCATAGTCATACTCTTCTAGTAAAAGAGCCCATCTCGCAACTTTTGTGGTGAGGTCCCTTTTGTTCATCGTCTTTTGGAATGCCTGACAATCTGTAACAATTTTGAATTTATTACCTGGTAAGTATATTCGAAACTTCTTTACGGACTCAACTACGGCCATGACTTCAAGTTCGTAACTGTGCATCTTCTGTTCTGCTGGTGTTGTCTTTTTACTCCAATAGTAAACCGGGTGCAGTTTCCCGTCTTCATCTGCTTGCAACACCATCGATCCTCCACTGTACTTACAAGCGTTAGTGTGTACTTCTGTTCTCGTGTCTTGCCGGTAAATATGCAATACCAGAGACTTGCTTAGAGCTTCTTTTAATGCTTCGAAAGCTACGATCCGTTCTTTGGCGAAAGTGAAATGTGCTTCAGCTTTAAGCAGATCACTTAACGGCTTGGCTATCAGCGAATAAGATGATATATATCTTCGGAAGTATGAGCTTAAGCCCAAAAAGCTTTAAACTTGTTTAACATTTCTAGGTATTGGAAATTTTTCAACCGCTAGGGTTTTGCCTCTCGATGGTCATATGGTGCCATCTTCAATAAGTTGTCGGAGAAATTCTACCACTCTCGTCAAAAATGTACACTTCTTAAACTTTGGTTGTAACCCGTATTCAGATGCTGTATGTTAGACCTGTCGTAAGCCTTCTATTCCCTCTCTTTCCTCTTTTGCTGGGATTATGAGGTCATCCATATAAGCAACAACAATGTTTTGTGTCATAAGTGGCCTAAAGATATGGTTTACAAACCTCTGGAACACGCTTGGACTTGTACAGAGTCCAAAGGGAATTTTACAAAGCTCATACTGGCTGTTGTGAGTCACGAACGACACTAAGTGAGTGGTAAGACACTAAGCAACGTACCGCCACCTAATTGCGAAACCAGGTAGTATGTTGTCATGCCAGTTCCAAAATAACACAAAGTGTTAAAAATAGAGACTGTATACAACCAACTGACAATTTAGTAAATTGTCAGCCCTGGCCCATTTCTACCCTAATATAGGGACTAAGTATGTAAGGCTAGATGCATTCTCACCACAATTAGAACTGTAGACCGGTTTCACTCTAATTAGAGCTCGCCAGTACGGCATACTAATTGTAGTGAATATACACCCATAAAGTAATACGGCTATGGTAGCCAGCCTTCCAACACTAAGTGAGTGGTAAGACACGAAGCAACGTGCTGCCACCTAGTTGCGGAACCAAGTAGTATGTTGTCACGCCAACTCCAAAATAACACAGAGTGTTAAAAAATAGAGACTGTATACAACCAACTAACAATTTAGTAAATTGTCAGCCCTGGCCCATTTCTACTCTAATATAGGGACTAAGTATGTAAGGCTAGATGCATTCTCACCACAATTAGAACCATAGACCGGTTTCGCTCTATTTAGAGCTCGTCAGTACGGCATACTAATTGTAGCGAAAATACACCTATAAAGTAATACGGCTATGGTAGCCAGCCTTCCAACACTAAGTGAGTGGTGAGACACAAAGCATGTGCCGCCACCTAGTTGCGGAACCAAGTAGTATGTTGTCACGCCAGCTCCAAAATAACACAAACTGTTAAAAAATAGAGACTGTATATAACCAACTAACAATTTAGTAAATTGTCAGCCCTGGCCCATTTATACTCAAATATAGGGACTAAGTATGTAAGGCTAGATGCATTCTCACCACAATTAGAACCGTAGACTGGTTTCGCTCTAATTAGAGCTTGTCAGTACGGCATACTAATTCTAGCGAAAATACACCTATAAAGTAATACGGCTATGGTAGCCAGCCTTCCAACACTAAGTGAGTGATAAGACACAAAGCAACGTTCCGCCACCTAGTTGCGGAACCAAGTAGTATGTTGTCACGCCAGCTTCAAATAACACAAAGTGTTAAAAAATAGAGACTTTATACAACCAACTAACAATTTAGTAAATTGTCAGCCCTGGCCCATTTCTACCCTAATATAAGGACTAAGTATGTAAGACTGGATGCATTCTCACCACAATTAGAACCGTAGACCGGTTTCGCTCTAATTAGAGCTCGTCAGTACGGCATACTAATTTTAGCGAACGACGTGTATTTTCGACTACCTTTTTCAATGGATACATGAAAAAATTCTTTCTGTAAGTCTATTGTACTATACATGTTGGCACCTTGTGGTTTACCTAGGACATCATCTATTAATGGTAGTGGATATCTATCCTTGATAATTCTTTTAGTTATCTTCCGGTAATCTACACAGACATGTGTGCTTCCACCTTTCTTTTTCACAAGAACTAGATTACTCGAAAAATCAGAGTTACTGGGCCTAATCACCCCATCTTTCAACCCTTCTTCCATTTGTTTCTCTACCTCTATTCTTTCTGGTTCTGGTAATCTCCTTGGCCGTTTTTTTTTTGCCCTCAGGGCTTGTCCGTGGCTGTGCCGCCCCTATAGCACTGCAGTCCTTGGCCGTTGGTATATAGGTTCCTCGTTAGTCAGCACTATTCTCATCTCTATTCCGGTGATCTTTGTCTTCTCAGGCTTTTATTCCTCTCCTAATGTGATTATATTTTCCTTTATTTATTCATTTTTTATATGACTAACGTCTAACCTACCATTTTCAATTGCTTCTATCTTCAGAACAAAATCTTTATCTTCCTTCTTCTTTATTATGATACTGTCGTCGTCTATAATCACAATTGCTTTCTTAAGCAACTCTTTGCCAATAATTGCAATAAATCCTACAGCACTTGTTGGCACTACGTGAAATGTCATAGAAAAGGTTTCATCACTGACGTCTACATCAGCAGTAAAATGACCAAGACTTCCCACTCTGTTATCTCCAAATCTCAAAAATACTTTACCATCTTCAGTCAAAGGATATTTCTGTAATAGGCTTTGTAAACGTCGTTTCGAAGAAAGTTGGCTGCACTTCCAGTGTCAAACAAAGCTATTATTTTTCTTCCGTCTATGTTCAGGGTAACCAATGTATCATCATTTTGGATCAAACTAACATTCTGGTTTGCTCTGGATTGGGGCTTAAGTTCATCTAGCTTTCCTTTGGGACAGTGCCGTGAAATATGTCCAAAAGAATTACACTGAAAACATTTCAGGCCCTTGTCCTTTGAAGGACACTCTTTAGATCGATGACCCTTCGCTCCGCAGTTGTAGCAGATATTGTTGGATTTCTTTCTTCTTTGATATTGCTTGATTGGTCGGTTTGAACTCGTTCTTCACGTTGGTGTTGAACTGTTCTTGACACTGCATGGCTCTTGGTGATTTTATCGTAAGTCTTAAGGTTTCACTTAAACTCAACAAACGATTTTGCTTCGTATAGGATCATTTTATTTGCAGGACTATCTACTATTCCATCAATGATGTATTGAATGGCGGCTTTAGGTTCCAAATTACCTCGGCTTCCTAGTTCTCTCTTACAAAGTGCATATTCTTGAACCGACTCGTCCTTTCTCTTTTTCCTCGTTGACATAATTTTGTGAATTTGGGCACTGCTTACATTTACCTGGAATTCTTCTAGAAGTTTCTGCTTAAGTGTTTCCCAACTTCTAATTCCTTTTTCTGATTGTTCAAACAGTCTCGCAAGGCCTTTGAGCGACCTTTTGGCATATATGAGCTTCTGTAAGTCATTCCATCCAGTGATTTCAGCAATTTCTTCAAAGTCCTTAATCTAACTCTCAACCGGATAATCATCTCTTCCGTCGTATGGTCTGATCGAATCCTCGACTTCTCTGAAGGTGATTGCGAATGACTCTTTCTTAGGTTCCCTCGTTTTGATGTTAAACAACATTTTGGACAACTCTTTGTTCTTTGAAAACTTAACATTAAAACAAAACATAATCTATGGTCCTGATTGTGACCCTTTATGAATGACATGGTTACATAATTTTCAGAATTCCTTAAATAATTCGTCATTTATTTACAGTTATATAATTATGAAAGAAAGACTTAAAGAGACAGAAAATTAGGGGTGTGCGAAGCTTCGAAATTCCGAACCGAACCCGAACTCGAACCGAACCTTCGGTTCGAAAATATGTTCGCACCAGCGATGTTGAAGTAGTTCGAAGTTCGAAATGTGTAATTCTTAAAAATAGTTCGAAGTTCGTTGCTCAAAAATACTTCGAAATTTAACTTTACAGGCATTGAATGTTGCCAAAAGTAGCGAAGTTGCGGCCCCTTTAACTCGGTAGCGGCGCTTTATACTCGTTATCGGTTTCATTGACTCGATAGTGTAATTTCAGGAGATTTCACTCATGCATATTTTTGATAGTAGATGGGACACATTGAGACACGATGGAGCCATTTAGCAATCGCAGAATTATTTTACTTGTATATCCTAGCCTCCCAACACCTATTTCAGTAATACCATTGTGATGGTGGTGTTCGAAGGCGATCGGTAACGTAAATTTTCAGAATTTGGGGATCATTGCAGATTGCCTTTGGAAAACACTGATTTCAACATGCATTATTTCACAGTGAGCCAAAACAGTTAAATACTCACAATCAGGAGACAGTTCAAAGTTGTAAGTGGTTATTTTATACCTATCATGCTCACTTTGAACCCTCTCAATCTGTTTGCTAAAACTGCCTAGCCAATACCAAACAACATATTTATAATTGAGCTTATCTATAGATCTAGAAATCTAAAAAAAGTTCGGGACGCAGCAAATGCGTTATGGTAGTGAATTTTTATTAAATGCTTCAAATTTGAATAACTCAATTTTTTAAAAATTTTTAGAAAGTTTAATTTCGGTATGTAGTAAAGTCTTTTCTAAGGCAAGATATCCACCAAATTTCATTAAAATAACTTTGTAATTTTCGGAGAAATTTTTTTTTTTTGAAAGAAAATTTAAAATTTGAATAACTCAATTTTCTATAAACTTAGAAAGTTGAATTTTGGTAAGTAGTAAGGTCTCTCCCAAGGCAACACATATAGTAAATTTAATTAAGACAGCTTTGTTATTTTCGGAGAAAAATTATTTTCGAAAGAAAACTCAAAATTTTCCTGGAAGACCCTATCCAATTTTCCTGGCTAACGAACTCATCCAAGCCATTAATAAAATAAAGTTTCATGCCGACTTTCATCGAAATCTGTTAATTATTTTTTGAGTTATCAGATGGATACATATACATATACATATATATATATATATATATAAATAAATTGAAACTGACCCCGGATATGGGTTCTAGGGGTCCTGGCTCGCGCTCATTTGAGAAAATGTTTGCAAAGTCTTACCATCGATACCTCTCTATTAGTGATTTTTTTTTAAATAAAAATTCACTAAAAGTTTAAAATATTTTTTTGTTTTTGTGTTTTTGATTTAACGTTGACTCATCTGCACAAAGATCAGCACCGGAAGGCATTTTCATCCAATCAACCTGCAAATTTGTCGAACCTTTCCTTCTTGTAAAAAAGAGTGGGAATCTTTTACATATCAAATATTGTATGTTACAATATTCCTAAACTTTGTATTTAAGGAAATGATATACGAACACTGAAGAATTTTGGGTAGTTCGATGTTCGATTTTGAATTTCTAAGAAGTTCGAAGTTCGACTGTAAACCTTAGACATACTATTTCAGAGGTTCGAAGTTCGATGCAACATATTTGCTTGGGTTCGTTCATAGTTCGGTTCGAACAAAACATGGGTTCGCACACCTCTACAGAAAATTTAAACAAGAAGACTAAGTCTTTACTTACGAGTTTAATGAATTTACATACAATTATATTCCAATTAATTAGTAGCTAAATAATAGACAGGACATGAAATTAAATTATATATTATTAAAAACTGACGTAAGTGGCAACGTCAAAGCCCCAGGTGGATTGATTGACGGCTCAAAGTAGTGTAATTTGCCTGAACTTGGACCAATAATCGGCTTCATAATGAACAGTCCTGAGTATTAAACCTTAAAATTATAGCCCAATCCGAAATTTGGTAGCCTGATACTAATTGTTGAATACTGCGTTTTTAACAGTAATAATGTTGTAGCCCTGTACTTATACTGTATATTGACATGGTATACTGACTTTGAAGCCCAATACTAATGTTGCAACTCTGTACTTATGCTGTATACTGCCACAGTATACTGACTTTGAAATCCAATACCAATGTTGTAACTCTGTACCTACTTATGCCCTGAGAATTTAAAAGAAATATATCTATGTTTATCTGTGACAATGAAATTATTACTCCAGCACTTAGCGCTTTCACACAGGCATCTCAGCAGTGATTGTACCTAACTTGTCCTAAATTAGGTATTTAAAATCTAAATTCGACCATTTATAGCTACCATCAGAGTCAACAATTGACTACCAATATAGTCAATTGTTGACTCTGAACCAATTTTTTTACGCATGGTT
This sequence comes from Tillus elongatus, assembly GCA_964006375.1. Lineage (NCBI taxonomy): Eukaryota > Metazoa > Arthropoda > Insecta > Coleoptera > Cleridae > Tillus > Tillus elongatus. Next base: position 174,260,779 of record OZ023262.1, on the reverse strand, counting down.
TACTTCGCGACAATTGGCAACCGAATGAAATATCACTTTAACATCATTGCGCAACAATTTTGCTGGCTAGGATAACGAGTGGTCTATTCGAATCATGATTGGTGTACCAACCTTTTGGCCCTTAAAATTTCCAACTGGCATCTTGAGTTCTCGGAACTGTTTACGATGTTTCACATGTCAATACAAAGAGACATTTTAGCACAAAAACCCCTTTTAATTTGTTTCCAGATGCGTAGTTACTTGCCCTTGGATGTTATAATCCGTTTTTGGAATAACTGATTTTCACAGGCTTTAAACGAAATGCTATTTAAAACTGCTGCTGAGGCAAAATTATAATTTAGAAAATATTCATCATAGCTAAAATCATTTATAGGGGAATTTCCCATTTTTTATAGCATTTAGGTCACATTTACAGAGGCATCTAGATATTTACTAGAATATTTATAGTGTTCAATGACATTAGCTAGATTTAATTTTTTTAAATTTGGGATCTTGTAATAATTTGGAAAAATCATTATAATTCAGAGCGCTGCAAAAGTGAAACGTTGCACTTCCTTGCAAGTTTTTAATCAAGTATGACTCCTAAGACAACAACTGCAGTTTTTCGGGTATCTATTAACAATATTTTTTAACACCCTATGTCCGCTATGTTTAAGGCTTCTTAAGAAGGTACGTGATTTACTGTTCTCGTAAATCACCTATAACTATCAGCACCAGCAGGTTATCTGCGTATCGTAGACATTGAAATCACATTACTGATAGATTTGTGAGGATTTCATCTGCCCATATTGTTCACAATAAGGAAGATAACACCCCTCCCTGAAGTTCCAGGCTAGCCTTAATCCACTGACAGGGTACTATCGGTAGTGTGCTGTTTGTTTGCTGAGAACCAGTCATCGATGATAGTTTTTGTGTTCTAAAGATCTCCTCGTAACGTGTCGATGTGTCCATATTTCGACCAGTGTGAGCAAAAGAAGTGTTACCCACAAGCATAATACACTGAGCTGATTACAGTTCTTAAAATAGAATAGGTTCAAGTACAGAATCCTGGGGCATCCCCAATCTCACTGTTGATGTGGATAATTGCGTACCATTGGAGGCCCCAAAATGCCACAACTGTTTATACGAAAACCGCACCAGGTACTACAAATTTTCTGGAAATACCGTATTAAAAAGTACGGGGTGGGAGTTTTAAGGATATAAAAAATTTTGTAGAGATTCACCGTACTAAAATGAAGCAACCAAAAATCAGTGACATAATTGTGGCGGGAATACATCTAGCCTTACCTACTTTGTCTCTATATTAGGGTAGAAATGGGCCAGGGCTGACAATTTACTAAATTGTTAGTTGGTTGTATACAGTCTGTATTTTTTAACACTTTGTGTTATTTGGAGCTGGCGTGACAACATACTACTTGGTTCCGCAAGTAGGTGGCGGCACGTTGCTTCGTGTCTTACCACTCACATAGCCATGCAAATAAAAAATGAGGAGCGAAACTTTGACACTACGTGCACCCAAAAATTAACAGGTTGTATAATACAAACATTTCATTTATTTTGTTTGTATCTACAAGATCGTCCAAAAGTAATGGTACAGAGAACAGCAGTAGATATTTTTATTGGCATCAAAATATTAAAATTTAACAAACTTACCTAGTGTAAATGGGCCTTATTTACGCAAAGAAATAAAATCAAATATAGATGGCGAATTTCTTTCTTTACAAAAATTCGCTAATAAAATTGAACAAAATAATTCCACCGCATTAATTTACCGTAACTATGTGAAAACTGGAACCTGTGATGAGCACTGATAGGTACATTTGGAGAAACCAAATCACCACAACACATATTTCAAAGACCTTACGATCATTTCGCTGACAAAGTCAGCGTCATCAGAGGATCAAAAATCCTCCCAATATAGAAGCCAGAGAAGTAGTCTCCCAGTCTGTATGTAGTAACTCATTATGAGCTTGATGATCATATCCCAGAGTGTTATTTTTTCTCTTTCTATTACTTGCAGTTATAAGTGAGTATGACTGTTTAGGGCTTTTGTTTTTGAGAATATAATTGGCTCCATCATCTACTGTCATTTAATTATTTTAATAAAGTGTTGGAAGTATTGGAAACTTCCGTAAGGCGCTATTTAATCTGGTACTGGCATTGACTGCATCATTATGCAGCATATTATGGGTCCTAGGAAACATTTTGTTCCCTTCATAGAATGTTACAGTGGCGCAATACTGATTGATTTGTTTTTGCCTAGAGTATTCGGGACAGGTGCGATTTCTAGCTACATGTTTTTTTTTTGCAATAGATGCACACTGGAGCAGCTTTATCGCATACTTGGTGGGTCTCATTTTTATGAATTCGACAGACACTGCACCGAGTCTTACCTTGGCACACTGACTGGGTTTGTCCACACCACAAGCATTTGGTACACTGTAAAACCGGCTTAACAAATACCTCAACCTGTTTTCTCATTTTAAAAACGGTAACATATTTAGGCAGGGTTTTCCCCTTGAATGTCATTAATATACTGTTTGTGTTTATAATTGGGGCACGTCATTTTCTACAAGCCTCCTTCTTAATCTCCCACATGTCAAAATTGTATATCCCTTGCACTGGCATATTTGATGTCATCATCTGTACTTGATGGTCCCACATCACGAGTTACTCCCTTGCAGGTCCCTAAATGCAGAGGGATGCTTTATGTTTAAATTCTTAATTTTTAGAACATTATTAGCTCTTGTAGCAGTGTCAAATTCAACAGATACTTTGTTTATCCCCTTTTTTTTTCCTTTTTTTTATCCCGCAGCCCCAGAAAAATGCCATCCTTTCCTAAATCTGTGGGGTGTAAATTTGCTACATTCTTATTTTGTAATGTACTTTCAACAATGATAATATATGGGCTTAAATCGGTTGATGAATATTCAATATTATTGAGAATATTATTATTAGATTGCATCAAAGAAGGAAATCCCAAAACGCTAGTCTCCCGGGGTGCATTATCATTATTTTCAGACTTCATAGAATGGTCACTCAATATTTAACAGAATTTTGTTACTTTCATTTTGTGTTAATTGATAAGATTTTTTGTATTGATAAATTTTATGTTGGGTGAATTTTGAGACTTACATTAGTTCATTTTCAATGAAATTAAAATCTGAAAGTGAAATTGGAAATGAGGATTTTATATTTTGGAAAATATCGTTACCTCTAGGTGATAACTCAACAAGATGGGGGCCATCCGAAGGCCACCCTCAAGCATGAAGCCGTCGGCTTTTACCTACTGGTCATTTAATTTTATTTAATATATGTAGTATTAATTAGGTTTTCATTTGGAGTAAAAATAAAAACAAAGGGAAAAAGACTCACCACCGCACATGTAAGAAGATGAGGTAGGAATTTTTATCTACATCAAGATCTTTTAAATCTAATATGCAAATGGAACTTGTTAATACCAATTCACTATTTGATAGCAACCAATCCCATGTTATTTTCTCTACAATTTGTAACCATTAATAGGGGGATACTATATAGTACGCAATAAATGATATACATGTAATTTTTTGATCACCTTACATGAGCACACGTCCTTACGCTCGCTCTTCTGAAATCAGAATCCTACAATACAAAATAAATTTCAATCTACAATTCATTATCGTCGGTCTATTTCCCCGACTATGGCCAATCACCGACGGCAGCGAGCAGTTTCACCTCACCATCCTGGAAATTTTGCCGAACCCCTGCCTTTCTGTAGGGAGGGCAGGGACCTTTAATGTGCCCAATACCGCATGGACACGGCACCGACGGCTTTACGCCCCTCCGAAGGGCGGAACGTGCAGACATTCAACTTACTCAAATACAATGCCAGAACCTCGGTTGATGTTAATGTTACAGTATGGACTGAAAAAGTGAAAAGAGAACAGTGGGGTCGAACCCGGTACCCTTCGGTTCAGCGGCACACGTCCTTGCCACTGAACCACCATTCAAACATTAAACAATATTTATAACACTATACATACATTTAATACATAACTGCTTACATAACCGAATATAACACGAACAAACAAATATATATATATATATATATATATATATATATATATATATATATATATATATATATATATATATATATATATATATATATATATATATATATATATATATATATATATATATATATATATATATATAGTAATATTCCCTCCCGCTTTTAATTATTTAAAATTTTTAAAACACCGATATTACATAAAACAAGTATACAAAAACATGTTTAAAGAAAAAACATTTCCTATCTTATTCTTAACAGATTCAATTATTTATTTATTTATTTAATTACAACATCTTATTTTAGGCTAGTGGATAAACATTTATCATTAAAATGTATTTCACTTAAATAATAATAACACTTACCTTTAGAAAAGGCTTCTACTTGAAGGCTTATGATAACAGGTGAATCACCTTATTAATTATATTGGCCAGTGAAAGTCTAGAGTTAGGACTGCGTTTTGCGAATTAAAACATAGGTAAACTGTGGTATTGAGGCATTGTGAAAGAAACGCAAAAATTCGTGAAACATTTAACTTATTGACCAAAGCTTCCTATCTGACAACTACAATCAATTAGAAATGGAGGCCCCCACCTCGATCCCCAGGGTATCCCTATCACTTTTTCAGTACAAACTGTAATGACTTAACATCAACCGAGGTTCTGGCATTGTATTTGAGCAAGTTGAATGTCTCCATGTTCCGCCCTTTGGAGGGGACGTAAATCCGTCGGTCCCGTGTCCATGCGATGTTGGGCACGCTAAATATCCCTACCCTTACAGAAAGGCAGGGGTTTCGGAAAATTTCCAGGATAGTAACACAAGGGGAAGTAATTTCTTGTCCTTTAAATCCTTCTTTTGTTTTTCCCGAACTGTCTAGTGCATACCACATACTTTTAATTTCAAGTTTAGTTTCAAAATATATTTCAATGATTCATACTCGTTAAATGGAGCCAAGATGCCTGTCTTCAGATGCAACAATAATTTTATCCAACACAATAGGTACATATGTCAAATAATTTCATTCATATTTTAAATTGTGATAAGTATTAAAAATTGAGCTTATAAAATTCCTGTTTATTTAAGCAATACACACTTTTGTGCTGAGTGTTCTTTTAGACAACATGATAAGCCGCTGTTCAATATAATGAGGAAAATTACTAGAATATTTTGTACTGAGAAAATAAATGCAGGAGAGCATTATACTCTATGTATATTTTTTGACACCAAAACGCTCACAAACAGCCTTGTTCAGGTACGATAAAGTTTGTTCGAACTGGGTGAAAATAATCATTAAATGATTTAGATCAATTTACAAATGTAGACTCACCGTTTGCTGCATCGTCTGTCATTCTGTCTGGCATTTTTAGATGTTTTTTGACCTTAGAGACTTTAGAGCTTTGTCGGACAAGTCTTACGTCCGGTACCTCGTCTTCAGTGGAGACAGATCCGGCCTCTGAAGGATATTTTTAGCTTGCGGAACTATTTTATGACTGAACTGAGCCTAAGCGAGACAGGTGTCCACTAGAAGAGATCCGTTGATGTCCATAACAAGTGGTTTTCAAGCTTTGCCCCTCTCGGATTGAATCGTGGCATTGCGAAAAGCTCTCTGCCTCTGGACTGTGCTGCAAAAATCATATAACAGACTCCCGTTTGGATTGAGTCTTGGTGAGAAAAAATCTGCTGGGATGATCTGCAAGTCTAAGGCCTAGTTGGCTAACCGGACCAGGGTGGAAAAAATTCCTCCATTCACCCACTTGACAAAATGACCCCCAGAAGAGATTCCATGACATCAACAGTGGTCAGCAGCAGTCTCTACCAGTTCGGATTGAATAGTGGCGGAGTGATACTTTGCCAACTAACTTTGGAAATCTTTTGGCAGAATGATGTTAAAAAAGTATGCTTAAAGAATCTACAAGTCTGGAGACAGGTTCGCAGGTGAGACAGCTCTGACAGTTCAGATCAAGTCTATCTTTTTAGTGCCAGCAGCCAGCACACATTCTTTTATATGATTTCACTCCTCCCTCTTGCGTGAAAATGAGAATTCCAGGTCTAGTTATTACGGTTGAAAAGACATTAACTATATACACAATCATGGACCTTATTGCAGCCTTCGTGATAACTAGCACTGCTCCCTTGGCTTGAACACATGCCCCACATAAAAAACTGTCTGCCTGCTTCTAATAACATTGTAGTACGTCTTTTAATTAAATGACAATTTTAATAATCCATTACTCCTTTTATGCTATTTATTTTACAAGTGTACCTGTGCATGACTGTCTATGGGTGCACTTCATTACTAATGGTATTTATAAAAATAAGCTACATTTTTATAGATACTTGTTGATTACATAAAAGTGATTACATAAAAGTAGGTACATGCTACATACACAATTTATTAATACACTAATGTACTCGCTTGCATCGAATATGCAATAATCTGCATCTTTACGTCAGACAGCTTGAAATTGCATATGGTTATTATATGGCTGATATTTAAGCCGCCTAGTATTATTCATTATGGCAATTTTTTCTTGTGAATACTAAATATTCCGGAAATGAATTTCACTAATTTGCTTGTTGCACAATATAATATGTCTGCGTGAAATTAATTAAGCCAAGGGAATACTAGATAAACAAAAATGCAAAGATTATGTTCACTTCTCTAGAAAATATTCATAATTAATAGCAATCGAAGGTTTGTTATTGCTATGAAAAATAACCTTTGACTGTCAAATAGTAAATAAGGAAATAAATGTTTTAATAAAATTACTTGACTTGCAAATTGTAAATACGAATATTAATGTTTCAATTAATTGCTTGACTAATAAGGTCTGAATAAAATAATAAATGTTCCAATTAATTACTTTCCTTGTCAAAGTTTGAATAAGAAAAGAAACATTTTCCATTAACTACTTTGCTTCGAAAAGTGTAGATAAGTTAAAAATGTTCTTTTAGCAGGAATGAATGATGCGTATTTTTACAGAAAAATACCTATAATTTCACAAGACTCAAATTGCATAATGTTAACGTAATTATAATTAAACATCAGCATATTCGAAACAAAAATTGGAGTTGACAAATAAATAGCTAGCATTTGCATTATATTGGCTATTTTTATTATTTCTCTGTAAAGACGTTCAACCCAGGAGAATCCAGAAAAATAACGTTCCTATGATAGCTGTAAGTACTTGATTTATTACTTTTTAACCACTTAAGATGGCTGAAACTTGAGACCCCTCATAAAACGGACACATTGCAAGTTCTGTATGAGATACGTGTTATTATTTACACTTGGAGCCTATAAGCTGAATTATATTCAGGCCAATTAATAATGTTGACAGGAGAAACCCTATATCATCTCTGCAAAAATAAAACACTGAAGGCATGTGATGATTTTACCCTGCTTAGAACGTTATTGAAATACTTAAAAGCCATCTGGATTGAGCATTTTTACTTTATATTTTGTAGTGGATATAATAATTTTATAACAGGGCACCTGAATACAAAGATACATTTTTTTTCTAGCATTACACTTGCGAAATGAAAGTAACTGGCAAATTGTTTGAGAAACATATAAAATAAATGATCAACGATAAGAATTCAATGCCAATATACCAGGACGTTTCAATATATATATATATATATATATATATATATATATATATATATATATATATATATATATATATATATATATATATATATATATATATATATATATTGAAACACTCACAAACACACACATACATCTAAAATACAAAAGAAATGTAGAAATGGTATAAAGATTCTTACCGAACGTTTGAAGCGATCTAGTATCGGAAAGAATCTCGGCATTTTTATTATTGTCACGAATATTCCAGGTTTTCTCTGATCCTATTTGATAGAGATCTCTGAATATAAAAAAGGAAAAAGATAAATGAAGACAAAGTATACTAGAAATAAAGCAAAACAGAGAAATATCAATCCATTTGGCTGAGCGCAACTTGTAGAAAGAATAATGTAATGAGAAGAAGCACCATCTTGTTGATATCATATGCCATCAGAAGATAATGTGGGATTGTTTGGATTGGGAAATATGGCTGCTATAGCTGGCACAATATTATTTCTTAACAGGTCCAGATATCTCTCACCATTTAAATTACCTTCTATAAAAAAGGGTCTGATTATGTGATTATTAATAATCTCCGCCCAAACATTTATTTTCTACGGCTACTGCATGGGTTTCTCCCCCATCCAACGGGGATTCCGTCTAGACCAAATCCGGCAATTATGTCTATTTACTTCTCCATTGAGGCACAACTTTGCCTCATCAGAAAATACTTTTTTTTTTCAAACTTAACATCAACCTTCTTTTTTTCTTCAACTATTTCACAAAACTGCAATCTGCGGTCTGGGTCATCTTCTGTAAGTTCTTGATTGTAGTGAATTTTATAAGGTTTCATTTTTTCTGATTTCAAAAGTCTTATTACAGATGTCTGAGCGATATTGTTGTCTAGTGCCAACTGGTTTGAAGATATTTGAGGATTTTCCTCAACTTGGAGCACATTTAGTTTTGTTTCATTATCTGTAGTAGTTTTCGTCCTGCCAGGTTTAGGACAGTTTTTAACATTTCCAGTCTCTATATCTTTCGATAGTTTTAAAAATGGTTAATCTGTTAATAACGTGTTAAGGATTCAATTCATTAAATATGCATGTAATTTCTTCATACATATTTTCCTTGTCCCCAAAGCCTCGTAAAATTTGGACTTGTATGCGTTCTGTATCGCTAGGATATGCCATTTTATAAAGTGATTGACATTAACTAATTTTGACAGTTCACTAATATTTATTTACAAAGAATAGTGACAATCAGTACTTATTATGTAATTGTTGGTCTCTGCATAACCATAGAATTTGGGCATAGGGTACCTTATAACAAGGTTAATCTAGAGTTCGAAACGATTCATAAAATGATATAACATACAGGTGTTCCATTTAAAAGATAAACTATTGCAACCATTACGCTTTTCAGGACCACCCTGTATATTTTGGGTAACCTTGAAAAGACATTGCTAGCGCAACCCTACAATACCTGTAATAAGATTATTATTTGTTGTTTTCCGTGCATAAGATATTTATGTGTTACTATTAGTTTTATCAGTACATGTAATGCAATAATTAAAGTGCCGATATCTGCGTAACCATAGAATTTGGGCATATGGTACCTTATATCAAAGTTAATCTAGAGTTCGAAACGATTCATAAAATGATATAATATACAGGGTGTTCCATTTAAAAAATCAACCAGTACAACCACTACGCTTTTCAGGACCACCCTGTATGTTTTGTCGTAACGTGAAAATATGCACCTATGGCAACTCTGCAACACGTGTTAAAATCTTGTTTCTATCATTTTCCATTTGTGAGATATTCAGATGTTTCCTATATATATATATATATATATATATATATATATATATATATATATATATATATATATATATATATATATATATATATATATATATATATATATATATATATATATATATATATATATATATATATATATATATATATATATATATATATATATATATATATATATATATATGTCTATCGTACACTTTGAACACATTTTATATGATACATCGCACAGTTTGAGCACATTTGAACAGTTTGAGCACGGTGTCGGAAGTGACATTGTCATCTATAGCGCTCTTCAAGCACGTCAAGTGTCCAAACTGTTCAATGAGACACGTAACGTTCAGTTTGGACACGCGTTACGTATTCGTTTTCCTGAAGTGTCAGCATACCAAAATGAAAGTTGTTTGAACAAAAATTGATTAAATTGATCTGTATCTATTCAGAAAATCAATCACTTAAACAAAAATTTTTAATCTCCTAAATTATTATCTACCCATGTTGATCAATTTTGATAATTAATAATTTGTTTATTCAGTTAAAATATTGTCTACTTTTTTATATCTTTACTTCCCCATCTTACAATGCTAAAAACAATCTATTTCATTAACGCCCTCTGATTTATTGGGTAGAATGAGCCATACTATTGACTAATATTAGAATGTTAATTTTAGTTGAAATTCAGAGCAAACAATCTTCTTTGTTTCTTTCTTTTGGCTTATGTATGTTAATACGCCAAATTGACAATAATTGGTTTATTTTTACAATCAGAATTTCATAAAGATTAAAAACATCAAAAATTTACAGATCAAATTTGTTTAAAATTTAAGTAATTTGTTATTTTGTTAGTTATAAGTGAAAGTTTATAATAATGATAATTGACACTTGATATGGCATGATCTTCACACCATCTAACGGTAAATAGCAGAACTTCAATTATTTAATTACACTAGGGTAACATTTTGTACGTCAGTTCATGACTCTGATTACCCAGAGTTAGCAAAGTTTGGAAGGGGGGTTAGGGATTATGTATACTTTTTTTCGTTAACGTCGGCCTATTTCCGCACTATGGCCAATCACCAATGCCACTACTCAACTATAATTATAGGTTGAGTTCACTGTGTACAGGTTCCCATTGCGACATATCCTTTGTTAAAATGGGCCTAGTTTATTATATACGCCAGCAGCTGAGTTTAAGCGCTCATCTGCTGACTACCGACACGTTTCAGCGGTTGGAGACAGATGAACGAAATCTTGACTTCAAGCACTATTTTGTCAAGTTTGTTCTTCACTCCGCGCTTTAAGAAATTGGCAACAGTTGAGTTCCAAAAGAAACACAGCGGGACTGGTGACGCATTTTGTTGACACAACTATTCAACTGATGGTGCCTAGTGAACTCAGCCAATCTTCCGTTTATTGGTGTATAATAATATATAATTCAAACAAAAACACATATCGACGCAGACGGTTGTTCCCTCATCAAATATTATTAAAATTCGTTTACGTTAATACTATTTGTTCTAATCGTAAGTCATGTCGTAATCATACATCCTAACGTGCAACTAATAACTAACCAATCAAACAATGTCAAACAACTAACCCATCAAAGAGCGCCATCTGTCAATGGGATAGATTAAAACAAGAATTTATTAATATTTTCGGTAAATCTACAGCAAAGTTCTCTAGAAATCTGTTATAATGAATCAGGTGTCTAGAATAACATAATAAAATCGAGTCAGAATATAGACTATAAAAATAAAAATGCTCTGCCTGCTTTAACTCTCAGTTGAGGCACATTTTTAACCGTACTTCCCACGCTTGGTTTGGAGTCTAGAAAATTGTTAATACAACCAATGATAACTCGTTTGGCGATTTTTCAGCTATTGAAAGCAAATTTCTAATGAAAATCCAGTTATTATTTAGTCTTTTAACGTTGTCTTAGGGATATTTCTATAATGCTTGTTATGAATATGAAGAATAAAGCGTGAATGCTATTTCTCTATTGTATTGTACACTAATGACAATGATAAAATAAATTCTTGTGCTTGAAATCATTTTGGCCGATTGCTTACATACTACTGACATACAGTAACGATACCTAATAGTTTTCATTTTTTCTCGTCATTCAAACAGGTACTTACACATGTTTTTTTTTAATTTAGTAAGTCAATACATTTTCTGATGTGTTTTCACATTATTTGCTATTTGCTTTGGAATGAAAACTATAAAATATTAATTCACAATTTATACATGTCTCCGTAACCTCCCTCTACGACATAACATTTTATCCAGTAAGTAAATGCAGAAAATTGTGATTTTTCATCTATACAATGATTTATAGGAACTGATTTGGTCAAATAATACTCATTTTAAGAACATCAAAAAAGATTCACTCTTTTATTTTTTAACATTCTTAAACCTTATAGTAGGCTACTGCGAGCTTTCACAGGGTTCCCACTAAAAACAGCACATCAATTTCCCTGACTTTTCCCTAATTTTCCTGACATGCCAAAATATATTTTCCCGACTTTGATCTTTTACAATTTACCCCCAACAAGTGCAACGCTACACTACTACAAAATACAGTAGGTCCTCGCGTCATGGCGGAAAACACTTCCCCATTTCAAATACAAAGCGATCATTGAACGCACAACTAAAGAAAAACAAATATTGTGGTTTTGTGGAAAAATAAATCATTAAGTAAATGGTTCAGAATTTCACAAAAAGCAAACATATTGTTTCAATTATTTATCATAAAAAGGCAATAAATAATTTTTCCCTAACAGGGACAAAAATTCCCCGACTCTTAGTCAATATTTTCACAATTTTCCCTGATTTCCCTGAACAGAATTTTTCTTCTACAAATTCCCTGACTTTTCCCGGTTTTCCAGACGAGTGGGAACCCTGTTTCAATTACTACTGATTTTGCAAGTAATTTGTTTCACTAAGTGAAGATTAGAACCTGTGATGAGCACTGATAAGTACACTTGGAGAACTCAAATCACCACAACACCTCTTTTTAAAGATCTGAAGCTCACTTCACTAACAAAGTTAGCGTCATCAGAGGATGTAAAATTCTCACTGCTAGAATTTTTCATTCTCTGATGACTCTAACTTTGTTAGTGAAAGGATCGTCAGGTCTTTAAATAGATGTGTTGTGGTGATCTGGGTTTTCCAAGTAAACCTAATTTGTTTCAAAGATCTATTTTTATATTTAGTTATGGCAAGAAAATGATATTACGCATTGGTAAATACGAAATGATTTCTGTAAAAATTAAGCCGCAATGAAAAATAAATGAGTACAATTAAAATATAGCAAAAATTCTTATGCCACACATCTTTCTGTTTGAAAATTGCCTAGACTGCAGTTCACCCGGGTTTCCTTCCAGTTCAAAGTTATAATTCAATGTAGCCATAAACATAATAGGTTAGGAGAAGTTGGGTAATAGGCTTGTTAATTGCTATTCAAAACAAACCAAACATGTACATTATTCGTAAAATCGGCAATCGAGCAAATACGATTCGCGTTCCCTCGATTGTTATTTTATTTTGAGGTCCATAATAGTATGTTTTATGACTCAAGGGAAAATTTTACGCCTCCTATTGTAGTTTCCAAGATACTGCCACTAGCCACCTTTGCATAAAAAGATTTTATAACATAGGTACCTATGCCTACCCTAAATAAGTCTAGCGATTTCATCAATTCCTGATTCTCTTAACAAAAATTCGCTAATAACAGGAGAAATAACTTCTAGTAAAAAATAGACATTTTTGTGTGATATGTCCAAAGTCACTTAAAAAGTGGTTGGTCATATACAGGCAGTGAACTAAACTATAACTATAGGTTGATTTCATTGTGTACAGGTTCACATTGCAACATGTTTGTTAACAATGGCCGAGTTCACTAGGCGCCCGCAGCTGTGTTTAAGCGCTTATCTGCTGACTACAGTGACTTGATAGATGCTTCACTCCGCGCTTTAAGAAATTGGCAACAGTTGAATTCCAAAAGAAGCACAGCGGGACTGGAGAACGCATTTTGTTGACACAACTATTCAACTGTTGGCGCCTGTTGAACTCAGCCAATCTGCTGTTTATAGGTGCATAATATATAACTCAAACAAAAAACGTAACAGTGCAGGCGGCTGTATGCTCATCAAAGAATATTAAAATTCGTTTACGTTAATACTATTTGTTCTAATCGTAAGTCATGTTGTAATCGTGCATCCTACCGGGCAACTAAGTAACTAACCAATTAAAGACGTCTAACAGCGCCATCTGTCAATGGGATAGATAAAAACAGGAAAAACAGGAATTTATTACTATTTTCGGTAAATCTATTACGAAGTTTTCTAGAACTCTGTTATGATGAATTAGGTGTTCAGAATAGCACAATAAAATTTTAAAAAATTCAGTGAGAATATAGACTATAAACATGGTCTGTTTTGCTTTGGCTTTAATTCTCAGTTGTGACACATTTTTAACCGTACTGCCCGCGCTTGCTTTAAAGGATAGAAAATTATTAACACAACCGTCTTTATATGATCACTCATTTGGCGATTTTTCAACTATTGGAAGCAAAATACTAATGAAAATCCAGTTATTATTTAATCTAATAACGTTGTCTTAGGGATATTTCTATAATGCTTGTTATGAATATGAAGAACAAAGCGTGAATGCTATTTCTCTAATGTATTGTAGCTCTCACTAATGCCAATACAATAAATTCATGGGGTTGAAATCATTTTGACCGATTGCTTATATACAACTGACATACAACAACGATAAAAAAGCGTGTACCTAATAGTTTTCATGATTTCTCGGCATTCAAACAGGTACTTACACATGTTTTTTAAATTTAATTTCGCAAGTCAATACATCTTTTGTGGTGTTTTCACATTATTTGCTTTTTGATGTGGAATGAAAAGCATAAAATATTAATTCCCAATTATACTTGTCTCCATAACGTCCATCTTCGACGTAAAATTTTATCCAGTAAGTAAATGCAGAAAATGGTGATTGTGCACCCGCAATGATTTACAGGAACTGATTTGGTCAAATAATCCTCATTTTACATACTGTAGAGCAATATCGTTATTAAATTTTGTGATATACACATCCAGAATATATACAAAGTGTATAAGGTGTATGAACTGTATAAGTGCTCAAAGTGTACTATGGACATATATATATATATATATATATATATATATATATATATATATATATATATATATATATATATATATATATATATATATATATATATATATATCGCTCTAATAACTTTATTGTGTGTAAATACTGTGTGTGTTTTTCTTTTTTATTAATTTAAATAAATTAGTGTCAAAAAGTTATAAATTGACAATAGAATTCAAAGAAATGTTCCATGGTTGCCCGTCTTACAACCGTGTATTCAAAGTTACATATAAACCCAACAGAAAACTGTATATATACTCAATTACCAGTTGACTAAAGAAATGGAAATGTAAACTAATTTATCTGATTATTATTGCTTTGGGTTCAATTTGTACTGGCTCGCTCTCCCTCTCATGGGTTTATTCGTGGTCCGGCTCGTCCATTTATTTCCCTTTATATAAATATTTCCTATCACCTGATATAAAAATTTGCCCAAGTTACTCAATTAAACTCAAACATTTTTTTTTTTTTTAATATTTTTTATAGAAACAAATTATTAACACTTTTCAACATTCGTTTTTCATTGCCTTAACTTAAAATGTTGCCTAATTTTTAGAGGCCTCTCTCTTAATAAAAATTTTATTAATTATAACAATTTTCTTATTTAATAAACAATTAACCACTTTGATATTTCACAAAACCTTTTAATATTATAAGAGTTTTTGTACCTTGCTGACATATATTGGGTTTCCTTGAATCTGCCTATCTTTTTCATAAACTTCGTATTTTCGTTAAGTTCTCGATCCTGGATATATTGGGTGGTGAGATGAATTTGAGGTTTTTTCTTTGCTTACAGACGAAGATAACCTCGAAATCAACTTGGCTAATACCTTAGAATCTTAGAATAAGGTACTTATTGTTTACTTTTAGTTTTTACTGAATTTTCATTATTATTTACTCTTCATGTCGTATATGGAAAATTTGAGGTAAATGAAACTACATAATATCATGCAGTAGTTTAGTCTATATCTATAAGCATATGTTCAGTGTAAACTATTAAAATTTTAATTTCAAAATGTTGTATGGTTTATATTTATTTATTTCATTTTCAAAAAGTATGGATACAGCGATAGTAAATAAATGTTGAAAAGAGTTCAGGTGCAGCAAGTGCGTTATGGTAGCGAATTTTCGTAAAAATATTCCAACTGGTGAGAATTCAATTTCACATTAAACTAGAATCTTCAGTTTTGATAAATACTAAAACCTATATAAAAGCAGCGTGGGTACTAAATTTAAAAAAAAATACACAATGAGCTTCACAGGCAACGATAAATTTGTTTTAGAAAACCATTTTTGTTATTTGGCTTCCAGAAACTGTTTCGATTAAGTGGACTAAAATGGATCATCCAAGCGACTAATAAAGAAAAATACGTGCCACGTTTATAATTTAGCAGGTACATTCGTTTTGTAAATAAAAATTAAATTTTCGGTAAATTTGCAGATTACCACATGAGGACTTTTTAGAAACAAAAATCAGAGACGTGCTTATATCTTCTTCTGTATGCACAAACCCAAGAAATATTTCTTGCAAACAGCCCCCAAGAACGTTACGGGACCAGGAGTGAATAGAGGTGTTGGGCGGAGAACAAGATAAAATGGAAATGTGAGCGGAAAATGCTAAAAAACAACTTAGTTAGACCTCTGTAAGCTGCCTTTATCCCATTTTGCAGCTATACCTCCTTAAAATTATGTTTATCCCGCCCAGAACCCCGATATTTACCGCAGGTCTCCTACTTTTCTTGCGGGTTGTTCCCAAGAAACTTGTCTTGTTTACATTGTTCTTGTTTATGCATTGTGGGCGGTTGTATGCATGCAGGAGGGGAAGAGGAACATCTGCACCAAGCAGTGAACCAATATTTTCAATTTATGTTAAACTGTTACCCCATTTCATTTGTTTAAAATATTTTTCCAAAAATGAAATTGAGGTTGTCTTGTTTGTCAGTCTTAGATAGAGAGCTACAATATTTCATCATTTTAAAAAAGTGTGGATACAGCAACAGTAAATAAATGTTGAAAAAGGTCTGGGTGCAGAAAATACTTAAGCTCTTCTTAAGCTAGAATCTTTAATTTTGAACCATAGTAACACCTATGTAAACGCAGCGTGGGTACTAAATTAAAGAAAAATAAGATAATGAGCTTCGCGGATAACTACAAGTTGGTTTTAAAAAACATTTTTTGTTGTTTTGTTTGCAAAAACTAGTTCGATTGGGTTGACTAAAACAAAACCATCCACGCAATTAAAAGGAAAAATTCCTGGCATATTTATAATAATTATTATATTAATTATTGTAAATAATTGCTCTTTTCTAGAAAATTTTTGTGACTTTAATGAAATTTGTAAAACGATTTTTTTTAAAGAGACTTACAGTACTTACATATATCTCCACCAAACTATAGTTTTCTAGCTTCATAGAAAATAGAAACTTATTCAGATAATCGCTAACTGGGACCTCTAAAGTCAGTCTCCCAGGTCCATTTAAATTTAAAGAGTTAGTTTTAATAATATACCTTACTAATAGTGTATAATTCTTATAAAAATTCACTACTATAATCCACTTGCTGCGTCCAGAAAATGTTTACTGTTTGATTAGTTTTGGTATGAGTATTTTAAAAACCTTAAGACATGAAATAATTCCAAATACCTTTTGTATTTTTTAAATTTTGAAAGAAACTTTGTTTTTATAAATTTAAATGCCTAAAAATATATACACAATTAAATTTACTTTCTTTTAGTGGTGGGTTTTGAACCTAGCTCTTTTTTATAAGTTTGTTTATGAAAAATATGTCACCTGTGAAAATGTACATTTGAAGTACTTAAACCTATTCACATAACCTTAAATTAAACCTTATGTAAAGCAACTTTTAACTAGCCATGAAGTTCGAACAATGTACACTGTTGTAGTACTTTCAGTGTGCAGTTTTAATAAAGAACATGTGAGGTCATAGGTCTTGCTTGTCCCCCTCGAACCGCCCCATTTTATGCAGGTGTTTCTTGGCGGCCATGTGACCCGTCAAGAGACCTGTTATGTTTCTGGGCTGTCCTCTGCTAAGATTTAGCAGCTCCACAGCTCTCTTTGAACTGTGTTCGTCAATTATTGACTTCCCATGCCTGAGCCCTGGACAGTCTACCCAGTACACCTTGTGTTGGTTTCTGACCCAGGACTTAATGGCTACCCTGGCAGTGCTCTTTGTCACGCTCAGAACCGGTTCCGGTCCCATAAATGATTCTGCTGACCCTCTCTTCGCGAGACTGTCAACTTCTTCATTGCCTTTGACCCCCCGAGTGAGCCGGCACCCAGTTGAGGGTGACCTCATTCTGCCCAGCCTGGTCGCTCGTCCCGTCTTGGCATTAACTCACCAGCCAGAAATTTACCTGTGGGATACTTAGGGTCTTAAGGGCTGCCTGGCTGTCTGTAGCTATGAGGATCCACTTGTTGGTGTAGCCCCGCTTGTTCTCCCGCACACAGTGCAGGATGGCGTACATTCCGGCCTGAAAGACCGTTGCATGGGCTCCGAGGGCAATACAATGACTTACCCTGGGTTCTTTCGAATAAACACCTGTCACCGCCCCACGCTCCCCGCCGGATCCGTCGGTGAACCAGACGAGCGCGTCCCGTGGTATGCCCGGCGTCTCCTCCCGCCATACCTCGGGGTCGGCGATTTCAACTGTAAAGTTGTTTTCCTTGCAGATTCGCGGGCACGCGAAGTTTGACCTCATTTCAAGCATGGGCTCCTTCACGACCTCCTGAATTTTGCAGTGGCCCCTGAAGCGTGGGTTGATCTTTAATCTACCATTGCAGGCTAGTCTGTATAGTCCTAGCCTGGCCTCCCCCATAATAACTAAGTGTAGGGAAGGGCAGATCCAGCAACACCTCCATGGCGGCTGTTGGCGTTCAAGACATGGCCCCTGTGATCCCCAGGCAATCCATCCTTTGGATCTTGCCTAGTTTTTGCTTGGCACTGGTTTGGCACACATTTTTCCATATAGTCACCTAGTGACATGACTGCCTTAAGCAGTATTCTTTCGACGTGTCCATTCCAGATTAGCTTAGAGTCCAATACGATTCTAAGATATTTTACCTCCCTGGCCATTGGAATGTTCCTACCATATAGAGTGAGAGTTCTGTGGCTCTCCCACTTCTTCCTCGTAAACAGTATGACTGTTGCTTTCTCGGGGCTCACCCCGAGCCCTTGGCCAACCGTCCACCTTTCCACCACTTTCAGTCCTGTCTGCATGCGCTCCCACACTGACTGTGTAACCTTTCCTCGGACTATAATGACAATGTCGTCCGCATAGCCCTGTACCTCATACCCCCCTCCCGAGAGCCTCCCTATCAGGCCGTTCACGACTAGGCACCAGAGCAAGAGAGACAGGACACTCCGCCGCGACACCCGCCAGCAGAGTCACCCCCCCCCCCCCCCCCGCGAGTGAGGTGAACACCGCCCTGTCCCTGAGCATGGAACCGATCCACCTGCAGCAGGTCTCTATTCCATGCTCCCTGACAACTGCCAGAACCGATCCGAATCAGGGGTTGCTGAAGGCCCTCTCTATGTCCAGGAAGGCCCCCAGCGTCACCTCCCTGTTCTCCAGCGTATTCTCCAGTTTCAGCACCAGTTGGTGCAGTGCTGTTTCTGTTGAGACTCCTGCTCTGTATGCATATTGTCCGCAGTGTAGGGGATATGCTTCCAGTACACCGCCCCTAATGTGCCGGTCGAGCAGTTTTTCCATTGTTTTTAGCAAGAAGGACATGAGACTTATTGGCCTCAGGGACTTTGCCTGGTCGGTTGGACGCCCAGGTTTAGGAATGAATACAACCCTGGCCAGTCTCCATGCCTTCGCTGGTTCTCATAATCAGGGTAAGCGCCGACGCCAGTGTATATATATATATATATATATATATATATATATATATATATATATATATATATGTATATATATATATGTATATATATATATATATATATATATATATATATATATATATATATATATGTATATATATATATGTATATATATATATATATATATATATATATATATATATATATATATATATATCCCTTGTTGGAGCATGATAGACATTATTCCATCAAATTCCGGGGATTTGTAGGGCTTAAAGCTGTTAATGGCCCATCTGATTTTGCTCCAGGTAACCACCTCTTTAGTGACTGTCCAGTCTACTCTAGATACCCGCCTATAAGGCGCCTCTATTCCTGCGTGTTCCCAGTCCGGAGGTGATTGGTATATTATGTTACAGCCGGGGAAGTGCGTCTGGAGTAAAATTTCCATAGTTTCCTCCCCCTAGCTTGTAAAGCCTTCCGTGGATATTTTAAGGGAGCCTATGTTGGTCTGAGTTTCCTTGGACAGGATCTTGTGTAGTCGAGCACTCTCAGATGTGTTCTCCACTTGGATGTTACGATACACGAATGTTGAATTAGAGCTATTAACATGAATACTTGCATTTGACAAAAATCCGTTGCCAACAATATATCTTCAAATTATGACTCCTTAAAACCAAACTCGTTTATTTTCAACCTGGACTTGACGAGAGTGTACGCATGGGCTATGACATAAAATCGGCCAAAAGGGCATTTTTCATAATACTATCTCAAATATTCAAATATGCAGAGAAGTGGAAGCAGTGGAAGTTGGTCTTGTATACCCTACATTTTTATATGACCTACCGTTTTGTCTGGAAAATTATAAACCAGATGGCAGCCTAAGTCGAAAACTCATTCCAAATTTGCGAAATAAAGAAAAATCTATTTTAAAGTATAGAACTTTAAAACAATGTCCTAAGTATGATCTTAAATAAATAAAAATTCGCAGAGGTGTAAAATTTGCTCAATCGACATGGCTTAAGCCATACATGGAGTAGAG
The DNA here is from genome assembly GCA_964006375.1 of Tillus elongatus. Taxonomy (NCBI): domain Eukaryota; kingdom Metazoa; phylum Arthropoda; class Insecta; order Coleoptera; family Cleridae; genus Tillus; species Tillus elongatus. Next base: position 174,240,245 of record OZ023262.1, on the reverse strand, counting down.
TTGCCAAATTGTGCAAATAATCACTTTAAGTATCGTAGTTCTAAATTGAAAATAAATTGCATATTTGGAAAAACAATCGATATCGAGCTTGCAACACAGTTTGAAAAAAAATCATCAAAAAATGGTACTGAAAATTATATAAGTAGACACAGGACAGAAAATAGACTATATATATATATATATATATATATATATATATATATATATATATATATATATATATATATATATATATATATATATATATATATATATGTATATATATATATATATACATATAGTAAAAAGAGGAGACATAGACCGGTTTTGTTCTTCTTAGGACTCATCATCAGCATGTCATACCTACGCTCCAATAAGCCGTCCTTAAGGCAGGCATTGCAACAAGAACAAAGCTGTAGTAGTCGTCATGGTAACTGACTTTTATCTAGTATTAACTAAGTCATTTTGGTTACCTACTATTAAAAATATGACATTACAGATTTCTGGAAAATGACTAAAAATATTTTCAGAAACTATATTAAAGAGAGGCATTACAAAGAATCTATGAAAATCACCAAGTGGTCAACTTGAAAAAAAGTTTTTACCGAATGTTTACAGTACTTTTTTAATGCATTTATACTGGTTACACAATTTCAATCACAATTTTTTATGTTTTTAGGATGCCCCCCATAAAACAGAGTTTTCAGCTAATAATGAAGAAGAAATCACCCAAATTTCTGGGTGTGGATCTATTTGTGGACCTGCTGTTTGTGGTAAAATTCATGGTATGTATGTAGTAAAAGTAGATTGAGGTATTTTAGTGACAATCTCTACAAAATGTTTTAGAAAACCACTATATTTTATGCAGCAGATGTCGGAGAAACTATGCATTGCAAAATGAAGAGAGATTGCACACAGTTGCACCAGACATAATTTATAGTGAAATAAGTAAGTATATATTTATATAAAGTATATGACTGAGATCTTACAAGACCACACCATTTAATTTCAAATGCAATATTATCTCAACATTACCTACTCCCCTTATTATGCATTTGCAAAAGGAATTTATTCACCAAATTTAATCAAAATCGGCCCATTATTTTTTGAGTTATTGGTGTGATATATATATATATATATATATATATATATATATATATATATATATATATATATATATATATATATATATATATATATATATATATATATATATATATATATATATATATATATATATATATATATATATATATATATATAGTGATTCACCGAAAACTTCCCGGCCACATATCTTAGCAGCAAGGAGGAATTTTTCAACTTTGTAAAAAACAAATGACTCTGGCCGTCGGTGGCTACGTTTAGAAGTCTAACGTAGATATGTCATATGCAGATTGTAGGTGGCGCTGGCGTCGAAAGAAATTATTCGTTGGCAGGAACTTTAAAATATTTTTTTGTATCACCTTAAGCAATTTTTGTTCAACCAAAAATTTTCGAAAAGTGAAAAGACTGATTTTGAGATAATAAAGGTACTATTATGAAACTTTGGGAGATTACAACTTGAGGACGGAAAATTATTTTTGTCATCCATGAAAACCTAATGACCTAGGCCAATGATGACTTTTGTTTAAAAGCTTATGCAGAATGCATTAAACGTAATTTATTGGTGGTGCTGAAATTGAATCATTTTAATCATTAGATTCTGCAAAAATATATTTCATTGATTTAGAATTCGTAAAAATATTAGTGTTTGCTATTTATTGCAGTTAAAACAAAATAAAAAAGTGACTGTTCAAGTGTTTAAGTAAGCATATATAGTTTGAAAAATCTTAATATTTTGCCCTTGAGTGACTCCTTGTTAGAGCTGCATATTTACACTACATAACTCATATCCATCTAGTGTTACTTGCAATCGCCTACAGTAGGCTTACAACTAAATTTCTCAGTGACATAGAAATACAAACTGGCAGCCATACATTACAATAAATCTTTTCAAGTAAACAAGTACTTAATTATTATTCAATTCCCACAACAACACGGACTACGACGAGCAACTTTCACATAAGCATAAGCGTCCAAAAAGGGGTGTAAAGTTAGTTCGCCTCCCCGTGGTGCACCCTGGATAGCGTCTACTATTAGACGTGAACTAAATGAACTAACCAAACCGTAACCCTTCCTAGTCATGTCTTAGGAGGGCCGGGAATGCTTGCCTTAATTGGCCGGCATTGCGAGGAGAGTCCTCTATAAAAAACCCACATCGCAAGGTTGTTGGCGGGTTGGTGCCGAGGCGATGATGCTTCTGGCCGATATGGCCGGGCATTGGCAGGATGGTAATTCTGTCGCTAACGTTAACCCTCCCCAGGGAAACCGGGCGACCTCCCTGTGTAAATGCCTATTCATGGGATGCGGGGCTCTTCCATGGAGGACTATTTTCCCTTACTGCTCGTGGGACCAAACATGGACACGACTTACACAGACCCAATAGAGGAGGTGGCAGGATTCAACCTTCCACTGGAACCTCCAGAGGGAAACAACAGGGGAAAGGAAAGTCCACCCCTAGGACGACTACCAAAGGTAGACCCTCCTATAGGAAGCTTGGTTATCGAGCTCCTAAAAAGGAGGAGGAACCTGCACCATAATTCCCTTTTCCTTTAAGCTCCTTAAACTACTCCTTTTTCCTCCATACATTCCTATATTCCTACCCCCATGACCACCAACTTAAGGTGCATTCAAGCTAATCTGCATCATGCTAAGGCTGCGACATACCTCCTTAGCATGAAATTAAAGGAAGAGCAAATAGATATTGCTCTTCTCCAAGAGCCCTGGACCGCTAATTCGGAACGAACTAAAGGGCTGGGTAACACTTCTGGTAAGATAGTAGAGGTGGGCTCTGGTACTAACCCCAGAGCCTGTATCTGGATCAGAAACAACTTGCAGTATTTTACACTTTCAGAGTACTGCACCAAGGACATGGCATCCATCCATCTCGTGATCACATCCGGGGGTACCAAGCTGGAAGTAGTGGCCTGTTCGGCCTATTTCCCTGGAGACAGAGATGCAGAACAACCACCTCCAGCAGAGGTGCGGAAATTGATCGCCTACTGCAAGAGGAACAACTATCACCTCGTAATGGGGTGTGATGCGAACTCCCATCACTTGGCTTGGGGGAGCACGGACACTAACAGACGAGGTGAATCACTATTTGAATACATTTTAGGGGAGGAGCTGGTTGTCAACAACATAGGCTCGGAACCCACCTTTCTTACAGCTAACCGGAGAGAGGTTTTAGATCTTACGATCAGCTCAAGGCTTTTGAGCTCAAAAATCCTCAAATGGAGGGTGTCGTCTGAACCCTCATGTTCAGACCATGCCCATATCCTATTTGAGATTGAAACAGGCCCTAGACCTGTGGTGGAGTATCGGGACCCGAGGAGGACGGATTGGGAGGGATACAAACAGTCCCTCGCAGGCAGACTAGGGTCCGCAATCCCCACAGTGAGGGATCGTGATGAGATCGAGATTGCGGCCGAACAGGTTAGGGAAGCTGTGGTCTCTGCCTATCACGAAAACTGTCCACTGAGGTCAAAGAGAGACAGTCGGGGGTCTACTTGGTGGAATAATAACCTCGATAAACTACGAAGAGAAGTTAGACGTCTCTTCAATCGTGCTAAGATTACAGGCAACTGGGAGCAATATAAAACTGCTCTAACACATTATAATAAAGAGATCAGGAACGCTAAGAGGGAGTCCTGGAGGAGGTTCTGCGGGGACATTAATAATTTGCCCAGCAGCGCCAGAATCCACAGGATTCTCTCACGCGACCGTGTACAGGAACTGGGATCGATAAAACGACCAGATGGTTCCTTTACTGAATCTCGGAAAGAAACGTTAGAGCTCTTAGCACACACACACTTCCCAGATTGTCTGATCCTGAGCAACGATGAGGTCCTACCAGCTGAGGGACGATCTAAACGCCCCCAAAGGGACGACTGGCTAGTTGCTCGGAGAATAGTTACAGCCTCGGCAGTGGAGTGTGCTGTGAATCATTTCCAGCCATTCAAGTCGCCAGGGGAGGATGGGGTGGTACCGGTCCTACTACAAAAGGGACTGGAGATTCTCCTACCCTTCCTTATCAGGCTGTTCAGAGCCAGTCTGGCCTGGAACTATATTCCTTCCAGCTGGACGGTGGTTAGGGGGGTTTACATTCCCAAATTGGGACGTAATGACCTCCTACCTACTTCACTGAGACCTCTCAGTATTACATCATTCCTCCTGAAGGGATTGGAAAAAATACTGGACGGACACATTAGGGGGAACATCTTACCCAAGAACCCCCTAAATACCCACCAGTATGCCTATCAAACTGGCAAATCAACTGAGTTAGCGCTCAATAACCTCGTCGAGAAGATCACATACTCTCTGGAAAATGGAGAGGTTGCGGTGGCGGCATTTCTCGACATAGAAGGAGCATTTAATAATGCATTACCGATCTCCCTCTACGAGGCCACTATCGCTAGGGGGGTGGAACCTACCATCTGTGGCTGGATCGGAAACATGCTGCACAATCGGACCATTATTACCTCATTACGGGGAGAGGTGGTCAGCGTTAGGGCTGCGAGAGGGTGTCCTCAGGGGGGCGTTCTATCCCCCCTGTTGTGGTCCCTCTTTGTGGACGACCTGCTGGCTATCCTCGGACTCTGGGAGGTTGAGGTCCAGGCGTATGCGGATGATCTCGTCATAATAGTTAGAGGCAAATCTGAGGAGGAACTGTCTAGTACTCTTCAAGAAGCACTAAATGTAGTCAATGATTGGTGCCGTAGGGAACAGATGTCTGTGAACCCTCGCAAAACGATCATTGTCCCGTTCACCAGAAAAAGAAGGTTGGACAAATTAAAACCACCTAATCTTATGGGGGAAAACATTCCATTTTCGGACCAAGCTAAATATCTGGGAGTTATCCTAGATAAGAAGCTCAACTGGGACAGACAGTTAGAAAATGTTATCCGCAGGGCTAAGATGTCCCTGTGGACCTGCTGAAGAATATGTGGGAACAACTGGGGAACAAACCCCCAACAGATGTACTGGCTCTATGTGGTGGTTATCAGACCTATGATAACATATGGAGCCATAGTTTGGTGGCCTAAGGTACTTCGTGGTACCGCGAGGGCCAAACTGGCTCATCTACAGAGACAAGCATGTCTGATGTTAACGGGAGCGATAAGCACCGCACCATCAGTCGCTCTGGAGGTCCTCCTCAATATTCCCCCACTTCACATATGGTTGGAGAGGGTGGCGAGGTGGACAACATACAGACTAATACAAACGGCAGATAACATGCCGAGGGAAGTCAGTCTGAGGGGGTCCGGACTCCTTGATGACAGTGATTGTCACAGGATTCTGGGAATGGTCTCGGACTTGATGCCTACAAAAATCAGCAGAGATCTGTCTTTCAAGACCGTCCTCCCGGAAAGGGAGGACTGGGACCGGAACCAATCGACCCTGTTGAGAACGGACCTCTGCTGGTACTCTGACGGCTCCAAAACCAATATGGGAGTAGGAGCCGGCGCATATGGGGGTAGCACCGATGCTAGACTATCAGTTAGCCTCGGCAAGTACGCAACCATACACCAGGCAGAAGTATATGCCATCGAGATGTGTGCAAGGGAAAGCTTAAAAGACCTATGCACAAACAAATCGATAAAGATATATGCAGATAGCCAAGCTGCAATAAAGGCTCTTGGTTCCTACCGGTGCAATTCAAAGACGGTATGGAGTTGTAAATCTGCCCTTAACGAATTGGGCAGCTGTAATGAGGTGTCGCTGGTCTGGATACCGGGTCACTCGGACCATGATGGCAACGTTGCGGCAGACACGCTTGCCAGGAGTGGTGCCCAGTGTGACTTTGTCGGACCAGAACCGGTGCTGGAAATAACATCTTGCACAGCAAAACGCACCTTAAAGACCTGGACAGATAGAAGGACAATTCAATATTGGCAAAATCTTCCAGGATTAGCTCACTCTAAGGCCTTCATAAATGGCGTGTCTGAGTCAAGGGCTAAGAAACTTCTAGAGTTGAACAGACAACAACTGAGTACTCTAGTCGGCCTGTATACAGGACACTGTCGCTTGCGGCATCACATGCACCGTATTGGGATCGGTCAGGAGACCGAGTGCCGGCTGTGTATGGAGAATGACGAAACAGCAGAGCACGTGCTGTGTTCCTGTCCGGCAGCGGATAGGACTAGACACCTGCTCTTTGGCAAGGTAAAGCTTGCTCCAGAGGATCTGGATCAACTTTCGCCCGCAAAGGTTATCGACCTCTGTAGGAGGCTGGATTTGTTGGGCGAAATATAGACATTAGGCGTGAGCCACAATAGACCTTATGGTCGCGGTGGAGGGACCGATATGGACCACTCACAATCTAACCTAAGCGTCCAAAGCTTATACTTACCCGCTAACGCCCCCGCGGCAAAACCTCGATATCCCACGGCACCTACGGGGCCGTGAATGGGGTCTGCATGAGCATTTCCCCCTCCTGTATCAAAAAAAAAAACAACAAAAATATAACATGATCATTATTTATGGAGAGTGTAAAGGAAATGACAGTGCAGCTATAAAATTGTATTCGAGGTGATACCCGAACAGGACCACTCCGGATTGTAAAACATTTCAAAATTTGAAAATGAATCTGATTGCCTACAGAATATTCAATCAGTCAAAGCAAAATCATATAAGTGTTGTCACGAATGAGCAACGTTGAGCAGAAGTCCTACAGCTTGTAGAAACTAACCTGCATATATCAATCACAAATATATCACAAGAGACTGGTATGTCTTATTCCTTATGTCAAAGAATACTTTTGAAAAATAATTTTTATCCATATAAAGTACACTTAGTACATAATTTACGACCTAGAGATTCTAAGAAAATATTATGCTTTATACCACGAATGTCTATCATGGTAGCAACTGACAACGATTTTTTAAATAAAATTTTATAGAAGTGTTTTTTTTTGTTATAACGTAAAATATTAAGTTTGTACTAACCTTTAAAATGTTTGTAATATATCAGATATCACTACTTAAAAGTTTGATAAATAAGTTTCTATCTATTTAAGACTTGTTTTGTTGCTGTTTGTTTTAAGAGATATGTAAAATTTTGTTAAAATATTTAAAGCTTAAAATGGGGTTAAGTAAATTGACATTGACACTCCAAAATTCCATAAATTTCAATGCGTTTCTCAGTTTTGTGTATATAGACATAAAATATGTCTATGGTAAGAAATACGAAAACAATTAATGACAGTTTGTAAAATTAATTAGATTGCTTTGGATACAAAATCTGAGCAGGAAGTGACAAATAATTGAATAAAAACTCTCTTGAATTTGGTTCATCATATCAAGAGGATGCCAGTGCATTTTGCTAATACAAAATAGTGAGAATAGTAAGTAAAATTGGAAAATTAAAGTTTGAAAGTATTTGAAACTATAAATTAATCAATAATGTGTCCCCTAAATGAGCAATAAGCTCAAAAGAAGAGCTGCAAGAAAATATATGCAAATATCAAAATAATAATTGACGCCAGACACGCGTTATTTTGAAGTAAGAAGTCTACAAGATGGCTGCTTAGCAACGATGGATTTCAACGACGTAAACAGCGGTTGATAAGGAAGGAATCAGGAAGTTTCGAAGGTATAAACTTCTGTAATAATAAAAAGGCCTTTTTAAATAGAATGAATAAAACTTTTAAATTTCGGTAATGAATGTATGAATGAAAATTTGTGTTATTAATGTATGTAAACCGCTAATCTGTTTATAATATTTAAACAAGAAATTCATTTATGTCTTAAAATCACCAATTTTGTAAAAGCGCAAAGTAAAAAAATTTGATTAAAGATAAAACCTAAATTAAAAGAGCTCAAGTAATAATATAAGAATTTGTTGATTAAGTAGTTTGTGTGTGTGTGTGTGTGTTTCTTTTACGTTGGCCTATTTCCGCGATTATGGCCAATCACCGACGCCAGGGAGCAGTTTCACCTCACTATCCTGGAAATTTTTACGAACCCCTGCTTTTCTGTAAGGAGGATAGGGATCTTTAACGTGCCCAACATCACATGGATACGGGACCTATGGCTTTACGCCCCCTCCGAATGGCGGAACGTTCAGACATTCAACGGTTGATGTTAATTTTACAGTTTGTACTGAAAAAGTGAAAGGAGTACCCTGGGATCGAACCCAGTACCCTTCGGTTCAGAGGCACACGTTCTTACCCCTGAACCACTGAGGTTCTTGATTAAGTAGTGGTGTTATTTTGTTATTTCTTTATCCTTATAAAATTAGTAGAATAAAATCAGACATACATAAAATTTTTGATGCAGTATTATTATTTGAGGATATGATAAATATATCTGGTTTTAAATTTGGGCAAATAAAAGGGAAATCGAATAATCATTAAATTCATTAATAAAAAAATTAAAAAAAAAGAATTCACTGCATACCCTAGTAGTATGGAGTCAAGAGCCGGGCAAATATAAACACATGTAAGGTATAAATTTAAAAAATATACAAAGAAAGACCAATAACAAATATAAACATGAACTCTTTTATTTGCAAAGCATTACATCACATGAAAAAACTTATATACATCAGATATTTAATCAATCATACAAAATATAAAATTAATATCTATTAAACCCACATAAAGCCACAAAATCAATATCACACACACACACACACACACACACACACACACACACACACACACACACACACACACACACACACACACACACACACACACACACACACACACACACACACACACACACACACACACACACACACACACACACACACACACACACCATCACACACACACACACACACCATCACACACACACACACACACTACATTTATTGTGATGGACATACTGTCATCCCGGAATATGGCGGATTTGAAGTGGCAATGTGTTCCTCTTCGGTTTCTGAGATGGCAGTACCATGCAGATTCTACAAACACCCCTTCTTTATAGAGAAAATTGAAGATAAACAGATCCGTCACATTTATAGCTCTTATTGCAGTGTATCAAATGTCTGCCAGATATATTGTAATTTGGGATTGTGTTAAGAAAAACCGCCAGAATAAATGCAGCGTCAACAAATGTTACATACCCTCTCGGTACAGCGTTGCCACCTTGCTCTTTGAATACCAATGTATTCTAAACTTGCATATTTCTGTTTAAAACATTTTACAGTGTGAATTACATACCAATCGTAAACTGTATTTGCCTATAAAGCATCTAATTTGTTGTGTATTCTTTTGGAAAGCGCAACCCTACTTTCAAATAGTCGTGAAAAAAATCCTTTCAGAACGTTCTTAACAAAAAAAACAGCAACATAAAAAATCGATGATGTGTGTATGTGCAGATATAGATTGGTTTTGTACGATAACTTTCGAAATCTTGAGATAATCATTTTGTTTTTAGTGAATTTTTATTTAAAAAAATTCACTAATAGAGAGGTATCGATGGTGAGACTTTCCAAAAATTTTTTCAAATGAGCGCGAACTAGGACCCCTAAAACCCATGTCATGGGGTCACTTTCAATTTTTATATATATATATATATATATATATATATATATATATATATATATATATATATATATATGTACGTATCAGCCCGATAACTCAAAAAGTTATTAACCGATATTGATGAAACTCGCCAATATTCTTTATTTTATGGATGAGTTTGTTAGCCAGGAAAACGGGACAAGATTTTCAGAGAAATTTTCTCTTATTCTTGCCGCCAGATGGTGAATTGTCAGATGAGACTTTTCAAAGGCTGTTATCTCAAAATATTTCTATAACAATGTTTTCTTATTTTTACTTTACCTGAAACCCCTAATCATGTTCTATATTTTTGTCTGAGTTACGACCCTCTTATACAGGCCGTTCATGGAAATCATTTATAACAGCTATCTCTGTTATTATTGGAGCTACAATGTGGTTAAAATGGGTAAAGTTGTTAAGTTTTCACGAACATGTCGATTCTGACATTAAAAAAACAATTGCAAAACAAGTTCATATTTCTAAATGGAACACTAGGTAATTTCCCAGCTAGTTCAACTGCAAATTCGATTGTTCATCTTATAAAGCTAACACCTTCTTGTCGATTCAGCATAGTTCCAGAGATATCTATATCTGGATATGCTTGTTCACGGGAATCGTTTAAAATATCCATCTCCGTTATTATTGGAGCTACAATGTGGTCCAAATGGGGAAAGTTGTTTAAGTTTTTACGGGCATCTCGATTCTCAAGTCAAAAAACAATTGTGTTTCAAATTGCTGAGATTGACATATCAAGTTCATTTTAACGAATTTTCCGTACAACGAAAAATTCACTAATGGAGAGATCTTTGTATATATATATATATATATATATATATATATATATATATATATATATATATATATATATATATATATATATATATATATATATATATACGGCGTTTTTATCAATAGATAGCGGAGCCCCATGGAAATGACGCATTGAGAGGGCTTTTTGTTTGTATTACTCGTCGAAAAAATCAAGGTGTCGTATATGGGCTCGGTCAAATAATGACTGGATTTTAAGTTTTCTCAGAAATGTTTTTAGCATTTCTGTGGAACTTATTTTTGTAATATGTTGGTAATTAATAATAAATGTTTGGTACGTTATTGTAAAAAACAAAGTTGTTGAATTTTTGTGAAAAATAAAATTTAGTGTAACATTACTGAAAGCATTTTCTGTAAAAGAAATTTCTGCACATTTTCAGATTTTTTTTTCAATTTTGGCCCTAAAGTTGTTTGTGAATAATTATATCCTGGCAGGTGTGTAAACAGCTTAAAGAGGTTCGTTGGACAGGAAAATCGGACCAGTTTTTTTCTGGAAATTTTAAAGTTTATTTTCGGAAAATGTTTGTACTTTTTTAAACAACAAAGCTATTTTAATGAAATATGGTACATTGTTACTACTATATAGGTTACACTGCTAACCAAATGTCTATTTAAAAACAATACATATTTGACATTGAAAACATTTTAAAGAAAATTCGCTACCATAACGTACTTGCTGCGTCCAGACTTTTTTTAAATGGAATACTTATACTTATACTTATTCATTTGTAATAAAAATTATACTATGCATCTTACAAATAAGCTATCTTGTTGTATTGACAAAATTCCTTTAACATCCTCCCAAACTCCTTCTATCACCAAAACTTACTTTAATAAATGTCACTTTTGATTTTCTTCTTAAATTTGCTTCTTCTGCTATAGCGGGTCCCACCAACGCTTCCACAGTAGCCATAGATATTCATGTTTACTTTTAGTTACGTCTTGAAATTAATTGTAACTAAATCTCAAAAATTATAATTCTCCAGTACAATAATTTTGACATTTCTACTTAACAGTAGATATCTAGATCTGGATATGCTTGTTCACTGGAATCTTTTACAATAGCCATCTTTGTTATTATTGGAAGAAGAGCGTTAAAATTGAAATAATTGTCAGAATGTAGAAATGGGCCACTTTCAGAAGTTGACCAATGCCGTTGTTAGATCTTGTGTTTTGTCTTGACAGATCAAAAAAATTATTTATGTATTGTTCATCAGAGTGTGTGGCTAGGAATGTCATCATCTACTTAGTCACTTTGATGCATTCTGTGCTGCTAGTCACGTGAAAATATTTTGAATGGTAGGTATGTCTTATCACAGTGGACAGTGGTAACTAAAAAGGTTTCTATTGTGTGAGGAAACTTTCTAAATTTAGTTTCAGATTTTTAATACCTACTCTAGATGCTTGTGGAAGGTTACGAGAATGAATTTCACTGTGTTCATTGACTAGTGGCAATGCCTTAATCCGATATGTGTCATCAGTTGCTAAGGCAATGATAATTCATTGAAATGAAATATGATTAATGTCATTTTGAGGTTTCTCGTTGTATGGTCTTACTAATCTGCAGATTTCCTACCAATCTCTGGTATTTGGATTTGTCATAGTGAGTTTATTTCATTTTATTATGTTTAATCTTGTTCTTGTTTTGTTTTTTCGTATTTAATTAATGCATGTTCGTTAATTCCTAAGTTAGTAATTCTAGTGAAACTTTTATAGTTCAATATTGATACTCTTTCCACTTTCATTTCTTGTAATTAGTAACAAGATGAAGTAGTCCTGTGCAGAGAAATATTACATGTTGAAACATTACTTTTTGTCCAATAAGAATGCTGCACAGTTATCTAAAACACAATTTTAGAGGAAGTATCCCGATCGACATATACCAAGTCATACATACTTCAGAATAATGTCAATGAAGATCAGAACTATTGGAAACTTCGATCGTAAAAATACTCCAGATCAGCTGATGAAGAAATTGAAACAAATGTTCTTAGCCCATTCGAGGTAAACAAGGCCAAGTGTGGCTGTTAAATTGGCTTCGTGCATAAACTACTGAAGAAATACAATTGTAAAGCATTTAAGGTGCTCCTTGGAGACAACAAGATGCGAATCCAGTTCTGCCGATGGCTCCTGAATAATGTCAAAGAAGATTACTGGTTCCTTAGTAGCATCATCTGGACGAATGAGTCCAAATTCTTCCATATGTCTCACATCAATAGGAGGAATACTCATGTATGGAGTTAGGATCGACCACATTTAATTGAAGAGATTCAGACCCGGAGGAGATTTTCAACTAATGTTGGGTGTGTCATTATTGGTAAAACAATATGTGATCCATATTTTTATAAAGCACATTGAATCCACAAAGATACTACAATATGTTTAATAAACAACTGGCCATTATTCTAGAGACTGTGCTATTTGCTGCAAAAAACACTCTTATTTACCAACCCGATGGTGCTCCACCACAGAACAGCTAGAATTAGAGACCACTTGAACGTAATGTTTGATACTTGGATTGGGGCCGATGGACCCATACTATGGCCTGCTCGATCGCCTGATCTAACTCCTCTCGATTTTTTCGCTGTGGGAAACCGTGAAGGACCTGGTATACACAAAACCAATAGTTAATTTGGATCATTGAACAAAAAATATAACTGCGCTTAGATCTATCAACTAATTGCTGGGCATGATGGGGAATATGACAAAGCGAGCAAGATTATGTATTCTCCATGATGCAGACAATTTCGAACAATTTTTATGAAACATTGCATTAATTGCAAAGTGTTAGGATGAGGTAATAATGTTATGATTGACGTTTAAAATGGCTTATATCAAAATAAAATGGTGCTAAACATTCACTCGTTTTTTTGAAACCAAAAAAGCAAGAGAAGCCACAACTATAGTCAGTTGTCAATTGTAAAATCCATGGGGTTTATTATTATTATCTTTTTTTAAATTTATTAATATATTGTCTGACAATTGTCTACAATGAATGGATTTTAAATTGAACATTGGTTGAAGCTAACACAAATGAGAAACCATCATTGTGTGTTCATAAAGCTTCTCACAATTTGGCACGCGGAAAATATACTTAACGGCTGTAAACAGGAGCAAATGGTTTTATTTATTTATAAGATTTCAAGGTTTCAGGTGCAATTGTTTTTTTTTTACATTTAGAATCGACATGCTCGTGAAAATGCGAACAACTTTCCCCATTTGAACCACATTGTAGCTCCAATAATAACGAAGATCAGTGCAGTTGAACTAGCTGTGAAAATACCTAGCGTTTCATTTAGAAAAATGAGCTTGATATGTCAATATCAGCAATTCGATGCGCAATTGTTTTTTGACATCAGAATCGACATGCTTATAAAAATTTGAACAACATTGTGGCTTTAATAATGATGGAGATAGCTATTGTAAATGATTTCTGTGAACAAGCTTATCCAGATCTAGATATCCCTGGAACTATGATATTGTGGAGGCTGATACTTGATGTAAACCTGTTGTCAAATTGGATAAATAAGCAAATTGATTTACAAAATTTTATTGAACGTCTAACTGCAGTTTCACTGAAAGTTCTCAGTTTTGTCAAAAATTGTGTAAATCAATTTGTTTATTTATCTAAGTTCCCTGGAACTATGCAGAATCGACAAGAACGTGTTAGCTTCATAAAATAAACAATCAAAATTGCAGTTGAACTAGCCGGGGAAATACCTAGCGTTCCATTTGGAAATATGAACTTGATATGTCAATCTGTGCAATTCGATGCACAATTGTTTTTTTAAAGTCAGAATCAACAGGGCGTGAAAACTTAGCATCCTTCCCCATTTGAACCAAATTGTAGGTCCAATAATAAGGGATATGGGTCTTGTAAATGATTCCCGTGATCACCCTGTATAAAAGGATTGTAACTCAGAAAAAAATATAGAACAAAATTAGGGGTTTCAGGAAAAGTAAAAAGAAGATAACATTGTAATAGGAATATTTTGAGATAACACCCTTCGAAAAGTTTCATCCAGAAATGCGTCATCTAGTGGCAGGAATAAAAAAATAAACAAATATTTCCTGAGTTATACTTGAAATAACTTTTCGAATAGTATTTTTCCAAATCTCTGGTTGCCATAGTTACCGAGATATGAATGTCGCTCTCCTAATGAATCACTCTGTATATCTCGGCCCCAATGCACTTTTGATGTCTTTTTTGCCACTATTCCATTATGTTGTATGAGGTACTATCAAAGCTTGCTAGTTTTATTCGTGACCGCTAAAAGTGTTATCATCTCAGAACCCAATAGAATGACCATACTTTACCCTTTGTTTGAAAAGAGTTTGTTGAGCTAGGTATGTACTGAAACACTGTTTTCACAGTAGCAGTGAATTTTTATCATTGTAAAAGGCAAATACTTTTAATGTGAATTTTGGTAATATTTAGGTATCTGTATACATGTATTATTAGCAAGAAGACCAATAAAATTATTATTATTATCTTGTTGTATGTGTTGAAATGTATGTAGATAGATAGATAATTTATGGAGCCATGAGAGAATACAAATTGTAGTCAAACAAGTTCAAAATGTATAACATGTATAAACACAAAGTGTAGAGAAAACAAAAATAGGTCTTTAATTATAAAATGTATTTTTCATGTTATAGAAGGTAGCAAAATCCTTTTTAGTTCTTTTACTCTACTAGCTCAGAAATGATCCATGAACCTCCATGGTGTTGTTATGTTTTCTTTATTATTTATATTAGAGAAAAAAATATATTTCAGTTTGTCCCTCAAAGCTATGTTTAAAAGTGTTTTTACCAGAAAACTGCCATCTCGCATTAGGTACAAAGATCATTTGTTCAGGCAAGGCAAATTTTATTACACTATAATATAGTCGTATTATAATTTTAGATATTTTTGGTAATAATGAGTTAAAATACGTTAAAAACAACTTACAACTTTAAACATCCTGTATCTCAGAAAAAATGCTCCTGGGATATTTATTATATATTTTTGTAGATGTAATTCAACTGAAAAATCATACTTAATTTTTTCTCAACTTTTTATACCACTTGCATGATGACTAAATATTTCTTTGGCGCTTACTAATATTCAACAAATTGAAAAAATTGGGTTACTTATTATTCAAGCAGGGAAGTGTTAAAATTTTTGCACCTTTTACTTTACTGTTTAGAAATGTATTACTTACCATGTTATAAATTAAATTATAGACCTGGAAAGACATGAGATACAAAGCAAAAAAAAAAACAAAATGCTTATATACCTATAGTTAGGTATGCTCAAAAGGAGCTGGCTCTTCCCCTCGACAAAGGCCAAGAGAATTAGATGAGGGAATGCACTGAATATGATTAGTGGTCAGTGCCAGTGGACATAAAAATGTGTTTTAAATCATGTGTGGAGTTTGTAAGGAATTGTCTCTCAATTTTACGAAAGCATATACTTAATCATTTACATGTGCCTTATAGGACTGCAAGAGGGGTGTGGGTTGTGGGACACGACATACCCCTTACACATTATGGACTAACTTCCGGTATTTCAGACTTACCATCATTATCTCTCAGTATTTTCTTTTTAGTGGCAGGTATATTAATGGACAACAACTTGTGCTTTTAATAACTATAAATAAATACTGTTCCTATTTCTTATAGATAATAAGTCTGTGCCTCCCACGAATTATACTGCAGCTAACATGGCTAGTTTATCGATATTTGCAATTTTATTATATGTAATATTTAATAAAATTTATTCTTAATATTTTTCCAACAAATGATTCAACCAACTTTCACTTGTTCCAAAATTGATATAATATAGGTTAAGTTAAAATGTAAACAAAATACGACAGCGGTAATGTGGATGTATCGGATGTTAAAATGAATGTCAAGTTAGTCCAGACTGCTCGCTGCATTTTACTCGATATTTATCACACGAGTTAAAGAATACCAAATGCTTGCGTATAGCAGCAGAACTTTTTAGACGTTTTAAAGAAAAAATGAAAGAAGATTTTTTTAACTTATCATGAATTAGTATAAATTGGGAAAACTGCCCAATGAACTTATGAAGAGTATTACTATTATGAAAACGATGAACATTTAAAAATCCAGCACAGGATAATAAGTGTGCATAGTCATCTGGCAAAGATTGTGTTAAATTATAGTGAAAAATAGAAGAATAATAATAAAAAATTCAGATGCAGCAATAGTGTTATCGTAGCGAATTTTCATTAAATGTTTCAAATTTAAATAACTCAATTTGCGACTACCCAAGACACTTTAATTTTGGCATATGCTAAAGTCTCTCTCAGACGAACATGTCTATGAAATTTCATCCAAATAACTGTTATTTTACAAAATATAATTTTTTTCAGAAACACTAATGTTTTTTTTAACTAGTCGGATTGGGTCGAGTAACAAACTCATCCAAGCTATTAAGAAAAGAAAGACACGTGCCAAGTTAGTAATCAAACTATGATACAAGAACAAAAATAATAACGATAAATGAGGATCTGACGGCAAAAAGGAAAAGAGGCTAAATGCCAAAAACTTAACTTTGTTATAACATTATTTAAAGAAGACATATTTGGAAAAAGGGGAGAGTTAAACCGAAAAGGAAACTTATGAAAAATCTATTCTTTTGATAAGGTGCAGAAGCTACAACAAACTCAAAAGGGCTGCCTTTAGACTATGCGATGATGACTGTGTCTTTAGCTTAAGGAAATAAGCGGTCCATACGCACTTTTCACATTTTTGTGTAAAATATACTGTATATAAGTTTTATAATAACATCGCAAGAGAGAAAAATATGTGATTTTAGACATGTCCTTTTAAAAATGTAAATGGATGTGAATCAGTCTTGTAAATTAAGGTCTCAGAGAAGAAAAAAAATACATAAATTTTTTTATTTTTGTTTGTTGTTTTTTTTATGTAATTGGTAATGGTTTCTGTGTTTATTTATAATTGCTTTGAAATTTATTTTTTTTTTGAGTGTACAGCATTTTTAAAGCGGACAGATTCATTGTCAGTAAAGATGTAGTAAAGTTTAGGTTATGCTATTGTAGTATTATTGTATATTTTTTTCTACGCAAAATTACATACTTAGTCACTATCTACAGGATGATTTAAAGTGATGGCCCATTAGAAGTATCTCGGGAATGGAGAATAATATCGATATGATATTTTGAATGTAGTCCTTATGAATTAGGATATATTTAGTGAAAATATTATCAAAATAGCGGCATTCCCGGTTATACTGGAAGTGGGTCTCAACTTTGTTATCTTAAATAAGCTGACCCAATTCTCATTTTTTTTAGAGTTCTATGAAAAATTTTAAGGTTAATCTGTACTAGGTTCCTTATATCTAAACTTAAAATTTTCCGACATAGAATTTTTTGAACGAATATTGATAGAAAAGTTTGATTACATAAAAATTAATATCTCTATAATGATCAATGATAGGAGGCTAATTTTTTTCGTGTGAGCATGAGGGGATATTACAGCTACCACTCATCTGGCAAAATCATAAGAATTTCTTGACCACATAAAACAGCAAAGAATCAATTCCCAAATTGCACTACACCCATTTCAATACATCACTCGACAGAGGAAATAAATGCACATTTAACCATTACCAGGTTTACCCAAAATGTAAGTTCTTTTAGCCTTGGTCTCAGATTCTACACTGACAGCACTATTGACAAAACAAAATATGGAATAAATATGACAGATGTTACACATAGTTTACAATTATTTATTACTTCATATTGTTGGTCTCTTATTGTTGATGAAACGGTAAATAATAGACAAATTCAGATGTGTAAGGCTAGATGCATTTTCACCACAATTAGAACCGTAGACTGGTTTCACTCTAATTAGAGCTCGTCAGTACGGCATACTAATTATAGTGAAAATACACCTATAAAGTAATACGGCTATGATAGCCAGCCTTCCAACACTAAGTGAGTGGTGAGACACGAAGCAATGTGCCGCCACCTAGCTGCGGAACCAAGTAGTTTGTTGTTACGCCAACTCCAAATAACACAAAGTGTTAAAAAATAGAGACTGTATACAACCAACTAACAATTTAGTAAATTGTCAGCTCTGGCCTATTTCTACCCTAATATAGGGACAAAGTATGTAAGGCTAGATGCATTCTCACCACAATTAGAACTGTAGACCGGTTTCTCTCTAATTAGAGCTTGTCAGTACGGCATACTAATTGTAGTGAAAATACACCTATAAAGTAATATGGCTATGGTAGCCAGCCTTCCAACACTAAGTGAGTGGTAAGACACGAAGCATTCTGGTGAGAATGCATCGAGCCTTACATACTTTGTCCCTGTATTAGGGTAGAAATGGGCCAGTGCTGACAATTTACTAAATTGTTAGTTGGTTGTATACAGTCTCTATTTTTTAACACTTTGTGTTATTTGGAGCTGGCGTGACAACATACTACTTGGTTCCGCAACTAGGTGGCGGCACGTTGCTTCGTGTCATACCACTCACTAAGTGTTGGTAGGCTGGCTACCATAGCCGTATTACTTTATAGGTGTATTTTCACTACAATTAGTATGCCGTACTGACGAGCTCTAATTAGAGCGAAACCGGTCTATGGTTCTAATTGTGGTGAGAATGCATCTAGCCTTACATACTTTCTCCCTATATTAGCGCAGAAATGGGCCAGGGCTGACAATCTACTAAATTGTTAGTGGTTGTATACAGTCTCAATTTTTTAACACTTTGTGTTATTTGGAGCTGGTGTGACAACATACAATTTTTTTTAACTCCCTCAGGGCTCGTCCGCGGCTTTGCCGCCCCGATAGCACTGCAACCTTTGGCTTATTGTGCATACCCTTAGTCTTTTTACTCCACCCATTCCAAAATTACTGTGCCTTGAACTAGTCTGCACAGCGATTGGTAGGCTGAAGTTTTATAATGCTCTGTGTCCAGTTTAGACTGACCGTAGATCAGTTGTTTTTTGTGGTCCAGAGCTTTACACTCGCACAAGATGTGCTGGGCTGATTCCTCCCCCTCGCCGCTGAGTCTGCATGCGAGGTCCCCCTCGAACCGCTCCATTTTATGCAGGTGTTTCTTGATGGCCATGCGTCCCGTCGAGAGTCCTGTTATGTTCCTGAGCTGTCCTCTGCTAAGATTTAGCAGCTCCACAGCTCTCCCATATCTAAGCCCTGGACAGTTTGCCCAGTACACCTTATGTTCGTTTCTGACCCAGGACTTAATGGATCCCCCGGCAGTGCTCTTTGTCACGCCCAGGACCGGTTCTGGTCCCATAATGGTTCTGCTGACCCTCTCTTTGCGAGACTGTCAGCTTCTTCACTGCCTTTGACCCCCGAACCCGGCCTTCATCTCATCTCGGCATTCGCTTACCAGCCTTGAATTTACATGTGGGCTACTTAGGGCCTTAAGGGCTGCCTGTCTGACTGTCCTTGAGCATGGAACCGATCCACCTGCAGCAGGTCTCCTCTATTCCACGCAACCTGACAGCTGCCAGAACCGGGCCGAATGAGGTGTTGCTGAAGACCCCCTCTATGTCTAGGAAGGCCCCCAGCTCCACCTCCCTGTTCTCCAGCGTATTCTCCTTTTCAGCACCAGTTGGTGCAGTGCTGTTTCTGTTGAGAATCCTGCTCTGTATGTATATTGTTCGCAGTGTAGGGGATATGCTTCCAGTACACCGCCCCTAATGTGCCGGTCGAACAGTTTTCCATAGTTTTTAGCAAGAAGAACATGAGACTTATTTGCCTCAGGGACTTTGCCTGGTCTGTTGGACGCCCAGGTTTAGGAATGAATACAACCCTGGCCAGTCTCCATGCCTTCGGAATGTACCCCAGACTCAGGCTAGCCCTCATAATGAGGGTAAGCGCCGGCGCCAGTATATCCCCTGTTGGAGTATGATGGGCATTATTCCATCAAATCCTGGGGATTTGTATGGCTTAAAGCTGTTAATGGCCTACCTGATTTTGCTCCAAGTAACTACCTCTTTAGCGACTATTCAGTCTACTCTAGATGCTCGCCTATAAGGCGCCTCTATTTCGGAGTGTTCCCAGTCCGGAGGTGATTGGTTTATTATGTTACAGCCGGCAAAGTGCGTCTGGAGTAAAATTTCCATAGTTTCCTCCCCCGACCTTGTAAAGCCTCCAGTGGATGTTCTAAGGGAGCCTATGTTGGTCTGAGTGCCCTTGGACAGGATCTTGTGTAGTCAAGCACTCTCGGACGTTTCCTCAACTTCCTCGCGGGGCCTCCTCCACGACTCCTTCTTGGTGTCCCTCAGTCTTTTGTTATAGGTTGTTAGGGCCTGTCTATATTCATCCCAACCCAACCTTTTGGCCTTTTCAAGCTGGTGTGACAACATACTACTAGGCAGCGGCACGTTGCTTTGTGTCTTACCACTCACTTCAAACTCAGATATTCTCAATTTATTTACCATTTATGGGCAATGCAATTACAGCCAATGAATCCCAAAACATTTAGAAGATTACAAGAAAAGTTCATCAGGTATGGCAGAGTAGATCTGCAAAGAACCTTAACTTACCTTAATGTTTTGGCATATTTCCATGCATATCCCAATTCTTCAATTCGTTTGAGTGAAGCAGATTTGGGTGTTTCTTATGGTCCCATACAGTTAATTTTAAGGGAACATAAACTTCATGGCTTCAAATACAGAGCTGTTCAAGAACTTAATAAACTTAATTCTTAATATGGCCCATGAGATAAAAATCTAACAGGGTTAGGTTTGTCTGACCTGACCTGACCTGTCTTCAAACATTTAAAATAATTCGTAGCTCACTGTTTCAGTACAATGGGCTGGAGCTCCATCTAATTGGTACCAACATGAAAATGGTTAGCGAAGAGCTAAATCATCTACAAATTTTGTTATGATGCCTTTTAACATTTTCAAATATCTTGATCCATTTAAACTGTCTTCATAAATGTTATAATGCACTTTGTTGCCCATTAACATACAAAACACTTTAAAACTGAAAAACTGAATTCCTTTTTGAAAATTTCTGGGTTGCACATGGGGATTTTGATTATTCCAGGAATGTAAATTTCTACGATTGGTGATGCCTTCCTTTGAAAATTTGGCTTCGTCTGTCCAAATAATTATTTTCAAGACCTGTAGGTCTTGTGTTAATAATAATGTCATTTCGCAAAAATTTACTCTCCGAGCTGGATCCTCTAGTAAAAATTATTGAGCTGCTCTGCATTTGAAGTCATGAAGTTTATGTTTTGTCAAAATTAATTGCATGGAAAGATAAGAAATATCAAAATCTGCTTCACCCCAACGAATAGAAGAATTAGGATATGCATGTAAATATGCCAAAACATTAACTACATTTGAGGTAATGCGCATAGGTAATGTTCTTTGTGGATGTACTCTGCCATACCTGATGAACCATTCTTATAATCTTCTAAATTTTTTGGGATTCATTGGCGGTAGTTGAGGATATGTTTCATTAAATGTTCTGCATGTTCTGTTAATTATCTTATCGCATTGCCCATAAATGGTACATAAATTGAGAATATATGAGTTTGCGTAATTATTCGCCACTTCATCAACAATAATAGACCAACAATATGACGTAATAAATTGTAAACTATGTGTAACTCTGTCACATTTATTTCATATTTTGTTTTGTCAACAGTACCGTCAGTGTAGAAGCTGAGTCAAAGGCGACTCGAATAGTACGCTTTTCAATAATCATGAAGAAAATCACAAATTCGCAAATATCTAAGAAACCTTACATTTCGAGTATGGGATAGAATAGAATAGAATAACTTTATTAGCCACAAGATCACACAAAAATGAAATTGGCCAGTCAAGATTAAAAATTATACATAAAGCACATGTAAATGTAAGACTAAAAATTAACAAAAATACATTCACATCTAAAACATACAATATCTGCCTATCACTAAAACAGTGGATCACCTGGCCATCGAGAATCCCAACTGCGGCATGACATTAAATTATTCATCTGTTCTGTATAGATAGATAGATAGATAGATAGATAAATTTATTTGTCATGAGCTGATACAATGTTTCAGATAGACACGTCAATAAAATTATAAAAACATAAGAATCAATAAGCAAAATATTCACACAAACATAAACAGTCACACACTATATCACTATGCAATCACAAATAAGACATCAAAAAGAATAAATATATGCGACATAACAACAACTATGATGACCTTAAGTGATTTTCGAACTCATCGACAGAATAAAAGCACTGCGAATACAGATACTGCTTAAGCTCTCTCTCGAATTGCACCACGGTACGACAATCCCTAATATGATTAAGCAGCAGATTAAAATAAGAACCCGCATACAACGGCGACTTTTTAGAGAATGAATTATTCGGTTTATTCAGATATATATTATCCTTAAAGCGAATGTTATAGCTATGTAAATTGTAATTGTGAGGCAAATTATTTCTTTTCTTAAATACATAACACATTAGCTTCATTAAATAAACCCCAACAACTGTCAAAATTTTATTATTTTTGAAAACCTCCCTACAAGATTCCCGAAACTCAAGGTTAAAAATCAGGCGCATAATGCGTTTTTGATGTAGGAGAACCCTAGCTGCATCCGTCGCCTGACCCCACGACACTATGTTATAATTTATAGCTGAGTGGCCAAGAGCATAGTACGCAGTCAACAGGCCATCTAAATTAAGGTAGGACTTTAAAGTCTTTAGAATGTAAAAACATCTGTTCAGCCTTGAGCAAACTGCATCAACATTAGTGGACCAGGAGAAAACTCTGTCAATTACTGTTCCCAGAATAGACAGGCCTATGTTAAAAAATCTCTAATAATTGTTCTGAATTTATTAATAGGTTCATTTCTCAACCACCTTGGGATTGCATAAAAAGTTGACCCTAACCGTGTTGGTTTTATTTAGCCGATGCCTCGGTTGGATTAAATTATCTTTATGTCTGATGTTATAACTATGTACTTCAGCATGTGTGTTAAAACTTTTCCTATTCTCTCTCACCACCAACAATTGTCTGTAAACCAACAGTGAGTATAGTGACATTATGTTAAGTTCCTGAAAGATGGGTTTACAGTGGGCACTGTAACTCGCCCCGACAACCCCTCTGACAGCTGCTTTCTGCAACACAAAGAGTCTATCCAAGTGCAAGCTCGCTGCATTTCCCCATGCACGCAAGCAGTAATTCAGACTTGAGTAAAACAACCCGTAATAGGTGATCACAGCTGCCTCAGATCCAGCCATTGCAGAAATCTTACGCACTGCATATACTGATGAGGCTAGCCAACAAGTCTATTTGGTGCCTCCATACAAGAGCATGGTTGATGTTGAGACCGAGAAAATTCCTAGCAGTGTTTGACTCATTAGAAGTTACCCTGGCATGAAAACTGATTAAAGCTGTCTTATCCTCATTGAGGAACAGTTCATTATCATTAAACCAAGCTCTCGCCTTACGCAGAACATTGTCCACAGTCTTATTGACATCACTACCAGCACAACCAGTGATAATAAAAGTTGTCATCTGTAAAGAGGGCTGTTGCTATCCTGCTCTGTTGGATGCCATCAGGAATGTTAGGAGGAAGATAAAATATATATATATATATATATATATATATATATATATATATATATATATATATATATAAAATATATATATAATATATATATATATATATATATATATATATATATATATATATATATATATATATATATATATATATATATGAGAATGAGAAGTGGCCCTAGTATAGAACCCTGAGGCACCGCTCTATGAATGTATCCCACTCCACTGTATTCCTCACCATGAAAAACTCTCTGTGTTGTGCAATATTCCTATATATATATATATATATATATATATATATATATATATATATATATATATATATATATATATATATATATATATATACAGGGTCGCTGATAAGTCTGGAAACGGTCGATTATCCGGGAAAATATACAAGGTGTCGAAAAAAGTTTTATACAAAAGTTTTTGGGTTCTTCAATGTCTACTAGGCGGTGATAATTTTATTTATACAGGGTTGGTCATACAGGCGTGGCACATCAATATTAATTTTTTTTAATGGAACACCCTATATATTATTCGATATTTCAATCCTTCTCTTAATTTTGAGCAACATTTATGAGAAGCATAATGTACCTAAACTCAATCGTTTCCGGGTAAAAAAATAAATAAAAATAAACGCTACTGTTTTTAAAATCTATTGGATGAAGAACAAAAATAAATGAAAAGTAGAATATCTCTTGAAAACAATCTGTGAGTGTGAAAAGAACCGGTTGCGATGTTTTTAACATTGTTTGGAATCCCAAGATAAGATAAGATGCCCATAAGAAACGCAGTATTATTCTTTTGTTTTAAAATGTTTCCAGGACAACGAATGTCAAACATTCATTCAGTGTCAACAGTTTTGAAACATTAGTAATTTAGTGTCAACAGTTTTTGTGCAAAATGGAGTAGATAGGGCCCCACCTGGGTCCATCCCCTCCACTTTTTACTGCGCATGCGCGATGACGTCATGCGCATGCGCAGACCTGTGACAGTTGACAGTTGACCTGTCAGATTTGACAGGTGTCAAATGTCACTGACCTGACAGCTGTCAGCTAACCTGACAGCTGTCAACGTCAGCTGTCACCTGACCTGACATGTGTCAACGTCAAATGTCACCTGACCTGTCAGATGACGTCACAAGCATTCCAAGATGGCTGACCTGTCATAGACAGTCGCAAGCCGGGTTCTCTCTATGGAACTAACCTGAGATGACGTCACAAGCATTCCAAGATGGCTGACCTGTAAGAGACATCTGCAACTCCGGGGTTCTCTCTATGGAACTAACCTGAGATGACGTCACAAGCGTTCCAAGATGTCTGACCTGTGTGTCCATAGATATCTACAAGTCAGGTTAGCTCTCCATGTGTGTTTGTCTGATTGTTTATTAAGGTTATGTATTTGTTTATTAAGGTTATGTTCGCTCACGTGTTGATTACCAGTCATCTGTTTATTAAGGTTATGTTTGTATTTGTTTATTAAGGTTATGTCATGTGTGTTGATTACCATGCATCTGTTTGTTTATTAAGGTTATGTATTTTGTTTATTAAGGTTATGTTCGTAAACACAGCTGTTTGGTTTGTTTATTGTGTTGTTGTTAAGGTGTATTGAAGTTTGTTAGGGTATTTCGTTTTTGGCGGGAAATTTGAATTTGTTTGAAAATTTGTGTCTGTTGTGTCCAGAGATATGACTCATCGAGCTAGAGAACATTCTATTTGTAAAGTTGTAGAGTGAGAGAATATTCTCTAGCTCGATGGGAGACATCTGTTGGACACAGTCATTCGGTTTAGTCACACACATACATATATGAGGAAGATATATTGAGCGGGTAATTTGAAATTTTGATTTTAATTTGAAATATGATTTTTGAAAGAAAAGCATTCGCCTGAAATTAGATTTAAACCCCCAACCACACAACTTACTCAGAGAGATACCTGTCGCTAAACCAACTATTCCACAGACGCATACGATAAAAGTTTGTTAGCAGTGGTATATATAAAACAAAAACCTGTTGCATATGCTAATTTAAAACGAGTTTATCAGGCTGATGTTTGTGTGTGTGTGGGCAGGGGTGGTATCTCTATTACATTCCAATTGAATAATAGGAACTGTAATTTAAAAAACAATTGTATATTTATAGTAAAAGCTATTTAAAACACGTACCAATTTACCTATCTAATATCATTTAATAACAAAAACGTTTGAAGTAAACTATATCAATAAGAAAAACGTATTTACATCTAGATATGTTAATGAGTTTATTTTAATAGCGTAATAAAACTCGGGGACTTGGTTTTATTGCCGGCGTGTTTGTTTATGTTAGTGTGTTTGTATTTTGAATGAATGAATCTAAATTTATATAGGGAGTGATCAAAAACACACAACTAACAAAACTCCATTTAAAACAACTAAACTAAACTTTGATATACGAGGATTGTTTGATAAGTATTGTTTGTATGTAAACATAAATAATATAATAGTATACTTACATACAGCAAGAGACGTCATACTTGTTTCACGACTTAGCACACACTAACGTATGTTGAGGTCTTGAATGGGGGCCCTTATAGAAATAACACAGTTGTTTAATGACATCCACTTGAACCAAACAAAACATATAGACGCTGTTGTTGATTGTTAACACACACACACACACACGTCATGACAGCTCGAAGTCTTTACTTAGACTGACAGAGCTGTGTAATAAAAGACAGACAATTGATTGCCCAACAAGTATCTTAGATAATCTTGTTTGAGCTTGTACAGCTGTTTAACACACACGTCATGACAGCTCGAAGTCTTTGCTTAGACTGACAGACAGAAAGGGGGTTAATAAAAATGCAACAAAATAAAAATAAAACAACTGTTTTACATACAATAAAAATTTATTAGGATTAATTAAGTTGTACATATTGATACATAAATGACATACAATTATTACATAATGGCTCTAACGATACCCGTTAGAGGTTTATATTCCATTACACTGTCATGAATAACCAGACAATAAACACGAGTATTTTTTGGGAAGTTGGCGTGACTCATAAACTCCACCTTAATGTCCACCGTTGAAGACTTGATTGACTCGTTCTGGTGCTGACAGTCAATCACAAATAGAGCTCTGTCTTTAAACTCGTCATAATTCAAGATAGGCTCCGACATGTTTTTATAACAGAAGCTTTTTTGAAAATCTGTATACATGTTATAGGCTTCTGCATATTTCGATTTCTCAAAATCCATATTCATAGATTCATAAGGGTAGCATTCTGAATTTAGAAACACTCGGAGGTCCAACATACCAATGTTATCGAAATAGTCTGACCTCTTCTTCACGTTATCCTTACGATCTGTTTGAAATGCTATAATCACATATCGAGGTCTTTCCAAGTTGGTTGCAGTTTTAACAGCCCACACATCTCTGTTGATATCTCTGAGTGCTGGTAACTCGTATATGTCCCATTTACGGTATGCGAGAAATATAGAGGTGTCTTTGGCTATTTTATCCATCAGTTCCAATTTCATTTTATCATTGGGAAAGACATGTTTTACCTTTAAAAACATATTGGTTACGGTAATTTTTGCTCGTGCCGTACCTGTGCTGTAATAGCCATTGGAATCGTTTCGACTTCTTGTAAAGCGGAAAGTATGTTTGCCACAGAGAACTCCTTTGAAATGATGAAAGAAACTGAAGAGGAACCAGACAGGTATGAGCATGTGAAACTTGTTATCATTTAAGGTGATGTGCTCCGACGACACATTCAGACCGGCGTTGCTAAGAGATTGGGCTTCATTCTTACTGAACGATAGCAGACTTTTGATGATGGTTGTGGTGTATGGGTCTCGCACTCGTTCCACTTCCTTGTTATTTAACTCATAGGTCATTGATTCAAACAGAGCTGCTCCTCCATTATTTGACAGATAACAAGCACCAGTGGCATTTTGGATTGCTACAGGTTCCAGAGCACCTTCGATTATTAGAGCTGACTCGGCCAGACATACGAACGCATCTTGTTGGTTGATGGCTATTTCAATTTCATCGCTGTTACCAAACGATTTAGTTGGTGAATAGTAAGAGCGCAGCTCTTCTCGATCGATGCCATCATCAAACACGGGTTCTTTGAATATTTCTAGTTTTGACGACATGATAACCCAGGCTTTGTAGGAACTCAATATTATCGGGACGAAGCGTACCCTTTGACGTGTCTGACTCAACTGAATTTGATGTGGTAGATGCACTTGCTTTTATATCCTTGAAGACCAACATACTAGGCAACTTTTATAAGTTTCAAGCGAACAGACACCTCTTCACCTTGAAAGTTGACAGGAACTGAATCTTGGTCGACGATGTCGATGCTTATATTGGAAATCTCTTGCTTGTTCACCGGCAAGTAAATTAAATTTTTAGGTTCTATGTCGATTGCGTAGCCAGGATCAACCATCGGAGCAAACTCATACAGCGTATGTGAGGGTTGTCCGTTATAATAGGAACCAGACACGATATTGGTTTCGATGCGAATCTGTCTAACATCCACTATATCAACAGGTAAATCAGATTCATAAAAGGTGTCCGGCTGAAGAACTTGTTTTGAAAAGCCCAACATTCGCCCAATCGAACCATCAAATTCAAAACTGACATTTGTATAACACTTTAGTCTGCATTTGATGGTGTTCGGATTAGGTCTCAGAATCAGAGCCTGTTGCTTTTGTTCGTGTGTTGCTGTAGCACCAACAAGTTCATTTTGAAGTAACTCTTCCAAGTGTGTTATTTCATAAGCACCGGTGGGTATCGTGATGGTTCGCCAACCGGTTCCTTCTTTTACATGAAATTTGTTTTTACCTTCATAGATGTTGGGTATGTTGTTGTAGGTGTGAAAGCCTATCAAGGCAACAGCATAATTACCATCCAAAACAATTGGTGGATGGTAGTCTGACGACAGATGGGAGCTGCGGTCTTTCAACACAAAGGTGTGCGCCATGACTGATACACACAGGCTACTGTTTCAGTCTTTTATTGCATTGGTTTTTGCAGATACAACCCATAACCGTAGCGCTGTTTCTTGAGATACATGCCTTTGCCCAGTCTCTTGCATTTTGGCTTAAATTTCAAGCCACTCCCTCTCCTACCCATCGCGATGGCTTCCATTGTTTTGTTGTGTCGTTCTTCCTCCTCTAGTTTCTGTTTCGCAGACTTGGCATCGTTCACGGCTTTGGCAATACCTGCAGCACCGCCACCCAGAGCTCCTAGTGCTGACAGCCCACCAAATATAAGAGGCAACAACGGAAGGAAGCCTCCACTTTTAGGTATTGGAATAACTCGAGGTTTCTGCACATTCTTACGTCCACCAATGTTTCTAACGATTGTATGAGCTATATCAAACACGGCGTTCGCTGTTGGAATAAGGTTTCTATCTTTTATAACTTCCTCAATCAGACTTAGTATGTTTTTAAAGGGGACCTTCTTCTTTGGCTTCGAGTTGATTACATAAAACCCCTCATCAAGTTTTCTGTTAACTTTCATGGTGTTTGTAACGCTAGCAACGTTTCAGCAAAACCTGTATCTGTCTTTGTTAATAACAACCCTCACTCTGTGACACCAACATGCATACTGACTGGGTGTCTCACTTGCATTCATTTATATATACACACCCAATAAAATATAGTTTAGTTTAAGTTAAGATGCGTACCAGCAAACACGCTTCTGCCTTACCCATTACAAATATAGACGATGTTGTTACGGACACAGCTCAACAACAACTGAGGCATGGTCCTCTCTTTCCAAACACCGTTCGCTGTATCATATGTGGTCCGAGTGGTTGTGGTAAAACTAATGTCATGCTGAGTTTATTGTTTGAAGCAAACGGTTTAAAATTTGATAACGTGTATGTGTATTCAAAGTCTCTGTATCAACCGAAATACAAGATGTTAAAGGAGGTGATGAATGCAACAAAAGGTGTTGGTTACTATCCTTATAGAGAAAACGATGAAATATTAGATCCGGCAGATGCCAAGGACAACTCTGTGTTTATATTTGATGATGTAGCTTGTGACAAACAAGATAAAATAAGAGCATACTTCAGTATGGGCAGACATAAGAATATTGATTCATTCTATCTCTGTCAAACATATACACGAATACCCAAGCATCTGGTACGTGACAACACCAATGTTATTGTGTTATTCAAGCAAGATGAAACCAATTTAAAACATGTGTACGACGATCATGTAACCACCGATATGGACTTTAAACAATTTAAAACTATCTGCCACCAATGCTGGAAAGATAATAAGTATGGTGTGTTGGTGATTGTGAAGGAAAACGATGTACACAAAGGTCGATATAGAAAAGGATTCGATAGATATATATTATTCTAACAATGGTAGACAGGACAGACAGCTGTCTAACACAGGTGTCTAACACAGCTGTCTAAGACAGCTGTCTAACACAGCTGTCATACAGCTGTCTAACACAGCTGTCTAACACAGCTGTCTAACACAGCTGTCTAAGACAGCTGTCTAACACACAGCTGTCTAAGACAGCTGTCTAACACACAGCTGTCTAACACACAGCTGTCTAACACACAGCTGTCTAACAGACAGCTGTCTAACAGACAGCTGTCTAACAGACAGCTGTCTAACACACAGCTGTCTAACAGACAGCTGTCTAACAGACAGCTGTCTAACACACAGCTGTCTAACACACAGCTGTCTAACAGACAGCTGTCTAACAGACAGCTGTCTAACACACAGCTGTCTAACACACAGCTGTCTAAAAGACAGCTGTCTAAGACAGCTGTCTAACACACAGCTGTCTAAGACAGCTGTCTAACACACAGCTGTCTAACAGACAGCTGTCTAACAGACAGCTGTCTAACACACAGCTGTCTAACAGACAGCTCTCTAACACACAGCTGTCTAACACACAGCTGTCTAACAGACAGCTGTCTAACAGACAGCTGTCTAACAGACAGCTGTCTAACACACAGCTGTCTAACACACAGCTGTCTAACAGACAGCTGTCTAACAGACAGCTGTCTAACAGACAGCTGTCTAACAGACAGCTGTCTAACAGACAGCTGTCTAACACACAGCTGTCTAACACACAGCTGTCTAACAGACAGCTGTCTAACACAGCTGTCTAACAAGACAGCCGGATATCGTGATAAATAAGAAGGCATGTACCATGACTGAGTCAGTATATGTTAAACCACCACACAACCTGTATCGCTCAAACAAATGATTAGACCGTCTGGTAACACCAAACAGTTGTAGCACAATGGAAGTGTTGGGTAAGGAAGAGCGAAAAGTTAAGAAAAAGATTTTACAACTTGCTGACAATATTCGAAAAAAACATTTAATGCTTAAACTTAACAGAGCTGAGAATGATGATGCTCTGCAACGTTTATATAAACCACTTGTTGACCCCCTAAGTGAAATATCTAAAAACACAGCAGCACTGCAGCAGCAGCAGCCCCAGCAACAACCAAAGGCTGAACAAATCAAAGACGAAGTCGATATACCAGAAACGAAACCCCAAGTACAGTTCCTTAAAGATCATGAAGTTTTTGAAGCTGAACCAAGGGAAGAGGCTGAGGCGGCAAGTTCCGATGAGGATATCCCAACATTTGAAGAGCTTGAGGCAGACCTACAAACTGTCACAACCAACCCTGCATATCAAGAATTTTTGGAGCAATATCCTGACCGAGTTCGATATTATGTAGA
This sequence comes from Tillus elongatus, assembly GCA_964006375.1. Classification (NCBI taxonomy): domain Eukaryota; kingdom Metazoa; phylum Arthropoda; class Insecta; order Coleoptera; family Cleridae; genus Tillus; species Tillus elongatus. The sequence goes on along the minus strand of OZ023262.1, from coordinate 174,208,516 downwards.
CAAGTATTTTACTGAACCACCAAGGCTCGGTACCATTGATCAAACGTATGGTGCCCGCTACGCTAAAGATACCGGTAGCTGGAGTCTTGGTAACAAACACTTAGACTTTACTGATGCTGAGATTCAACTGGGCCAAAGGAGATACCCGCAAACACAAGGTTTGCTAGAATTGTTATTTATGAAAAGACCCCGGGGGTATACTTATGACGATCTTCAACACTATAGAGATATTCTAGAAGCAACTAGTGTTTATAAAATGAACTATGATCCTAACGCCCGAACCAAGGGTTGTTCCTCTGAAAAGTATCTGACTCTAATAAAACCAGTGATAAATCCACGAGGTCGTAGATCCTCAACTCCTCAAGGTTTTGGTTACACCTACGAGGAAGACGATGACGACAGCAACGTCAGACATCTTAACAAAAAACAAAAGACTGAACTTAAAACTCAGAGTGATAAGAGCAGCGATAGCAACGGCATGAGCCCTAACAACAACATCAGCACCAACAACTATATGATACAAAATAACAAACAAATAGCCTATGTGTATTGGAATGACATAAACGAGTTGGTTGACAGACTTAGACTTTTAGTGGCTTCCCAAGTTGCAGGTAATAATGCTCATAACAACGAAATTCAGTCAATCTTGGAAGAACTAAAAGAAGCTAGTGTTATCACCTAGTAAACCCACAGCCATGAAGAGACACCGACGACAACAACAACAACAGCACCAACGCAACACTGAACCATCTAATGTTAATAATTCTATAAATGTATTCCAACAAAGAGTTTACATACTTGTACTTAGAATCAAATAAAAGTCTTTGTTAAAATTAATGTGTTTTTATTTTGTAATACAATTAAAAAGTATGTCTTAAAGCAATAATATCCTGAACAAACTTATCTTGTGGTACATCTGCTATACGTAGGTTGTTTCTATGTGCTGTAAGGTATTTCACTTCAGTCTTGATTCTGTTAAAGAGATTTACTGAATTTGGATCGTACAGCTTGTTTAGGATCACTTGGGCGTCGGGGTGTTTATTTTTAAAGTTCCTCACAGCCCTGGGGAAACTTTTCTTTTGTGTTCTTACGGCATGATATGGATAGGGGGCGTCTTTCTCGTTTCTTGCAAGTAAACCAAACACACTTATTTTTCCCCGGTTACTTGGCTTTGGGGATATATCTTCAAGATATTCTGTGACTTTAGCATTTGTTTCTCGCATACGATGCACCTCATCATTTATCTCCATTAATTTTACTTCAATCGCATCTAGGCTGTCCCTGTATTTCTGATCAAATACGTTTAGGAAAAAATCAGAAATAATTTGGGTGCATTTGTCATAGAACCGAATGGATATCCAACAAGCCAAATTTAATATTAAATCTTTACACACATATGTACCAGATATCAAGTTGTTTTCAGCCTGTCTCCCACCAAAGTCCACCAGATATGTAGCTGTTGTTGGTATTACTTGAGTTGTTGCTTCCGTTTTAAGGGGGCTAGTAGTCCGGCTCCCTTGCGATAACTCTAAGTGGGCTCCCTCAGTTGAAACACTTGTCATGTCGTTGTGCTGAAACCCTAACTCTTCCTTTAACCGACTGTTGTAATAGGCAATCAACTCTTTAGTTTTTTTATTTTCCAACCAATGTCTGAATCTTTTCTCACCAATCTTACACAGTTTAGTTGCATTAAAATAGCCAGTGTTTTTATCGATAATAAGTTGAAAGTCTCCAAATAGACCATACCAGAAGTTGTCTTTAATTTGCTGGTAACACACATCACTTAATGTAGCCATTTTGAAACAGATTTGGGGTTAGAACAAACTGAAGCACGTCTTTTCTCAACAACAACAGACTTGTGAATATGTTTAAGAGTGTCTGTGTGTAGCCTATTTATACATATTACCCACAGTAACCGTTTTAAACTGTATTTGCTTTTTTACATGGATGATGTCATACTTCTAACGACTGTATTCTAGACAAGCTCAAACACGAATAATGTGGGGTTATTGAACAGATATAACACAAGGTCATCAACTGACATATTGTTTACCTTTAAGAGGACCTCTCTCTTGTGTATATTAAACAGATACACAGACAAGCTCAAACAGGATCAAGGTTAACAACTGTAAAACGTTGTTTATCCTTTGTAAAGCCTCTCTCTTACATCAGTTTGTTTCCTCAATACAAGAGACAGAGACACTTGTTCAGTATGTGTTAAGTCGTGAAACAAGGATGACGTCTCTTGCTGTATGTAAGTACACTCTTCTTATTATGTCTGTTTGCATTCAAATAACAAATACAAACATAACCTTACTAAACAATCAGATGATTGGTAAACAACATGTATACGAACACCTAACCTCATATGTAAACAACAACTGGCTTTTGTTTTATATATACAACTGCGAACAAACTTTTAACGTGTGTGTCTGTGGAGCTATTGGTTTAGGGACAGTGTATATCTGAGAAAGCTGTCTATGGCCGATTCGAGGTTCGTGGGTTCAAATCTAAGTTCAGGCGAATGCTTTTCTTTCAAATACACATGCATCTGTCAATCTAAGCAAAGACATCGAACTGTCATGACGTGTTTGTTAAACAGCATGTACAAGCTTCAACAATGGCAATCAGTTGTCTGTCTGTCTGTATCCTAAACACAGGAGACACTTGTTCAGTAGTGTGTGTATTAAGCTGTGAAAGAAGGCTGACGTCTCTTGTTGTATGTAAGTACACTCTTGTATTATCTCTGTTTGCATTCAAATAACAAATACATAACCTTAACAAACAATCATATGACTGGTAATCAACACGTGTGTGAACATAACCTTAATAAACAAATACAGACAGTAGTGTGTGTGTGTGCGAACATAACCTTAATCAACAAATACAAACATAACCTTAATAAACAATCAAAATGGCTTGGTAATCAGTCTGTATACGAACACCTAACCTTAATAAACACATACATACATAACCTTAATAAACAATCAGACAGATGGTATTCTTCAAATACACACATGGAGACCTGACTTGTAGATATCTATGGACACACAGGTCAGACGGAACATCTTACGCCATCACAAGACAGTTAATACCTAACCTGGCTTGTGGCTATCTATGGACACAGGTCAGACATCTTGGAACGCTTGTGACGTCATCTCAGGTTAGTTCCATAGAGAGAACCCCGGAGTTGCAGCTGTCTATTACAGGTCAGCCATCTTGGAATGCTTGTGACGTCATCTCAGGTTAGTTCCATAGAGAGAACCCGGGTTGCAACTGTCTATGACAGGTCAGCCATCTTGGAATGCTTGTGACGTCATCTGACAGGTCAGGTGACATTTGACGTTGACACATGTCAGGTCAGGTGACAGCTGACGTTGACAGCTGTCAGGTCAGTGACATTTGACACCTGTCAAATCTGACAGGTCAGCTGTCAACTGTCACAGGTCTGCGCAGGTCAGCGCATGCGCGATGACGTCATGCGCATGCGCAGTAAAAAGTGGAGGGGATGGACCCAGGTGGGGCCCTATCTACTAAATGGCAAGTTTAAGTGAAACCGAACGTATCGAAATTTTAATGATGATAGGGTACGGTGATAGAACACGAAGTTTTGCTCAAGTGGTGATTATGTTCAATGAGTTGCATCCTGAGCGGGAATCGATCTCCAAATCCACAGTTTCGAAAACTTTGCATCGTTTTCACGAAACTGGCGGTATCAAGGATAAACCTAGAACTGGAAGGCCAGTAACCGTTACAAATGAAGAAAATTCTTAGAATGTAATATTGGATGTGGTGGAAAATCCGAAAACTTCGGCACAGCAATTGGCTTTAAATCACAATATGAGTCGATATTCAATTCAAAAGATTACGAAGCGGGAAAAGTTCCGTCCATATAAAATTCATTTATTGCAAGAACTGAGTGAAGACGATTTTGATCGCAGAATCGAGTTCTGTGAACTTATTATGGAGAAGTTACGTCAAAATTTTAACTTTGCCAACCACATTTTGTATTCCGACGAATCTACATTTTGTTTGAATGGACAAGTCAACCGACACAACTGTAGGTACTGGTCAGACGAAAACCCACATTGGATGGAACAAATTCACACCCAAAGACCGCAAAAAGTAAATGTTTGGTGTGCTATTATTGGTGGACATATCATAGGACCTTATTTTATACACGGTAATTTGAACTCTGCTCGATATTTGACACTTTTGCAAGAATCAATTGTTCCAGACGTTAGTCGATTATTTCCGAACAATAACGACCCAAATCTACCAGCGGAAGAAATATGGTTTCAGCAGGATGGGGCACCCCCTCATTTTGGAATTGAGGTACGGGAATATCTGAATCAAACCTTTCCTGGCAGATGGATAGGGCGCAGGGGAACTATTGAATGGCCAGCTAGGTCTCCCGACATGACGCCGCTTGACTTTTTTTTTGTGGGGTCATGTAAAAAATTTAATTTACCAAAATAGACCGCAGAATATTGAAGAGTTGCAAGCAAGGATTGTGCATGAAATTAATAACATTCCTCAAAACGCTCTTGTAAATGCAGTGCAATGTTTTGTTAAGCGAATTCATTATTGTCAGGAGGTCAATGGAGAACACTTTGAACATCTTATAAAATAGGATTTCAAACAATGTTAAAAACATCGCAACCGGTTCTTTTCACACTCACAGATTGTTTTCAAGAGATATTCTACTTTTCATTTATTTTTGTTCTTCATCCAATAGATTTTAAAAACAACAGCGTTTATTTTTATTTATTTTTTTACCCGGAAACGATTGAGTTTATGTACATCATGCTTCTGATAAATGTTGCTCAAAATTAAGAGAAGGATTGAAATATCGAATAATATATAGGGTGTTCCATTAAAAAAAAATTAATATTGGTGTGCCACGCCTGTATGACCAACCCTGTATAAATGAAATTATCACCGCCTAGTAGATATTGAAGAACCCAAAAACTTTTTTCGACACCTTGTATATTTTCCCGGATAATCGACCGTTTCCAGACTTATCAGCGACCCTGTATAAATATATATATATATATATATATATATATATATATATATATATATATATATATATATATATATATATATATATATGTATATATATATATATATATATATATATATATATATATGTATATATATATATATATATATATATATATATATATATATATATATATATATATATATATGTATATGTATATATATATATATATATATATATATATATATATATGAGAAAGAGAAGTGGCCCTAGTATAGAACCCTGAGGCACCGCTCTACAAATGTATCCCACTTCACTGTATTCCTCACGATGAAAAACTCTCTGTGTTATATTATCAAGGTATGACTGCAGCAACTCCAGACCGGCTCCCCTAATACCATAATGACTCAACTTTATTAAACATATTTCGTGCGAGACACAATCAAATGCATTTGTTAAGTCTGCAAAAATTGCACTGCACTGTTCTCTGTTCAAAAGCACAATTTACTATCTCTAGAAGATAAGATATCGCATCCATGGTGCTGCATCTCTTGCGGAAACCATACTGATGTTCATAGAATAGATGGTTATCCTCAAAGTAACTATAAAGTTGTTGGAAAATAAGGAATTCGAAGATTTTTGAGGGTATCAGCAAAACTGACACCTGCCTAAAATTGCCGGGATCATTGCAGTCCCCCTTCTTGAAAAATGCAAGTACCTACGCACACTTCATCAACGCAGGGAAACAACCCTGTGCTATGCAGAGATTAAAGATATGCGTCAGTGGCAGAGTAAGAAAATCCCCAGACCTCTTAATGACATAAGAGTCCATACCAAATATATCCTTTGATTTTGTATTTTTAAGTTTATTCATACCATTCCTGACATCCTCCTCAACAACTGGTTTCATGAAAAACGAGTTCGCTGGACTTTGCATCCCAGAGAAATAAGATTCTGGGGAATTTAATTTATTTTCCAATTCATTACTCACCAACCTCTTTGCATGGGATGTAAAAAAATCATTGAATGTATTTGCTGATATATTAGTTTCAAAATTCAAGATCTTACTTCTACCTGTTTCATGATTTATAATTTGCCAATTTGTTTTTGATTTATTGTCAGACTTTTGGATAGCTTCAGTTGCAGCCTTAGCACTCGACTGCCTCAAAATCAAATTATATTTGATTCTTATTTCTCGATAAAGCTGTTTATTCGATGGTGTAGGATGCATCTTATAAACATCATGTAGGAACAATACTTGCTCCTTTAACTCCCTTTGCTCTAATGCGTTACCATCCTCAATACTTGATCGTTTCACCACCCACCTACGACGCATCAACGGGAAACTGTTCTCAAAATGATAGCGAAAGATATAAAAAAATGAGTTATGAGCATCCTCTGCAGACTCAGTGGTAAATACCCCCTGCCAACTCTCAGAAGCCAATGTTTTATTGTGTAAATAGAAGCCTCTGCCTGGCACAACCAGTCTTCCGTAAGCATAACCACCTTAGCATTCTTTATGTTGCTGACCATGTGATCCAATATAAAAATCTTATTTCTAAGACACTGAACATTCCAGTGAACAATACATATTGCGTTGTAACACTCAGATTGAGACACACATACTCCTATGTTTCCAGTTCTTTCACTATTTTCTGCTGAAAATTTGCACCTTCCCTATTGTTCTTTGGAAAATAGTATATATCAACCACAATTCCTGAAGGCCAGAACTCCAAAGGGCTTACCTCATCATAAAACTGCACTGGGACTCCCAATCGAAAAGATGCAACCCTGGCACTCCGCCTCAGTTCCAGTTTCTCACATGCACATAATTTCCTAAACTTCTCACCAACAATATTAATAATATCATCCGTAATCGTGTCCCTGTCAAAGTTAGAAACAAACATCAATTTTAGGGGTTGAACCACTTTCAGTGTTGCCTTTGCCCCAGTTACCTTCGGAGGACCTGTACATATTTTTGCTTTCTCACTTTGTGATGCCTTCTGTGTTCAACCTTCCGCCACAGTTCGCTCCCGTTCTCTGCTTCTTGGTTATGAAGCCCTTTTGGAACAGAGACAATTTTAACTGCCTCTGATGAAGCTTCCAATGACCTTCGCATCATCACCGCCGCGCCACTGCTTCCTCTCGATCCCTCAGCAATATTGGAATATGATAGGATCATGATACATGGTTAGATGCGCATTTATTTCCTCTATGGACTGGTGTATGGAAATGGGTGTAGTGCAATTTGAAAAAAAAAAAATTATGTTTTTATGTGGTCGGCACATGGCGTTAATTTTGAACTTCTTTTTTAGGAAATTCTTATGATTTTTCTAGATAAGCGGTAGCTGCAATATCCACCCATGCTCACATGAAAAAATGAGCCTCCTATTATTGATCGTTATGGAGATATTAATTTTTATGTAATCCAACTCCAACTGTCAAATTAATATATATATATATATATATATATATATATATATATATATATATATATATATATATATATATATATATATATATATATATATATATATCTATCGGAAAATATGAAGTTTACGTAGTAATATGAAACCTTGTACAAATGAATCATACATTTTTCATAAAGCTGCAAAAAAATGGAAAATAGTGCCATCCAGTTTAAAATAACAAAGTTGAGACCTACTTCCGGTATAACTGGCAATGCGGCCATTTGGAAAAGATTTTCACTAAATAGGTCCTAATCCATAAAGGCTATATTCAAAATGTAATGTTCTTCATATTCTTCTCCGTTCGCCAGATACTTCTAATAGGCCATCACTTCTAATTACCCTGTATAGAATGATGTTTTAAATCTTAATAACATTTGCATTAAACCATTTAAAAATTAAAACTTATTGATTCAATTATAAGACAGGGGAAATGTATCGATGTCATACTATCCGTTTATTGACATGCAGTTACTGTTTGAATATAATGTTCATGTTTTACATTATTAGTGAATTTTCTTAGAAAAAATTCACTAATGAGGAGATCTCGACTTTTGAATTTTGAAAAAATTTCTTCAAATGAGCGCGATCTAGGACCCCTAGAACCCATATCCGGGGTCAGTTTCAATTTTTATATGTTTATATATATATTTATATATATATATATATATATATATTATATATATATATATATATATATATATATATATATATATATATATATATATATATTTATATTATATATATATATATATATATATATATATATATATATATATATATATATATATATATATATATATATATATGTATGTATCACACCGATAACTCAAAAAATAATGGGCCGATTTTGATAAAATTTGGCATGTACTTTTCTTTTGTAAATAGCTTGGATAAGTTCGTTAGTCAGGAAAATCGGACGAGGTTTTCCGGGAAAATTTTGAGTTTTCATTCGAAAAAATTCTTATCTCAAAAAGTAATTAGCCGATTTTAATAAAATTTGGCATGTACCTTTCTTTTGTAAATAGCTTTGACAAGTTTGTTAGTCAGGAAAATCGGACGAGGTTTTCCGGGAAAATTTTGAGTTTTCATTCGAAAAAAATTTTTATCTCAAAGAATAATACGCCGATTTTGATAAAATTTGGCACGTACCTTCCTTTTGTAAAAGGCTTTGACAAGTTCGTTAATCAAAAAAATCAGACGAGGTTTTCTGGAAAATTTTTGAGTTTTCATTTGAAAAAAATTTTTATCTTAAAAAATAAAAAATCTATGATAACCAAATTTGGTAGGTAGGTTTACGATATAAAAAACTATATACCAAAATTTAGATTTCTATGTTACAAGAAAAAAAAGTTATAAAATATTTTGTGCCAGATCATTTCTATGAAAATTCACTACCATAACGCACTTGCTGCGTCCAGGCTTTTCCCATTCTAGTAGCATTGTTATAAGATTATTGTGGTGTTACCTAATATATGTTGTTTTAGGTCCAGTTGAACCTGCTTTTCTTACCTGCAAGGACAACTTGCCCAACTATGACGATTTGAAATCATTTGCATGCTTGGGGTCTTCTGAGCGCGAATTTAATGTGAAGCCTTTAGCATTTGAATCAACAGATCCACTAGGCGCAAATATTGTTGTAAAAGTAATTCAACAGACCTTACCGAGCAGTGAAAATCATTACAGATGTATTGGAAACCAAGCTTTGGCATTAACAAATTCAATGGACAGAATTATTGCTTTGAAATACATAACCAATTCTGTTCATATCTTGCTATCGAGAAGTATTATTGTTAATGTTCTTTTACGATTATCAAAGCTTACAAATGGGCCAGATTTGATAAAGTGTTTGCAAGTTATAGGACTTTCTGATATAAGAAAAGTAATTAGATTGATGACATTGATGGCCATGGATCGAGTTGAAATAACTAGTTTGAATGGGTTTATCAACAGCATGGAGTTTCAATTACCAAATGATTTCATGAAGCTGGCTGCTGATCTTCCAACGATGACCAGCAGTTATCTAAATCATCTAAGTATATGCATAGCTGTGTTAGCTCAAAACGAACTTGACTCATCAGATCTGATAGTCAGTTTATGTACAAAGGATTTATTGATGTTAGCATTGGGAGCTAAAGTACCCAAATCTGGTTTTGCAGTAACTAAGGCTCTGGTAAATATTCTTTCTTCTAATGGTGGCTCTTCACTCATGAATTCGATCAGAAAACACCTTCCGTCAAGTTCAGTTGCTGCTTCTAGTTGTGTGGAACCTCTAGCATTAGTTAATGCTCTTTCTGCATACATTTTATCAAACAAAGTAGATTACACTACAAAAGAGTGGGCAGCCCAACAGTTATTCAAATGTATTTCTACTAAAGTACAAATGTCTGCGACACTTCATACAGACGAAGTAAATTTGGCTGATTTGTCAAATTTCATACCGTCCCGTGAAATAACACACATCGATGCCCACGATAACAGAATCTCAACTTTAGCTTGGCATGAAGAAAGGCAAGTCTTGGCTTCTGCCGGTTATGATGGAACTGTGAAGCTATGGACTTTTGATGTAAAATATCAGCCGTATTTGGATTCTACCCTTGTTTTCCACCAAAGCCTGCATCTATTTGGCAGTGAACTGCAAGGCAAGCTGATATCACATTTAAAGTGGTCAGCTTCTGGCAACTACATAGCAGCTGCTATAGATGCTGTCATTAACATTTGGCCTCTGAGGAAGTCTGATATTGGTGAGTGTTATAATGACTGGATAATAGATGACCAAAAAGAATATATTACGATGATGGTGTGGCCACAACACAAACCGGTAAAGTCAGGAGCTTGGAAAGATTACCTTCTAGTTGGGAAAATTGATGGATCAGTTTCACTCTTGACTTTAAATGAGGGAATTAAACATTCTGAGACTTTGATGAATTGCTGCTTAAACTACGGTAAGTATTTATTTATTTATTATATAGGTATATATATATATATATATATATATATATATATATATATATATATATATATATATATATATATATTGTATTGTTATTTAAAGTATATATAGTATGATTCAGCTTTAGAATATATATAGATAATTTTTAAAAATAAAATTATCCAAATAGAAGTGTATATAAGAAAGATAGATGGAAAAATTGTCCACATCTTAGGCATAAAAGAGGTTTAAAACATCCAAGAATAATTAAAGCTGGTGTAAAAGAAATCGCCAGCTATAATCAATAAACAGATAGGTTGTGAAAAGTTCGAGATTTAAAAATAAATATTTAAGGAATAATTCAACATAATCAACTAGGCAGATGTAGTAAAATAAAGTTTGTATAAACAATAATGGATCAAACAAAGACGCTTGTAATACGAAATTAAAGAATTATAGCCGAAAAATTGGACAATAAGGGGAAAATATAAATAACTATTTGTGTGTAGAAAGTAATTAGGTTATGTAATAGGTTAATAAGTTAAGATATAAATATATTAAAAGATAGGTGATTTTATGAAATTTTCAAGATGAGTGGAAATTGGAAAAATGTTAGAAAAATAAAATAATTAAAGAAATAGAAGTATAGTTTTAAAAGAAGTCCAAGAGACAGTCATTTTAATTTACACAAGAATAGTATAGAAAGAGTTGAGAAGTGACTGCAAAGGGTATTAAAAGAAAGCTTATTTAACACAGAATATGTTATATATAGTCATCAATCAAATCGAATTAAAATTAAGAAAAAAGAAATAGTGAATATATATATATATATATATATATATATATATATATATATATATATATATATATATATATATATATATATATATATATATATATATATATATATATATAATTATTTAACAGCTTCTTAGTATAAATAATTATCAATCAATATAAATAATAATAAACAACAACATTTTAACAATAATTAATTTACCAAAACTATTAAACAATATTTCTACTTTTTATTCCAATAAAATAAGATCTATTTCTGTTGTCTCTCAACATTGGGGTTTTTCCACTCAAAAATAATTATATAGAAAGATAAAAACAACTTAATTATCTCCCAACATTGGGGCTTCAAAAACAAATAAATAGAGGAACAATCAAAGTAATATATATATATATATATATATATATATATATATATATATAGATAGATAGATAGATAGATAGATAGATAGATAGATAGATAGACAGACAGATATTTATTATATCAAAGCTGTTACAAAAACAAATGTACTCATCAATACTAACGACAAAAAATACAGAACAAAAGCACAAACAAATATGCACCTAAAATAAAAATACAAGTGATAAAAAGCAACAGGCAAACAATACACATCTTTACAAATTAAAACATAAATCGCTAGTATTCAAATTTAAGAGATGCATCATCTAAAACTTAAGACATAATTGCACTATAACTTAAAAGCGGAATAAAAACAATTTTTTAATAGAAACTCTTTAAATTGGTGTTTAAAATGGTTAAAATTAACTATTTTCCCTAATTATGATAGGTAAGTGATTATATAAATGGGCAGAACCATAGTAAGGTGAACGCTCATAGTCAACAGTGTGGTGTCTATTTATGTCTGTGGTTAGTTTATTTCTTATGTCTGAAGCACAGACATCGATATTAAATTAAAACAGTGGGGATATAGCTACACAAACATAATAGCGTTGTAGATTTAGAAGCAAGGAACAGTCAAGATGGAGTGTCTACGAAAATGAGCCCGACAGTTACCATTCAGCTGAACAACAAACAAGTCTAACGATTCTCTTCTGTGCCACAAATAGCAGCTCATTTCAGTAGTACAACCCTAAGCAACAATGTAATAATACTATGCTGCAGAAAATAGATACAGATGAACTGTATGATCTGTTTTGAGAATGCAGTAATTAGAAAAAAGCTATTTCGCATAATTTTAATGCTGCGAAATGTTTTACTGTCACTGAATTAGATTTGATACTATGTTTGTTAATACAAGTGATTAAAAAATTATGCTTGTGTCGTTTAAAAACACATGACTAAAAAAGTGGTAATTCCAAGGAAGATACAATATTACAGCTGGCATAGCTGTACAGCATTATGTATAAAATATGCATTAGAAAATTATACCAACTGCTAAAAAAATCCAAGGTGTTTATAACATATAGGTTTTGTGTTTGTTGAAAAAAATACTATGCTTATGTATTTGTAATGCTAATACTAATAAGTTTAGTTACTTTCTGCTTTTTAAAGTCGCCTTAATATATGTGTTTACCATGCTTATTTTTAGGTTAAGGTGATAATTAATATAAATAGTTCAAATGTAAATGGTAGCAAGATATAAGTACATATGTGTAATATAGGTATATAATATACTAAGGGTATAAAAATAGTTTGCAAAGAAGCCAATGAAAATAAAAATGACTGTGGCTGAATAAGTTCACCTCGAGGCCAGAACATACAATAACAAAAAAAAACATGTTTATTGGAGCATGCACAAGAAAAAAGGAAACTGGCAGTTCTTGCTATTATGTTGCTGAGATCTATGTGTAAGTTTGCAAGTAAGATAACTCACTTTGAAGGACCGTGTATGTTCCGATTACGTTGAATATTATAATTAATAATAAGCCCTTGTAGGGCATAGAATAATCTTCCGTGTAAATTAATAAGTTATTAGAATGTTTCGATAGAAATAATAAGTAACATGAAAGAGTTGATTTAGTGGAATTTACATGTTGATTTTGTCTCATCGACATTATTCCTAATAACTCCAACTCTCTGTTGACAAGATCAGAAGCATTGGAACAATCCTGGGTATCAAACTCATATAATATTTGCGTATTGTCGGCATAGGGTTGAACCTTACCAATATGGATTGATTTTAATATAGTGGAAGTGTAAATATTAAAAAGAAGTGTCCTGAAAATTGAACCCTGGTGCATACTTAATTCAACATTTAAAAAATTTGACATTTTTTTTTTGACCATGTACGGCTTGTTTTCTCTCGGACAGATACGAGCTCAAAAGAGTACAAGATCCCTCACCAAAACCATAATTTAGGACAAAGTAAATCATGATGTATTGTATCGACAGCCTTTGAATGAATAGTCAAGGAGCACAAGTACACTCATCAAACCCCTGTCCACCACAGAAATAATATCATCCACAATACAAGCGAGGGCGCTAGCCGTGGAAAATAACCTCCTAAATATACACTGACTGTCGGATAACAAATTGTTGATACTGTTGACAATTATACATTTGGTCGTACAGGATTTTCTCAGATATTTTCAACAGTACTGAAAAAACATCGACTACACACAAGTCAGAAAATGGGAATGAATCGTTTTTCTTAGGCAAGGGACTTCCCAGCGCAACATTCCACGCTTTAGGAACATAACTCATCTCAATACAGCTATTGAGAATATGAAGGATATATTTATCGACAAACGGACTGCAATATTTTAGCATAATTAAAGAGATCTTATCAGTACCACATGCATTTCATTAACCTCATTAACTGTAGAAAAAATAAATTGAAAATTACTACCGGCGTCGAATACATTGCCGTCAAAATATTGTTTCCTTTCTCTAAAATAGGTTGAAGAATTCTGCTGAAAATTTGAAAAAAATATGTTTATGGGCTCCGGACCAGCAAGTGTATTGGGTAATATAGATTGTTTGCTTTTTACGTTAATGTTAAAATATTGAATGACACTGCGGTACTAATTAATATACTATATTTAACTATAATATTTCGGATATACAAACAGTAGTAAAAACATATTTCAGATAAAACTATTAATTAATTTACATATTCATATCACGCGTACAGCGTACAGTAATGCTGTATTTTACGAACTTGATTGTCATTCTTTCTTGTTTTCTCTTCGTACTACGTACTGCGCACACTCACACTGTCACACAAAACCGCCGACACGAACAGCCCACTTTACACAGCTAAAAGGACATCAAAGACAGTATCACAGTAGATTACAAAAGACATAAATAATATTTAATATAAAAATAGATTCAAAATCATATTTCCAACACACCTCCTTGATTTTGAATTTCCTTACCATTACATTTTACAATTAACATTCAAAGTTTTTTTTTTTTTTTTTTTTTTTTTTTTTTTTTTTTTTTTTTTTTTACAAAACAAAACTACGATTGACAGTAATGCAAATTTAACAAAGATCTGAATTTTTCGAATTTTTCTCTGCCCAATGATTTAGTTAAAATATCTGCTATTTGGTCATTGCTATCTATCTTCAAAACATCAATTAAATTTCTACTATGCAAATCATTCACAAAATGATAGCTGACATCAATGTGTTTGGAATTCTTTGAAAATTTTCCGTGTTTTGCTAAAGCAATTGCACCTGTGTTGTCTTCAAAAATTTTTATGGGTTTGCTAATTTTTACATTCAAGTCATTAAGTATCCCATGAATAGGTATTACTTCTTCTACACAATCTGCTAGAGCATAAAATTCTGCATGAGCCGATGCTCTTGAAACAACTTTTTGTTTTTGACATTTCCATAACACTGGATTTCCATAAATGCGTATAAGAATACCTGTTGTTGATTTTCTATCAACTATATCTGATGCCCAATCTGAGTCTACAAAGGCATCTAGTTCCTCATTTGATTCTGAACTGTAAATCATTTTCATATGTCTAGTATGATATAGATATTTAAGAACACGTAAAGCATATCTGAAATGAGTGCTATCATAACCATTCTGGAAACGGCTTAAATAATTAACAGCAAAAGAAACATCTGGGCGGGTTCCATTGGCTATATACAAAAGAGCTCCTATTAAATTTCTATATTTCAAATCAATTTCTGAATTCTCAGCAAATTCCAATTTTAGGTTTACTTCCATAGGAGTGTTGAAATTTTTTGATTGAACAACATTGTACCTTTCTGCTACATTTTCAATATAAGAAGTTTGATCTAAGTACATTTTCCCCTCAGACACACTATATGTAACCTTTATTCCAAGATAATGATTTATTTTTCCCAAATCTGTCATTCTAAACCTTTTATTAAGTGAAATTTTGATTTCTTTGATACTTTCCAAGCTTGAGCCACAAATTAAAAGATCATCAACATAAAGAATGATATATGTCACATTTCCACCTACATATTTTATATATAAACAATAATCATAATCTGATCTTTCAAAATCTAAACCTAACATGAATTCATGAAAACATTCATACCAATCTCGAGGGCTTTCTCTAAGACCATATAGAGATTTCTGTAACAGACATACCTTGTTGGATTCTATTTCATATCCATCTGGGGCATATATATAAACTTCCGATTTGATTTTTCCATTTAGAAATGCTGTCTGAACATCCATTTGTTCGATAAACCAACCATTTTTGCATGCAACTGATAGTAAAGCTTTCAGTGTACACATCTTTGCTACAGGCGAGTATACTTCTTCATCTTCATGACGTAACTGTTGAAAACCTTTTGCCACAACTCTAGCCTTGAATTGACCATTTGCTTTAATTTTGTAAATCCATTTAACTTCAATAATGTTTTTATTTTCCGGTTCATCTACCACTATCCACGTATTATTTTCCTCCAAACTCTTGATTTCCTCAAGCATAGCCTCTTTCCATTTTCTTGACTCTATACTTTTACAAGCTTCATCATAATTTTCTGGAACTAATACATTTGAATAATTTACAGATACAACATAATCATCATATCTCTTGGGAAAAGTTTTTTGTCGGGATGAACGTCGTGCAGTTTCCTCTGAGTTAGACACCTCCTGAATGTCAACTCCTGAAATTTCATTCATGCTTTCCTCAGTTTCCTCAAAATCTTTAATCTTTACACTTTTAGTTTCACTCATGCTAGAATATTCATTCATACTATCAGAATCATTCTCATTATGCATTCTAATGTATTTGATATCACTTTCAACAAATTGCACATGACGGCTTATAATAACTTTGTTGTCCATTAGTATTTTATAACCAACATCAGTGTAACCTACTAATATCCCTTTTGACGCTTTTGGGTTCAATTTTGAAGTTCTACATTCTTCTGGAATTCTTACAAAAACTGTGCTGCCATATAAATGTAAATTAGAAAGATCTGGTTTCTTGTTGAGCAATATTTCATATGGAGTTTTCTTGATTTTTGTATTAGAGAGTAAGCGATTTCCTAAATAAGCTGCTGTATAAATACACTCTGGCCAGAACCTTTTTTCTATATTTGCTTCAGCACGCAAACATCTAGCACGATCCATCAGGGTGCGATTGTATCTCTCCGCAACACCGTTAAGTTCGTGTGTGTGTGGAGGACCTGGCCGCAAGTAAATACCTTCCTTTCTTGCAAATTCATAAAAGTTTTTATTTATATATTCCCGACCGTTGTCACATCGAATTTCTTTTATTTTCCTACCCGTTTGGTTTTGCATAAAATTAGCATATTCTACAAATCGATCAAAAACTTCGCTCTTATGCTTAATGCAGTAAACGACAACAATTTTGCTAAAGTCATCTATGAAAGTGACAAAATATCTTTCCCCTCTGTAACCAATCTGTGAAATTGGACCATGAACATCTGTATGAACTATTTCCAAGATAGCATTTGCCTTGTTTCTTTCGTTTTTGAACTTTAGATTTGACATTTTATTCTCTAAACATATTTCACATTTTAAAAATTCATTTTCCAATTTTTTGGGTAATCCCTCAGCTACTTCGCGGTAACACATCTCTTTTAGATTAACAAAATTTGTGTGACCTAACATACGGTGCCATTTTTCTTTCTTTGACATTTCTACTTTAGTATTATAGGAGCGTTTACAATTTGTTTTAACATTTGCAACAATTTCATAAAGTTTATTTCTCTTAACAGCTAGGGCAACTAATTTATTATCTCGACTGATGATTTTTGCTACATTCTTTTGATATACAATTGAGTAATCATGATCAGTTATGCAAGCTACACTTAACAGATTCTGTTTCATATTTGGTACATAGTAAACATTTTTAATTTCGGTTTTCACAAACTTATTATAAACTTTGAAAAATACTGTCAAGTTACCCATCTTCTCTGATTTTAATGAATAACCATCCCCTACTTTTACATCTACAGGATTTTTTAGACTTACCGAGCTAGAGAAATACTTATCAGTAATCACAATGTGGTCTGAGCAACCGCTATCTAATAACCATTTTAAATCTGCTCTTTCTTCACTTCTTTTTGCATTTGAGAGCATAACTTCAACTTGGAATGACTGACCTGCAGAGTTCTTATCCACGGAAGAGGTTCCTGCAACATGCCTGCTGTACTCATTGTCTGAGTTCCTTGAGCTCCTGATCTGCTGATTCTGTCCACTACTGCGACAATACTTCTGAATGTGACCCACACGATTGCACCTGAAACATCTCCTTGGAAAGCAAGAAATTGATTTTCCTTGGTTTGTACTGTAATAGCCAGAAGGACCTGACTGCTGACGCCGGGATTGTTGGAACTGACTTCTAATACCCATCTTTGTGCCTTTTGCAACGTTGGAGTTGAAAGCTTGAAAGTTACTTTTACCTCTAATACTGTTACATTCTCGCTTTTGAAATTCTAACATCAATTTGGATTTCACATATTCGGCCGATTTTTCTTTCTCTGGCAACGCATCAACAATATCTACTATATGTGAAAAACTTTCAGGTAAACTGAGCAGTAAATAGTTTAGTTTATCATCTTTGCTTACTTCTTCACCTGCGTTTTTCAATTCGTTCAGCGACTTCTCAAATTCGTTGAAAAACTCAAATGGATTACCTGTTTCATTCATTTTCAAATCTAACAGTTTTCTCTTGCATAATAACTTCGTAGCACTGTTCTTCACTAAATAGATTTCATCAAATGTTTCAATCATCTCTTTGGCTGTCTCTTTCGATAGTATTAATTCAAGTTGATCATTAGTTACACTGTTAACAATATAGTTTTTTGCCTTAATTTCTTTCCTGCTCCAATTTGCTTCGGTAATTTCGTTCGGTCTAGTCGCACTTGACAATACTTCATAACATTCCTTCATTTCTAGGAATAACTTCAATCTAAACTTCCATTTATCGTACCCAGTGCCATTAAATACTTGCAACAAAAATTCATCCTTTTTATCGTTCGCCATTTTATACACCACTGTTCACACCGGAACGCAAAAACTTACTTCTCATATAAAAAACTTCTCGACTTATAGACCGGCCACGTAACCACGGACCTCTGCTACCATGTTAAAATATTGAATGACACTGCGGTACTAATTAATATACTATATTTAACTATAATATTTCGGATATACAAACAGTAGTAAAAACATATTTCAGATAAAACTATTAATTAATTTACATATTCATATCACGCGTACAGCGTACAGTAATGCTGTATTTTACGAACTTGATTGTCATTCTTTCTTGTTTTCTCTTCGTACTACGTACTGCGCACACTCACACTGTCACACAAAACCGCCGACACGAACAGCCCACTTTACACAGCTAAAAGGACATCAAAGACAGTATCACAGTAGATTACAAAAGACATAAATAATATTTAATATAAAAATAGATTCAAAATCATATTTCCAACACACCTCCTTGATTTTGAATTTCCTTACCATTACATTTTACAATTAACAGTTAATATTAAGTGTTCATGCTCGTTGTTCTGTCACTTTTAAATTCAAATGTCGCGCGCTACACTGACATAGAGTAAGTGTTACTAATGGTTTCCGCCAGAAGACCAGAGAGGGGGAAGAAGAATGAGAGAAGGGAGAGAAGCTTGCATCCCTCTGCCACTTGTTTTTGAGTCCTTGAAGAGGCAAGAGGTCTCGAGAAAGCGAATTGCTTTCAACCCCTTGAAGAGACACGAGGTCTCTAAATATCCATTTTGTTTGTAAGTCCTTTGGGAGACACGAGGTCCCTAGAGGTGTTGTGTGTGAATACAGAAAAACGAAGCTTATGTTCCTGCATTATTGGAGAATAAAGGTAGGTAACTTTGCTTATTGTCAGTGCCCTATTTGTTCTGTTTTTTTTTGTTATTCATTATAAAATAAATACACGTGGTATTTACATTTGGCCCATCGACCGGATTTTTATAGTTGTTTTGTTTTGTTATTAGTTGATACAGTCCATTTTTTTGAAGTAATTTTACTTGTTTCCTTTAGTCTAGTAAATTTGTAATTGTTTATTGCCGTGTTGAGTCATTTAATTTCAAGGTGACGTTATTGCTTGTATATAACTAGGTACATACTCGAATTGCATATTGTTGAAATCACGTTTGCATATTGTTTAAATCGCGTTTAGGAATTTTTTTGCGTTGAACAATGGAGTTGATTCAGCTAAAAAATAAGCGCGAAAGCGTTTATAGACGAGTAGAAGCCATATTGCACGTGGCTCAACAGGTCAAAATAGACGCAGTAGTGGATTTAGATAGGTTGAATAGATTTGAGGTTCGTTTTGAGGCGTTGAATGAGTTGGTCAATCTATTTGATTCATTGCATTTGGACATCGTGTCGGTAGTTGATCGATCAGAGTTGGAGAGCGAGCATGAAATGCAGAACAAATTCGATGAACTGCAATACTCTATAAAAACTATCTATCGAGAACTGAGAGGTTATGCAAATAAAGCCGCTGAGAATCAAGCTCGATCCGTTTTTCACGGTAGTTCGAAATCGAGTCTAGCATCGAGTAAGTCGCGGTGTTCTGTCAAATCATCGAACGCTCGATCTCTCAGTGAAAAGGAAGTAACGAACGCAAACGCGATTATGTCAACTTCAAATTTAAACAGACATTTGAGGTTACCGAAAATCGAAATGCCAAAATTCGATGGAAATTGGAAAAACTGGCCAACCTTTTATGATCTGTTTAAAACAATGATTCATGAGAACGAATCATTGTCAGATATTGAAAAGTTCCAATATTTGAGTGCTTCGTTAGTGAAGGATGCAGCTGGCCTAATCAAGAATTTACCGCTAACGGGAAGCAATTATGGGATTGCATTCAAGTCTCTGGTCTCAAGGTATCACAATACCCGGGTTTTGTTGACCAATTATTGGCAGGGTATTGTACAGGCCCCCAAAGCAAATAGTGAATCTGCTTCTTCCCTACGAACGTTGTTGTCTGTATTCAGTGAAAATTTGGAAGCGTTGAAGCAGTTTGAACATGACATGTGGGATTTCACTAAATTCAACATGTTGCTGCAAAAGGTGGATATGAGTCTTAAGCAAAAATTTGAGCTTGAGTTTTGCGAATCGGACATTCCCAGTTTTAGTAGTTTATGTAGATTCTTGGAAAAGCAGTGTAAAGCAATGGAGACAACTGCCTTAACTTCCAATTATGTGACTAATAGAAGGCAGCATGTTTCAGCAACCACTGCTAGGCCCGCTTCGTCCTTTGTTACCAGCACAAAGCTTGTATGTGCTTATTGTAAGGAGGAGCACCCCATGCTCAAGTGTGATGGATTTCTATCTTTATCCTCTCATAAACGGTAAACGTTCGCAAAAAAGAATAATCTTTGTTTTAACTGTTTATCAAACTCGCATGCCAGCAGGGAGTGCAAGTCATCAAGTTGTCGTGTATGTAATAAACACCATCATACATTATTGCACTTCCCAAAAGCACCGGCATCGGGAGATGAGAGTGACTCAAACAAGCCACCTGTGGAAGAGCCACAAGGTGCAGAGCAATTGCGTGTGTTGGCAAGTGTGGTAAAAAGGGAACAGTCCGTGTTACTGGCAACTATAATGCTATTAGTACGAGATAAAAATGGAAAGGTTAGGAGATGTCGAGCTCTCCTGGATTGTGCGAGTGAGGCTAATTTCATTTCGCAGCAGTGTGTTGAAAAATTGGGGCTCAACACCTCATCTCGTTCAGTGATGGTTCACGGCTTGAACCAAATGAGCTCGCTTGCTAGCCAAGGCACTCTCAAATGTCGAGTAGAGTCCATTTATGAGCCAACAAAGTTAGAGTTGGACATGATTGTGATTCCGAACATTTGTTCCAAGATCCCTTCTGCTAAAATTGAGCAGTGCCACTGGCAACATATTCAGAACTTAGAGTTGGCAGATTCAGAGTTTGGTATACCAGGGGACATTGAAATTTTGTTGGGTACTGACGTTTATGCTCATGTGGTTAGACCTGGAATAAAGAGAGGGCCTCGAGGTGCACCAGTGGCCATCAATACTGTTTTTGGTTGGGTGCTTATGGGCAGTGTAGAACAGTCAAAGTCTCATTCTGTTGTGAATAGTTTATGCACGTTGGTCGACTTGGATCATACCTTGAAACAGTTTTGGAGCTTGGAACAGGTACCACAAGGTTTAGTTATGTCTCCGGAAGATAAAAAATGTGAGGAAATCTTCAAGAAGACTCAGCACCGAAATAGTGCTGGGAGATATATTTTAAATATGCCCTTTCGTGAGGGTACTCCGTGTTTGGGAGAATCTTTCAGTGTTGCATTGAGGCGGTTTTACTCCCTGGAAGCACGTCTTAGTAGGGATCCAGCGTTGCACAAGTCCTATTCGGAGTTTATCAGGGATTATTATGAGTCTGGCCATATGTCTCTGGTATCAGATGTAGCTGTGGAACCATCTGATGCATACTATATTCCCCATCATTGTGTGTTGCGTCCTCACAGCCTTTCGACCAAACTGCGGGTGGTATTTGATGCTAGTTCCAAAAGTACGAATGGTGTATCTCTGAACGATACGTTGTTAGTGGGAGCGAAGTTGCAGACAGATATTGCCACTGTGTTGTTGAAATTTCGCTCAAACAAAATTGCATTTACTGCTGACATTCGGCAAATGTATCGACAAATTTTGGTTGTAGATAATCATAGGGTGTAAATACCACGTGTATTTATTTTATAATGAATAACAAAAAAAAACAGAACAAATAGGGCACTGACAATAAGCAAAGTTACCTACCTTTATTCTCCAATAATGCAGGAACATAAGCTTCGTTTTTCTGTATTCACACACAACACCTCTAGGGACCTCGTGTCTCCCAAAGGACTTACAAACAAAATGGATATTTAGAGACCTCGTGTCTCTTCAAGGGGTTGAAAGCAATTCGCTTTCTCGAGACCTCTTGCCTCTTCAAGGACTCAAAAACAAGTGGCAGAGGGATGCAAGCTTCTCTCCCTTCTCTCATTCTTCTTCCCCCTCTCTGGTCTTCTGGCGGAAACCATTAGTAACACTTACTCTATGTCAGTGTAGCGCGCGACATTTGAATTTAAAAGTGACAGAACAACGAGCATGAACATTCCGCCCACCAAAATAAGGATTTATTTTCACAATTATATTGTTTCTCAAATAAACAAGCAAAACAAAAATTTACAATAAGCACAAAAAACAAAAAACTGAAGCTATTGGATTTATAATTAACTGTACAAAAAAATTTCAAGGCAGACGTATTACTGCGATGGCAACAGACATAACTTCGTCAGAGGCCTATCAAAAGTGCCACTACTAGTGCGAACTTGAGCTACCCGAGCTATACCATCACGGCCTGGGTATAGTTGCATAATGCGTCCGAGCTTCCAAACAAGAGGTGACGAAGTCTCATCTTTAATCACAACTAAAGCTCCGATCGGGGGGGACGTTTGCACAGTATCCCACTTACCACGCTGCTGCAGTGTATGCAGGTATTCGTTCTTCCAGCGGCGCCAAAAGTCCTGGTGGATCCTTTGCACCAGCTGCCAGCGTGACAAGCGATTCATACTTAACAAAGTCAAATCAGCATCAGGAGGAGCACCTAACGGTTCCATTGTAAGAAAATGTCCTGGGGATAGGGCTAACAGATCATTTGGATCAGTACTCGCACTACACAATGGTCGAGAATTCAAAACTGATTCCACTTGAGCAAGCAACGTGGACATTTCCTCAAAGGTCAGAATCTGCAAACCGATCACCCTTCGCAAATGAGTCTTGACTGAGCGCACTCCTGCCTCCCACAGACCTCCAAAATGCGGAGCTGATGGGGGGTTGAAATGCCACTCAATGGTACAAGCATCTGCTGCCCCCTTTGCATAGTTTAAGAGCTGCTTATTTGAGCCGACGAAGTTGGTACCTCTATCGCTATACAAATTGTCACATCTTCCTCTGCGAGCCACAAACCTCCGAAGAGCTGCCAAGAAGGCTTCAGCTGAAAGATCAGACACTACTTCCAAATGGAGGGCCTTCGTTGCCATGCACACAAACAAACAAATATATGCTTTCACCTTTCGGACACCTCGATATCTGCCCTGTGTCACAAAAACTGGACCTGCAAAATCAACTCCGCTGTGTGAAAACGGCTTCAACTGAGAAACCCTGGCAACTGGCAAATCAGACATCATCGGTGCCATGGGAGTAGGATTCACTCGAAAGCAACGATAGCACCTTGACAAAACATGATGAATAGCTCTCCGAGGGGACAAAATCCAAAACTGTTGCGAAAGCAAATGAAGCAATGTGCGAGGACCAGGATGAAGATTGACATGGTGTGTGTGTGCAATGATTAACTCGGTGAGACGATGTGAGCGGGGCAACAATATAGGGTGTTTCACTTCAACTGGAACATCAGCTTGACGAAGGCGACCGCCCACCCTGAGGATACCCTCTGTATCCAGAAAGGGGGCTAACTTATTTATTGCCCTCGCACACCTCTCACCTTTAACCAAGGATGCTATTTCCCTTTGAAATACTTCACCTTGAGCACATTTGATAAGCATATGAAGCGCCTCCTGTAATTCGGTGGCTGTCAGAGATGCAGTAGTTCGGTCAGATGGAGACACCCTACAATTTCGCACAAACCGCTGACAATATACAACAACACCCTGAATTTTCCGTAGATGCGAAAAGCGATTCAAAAGTTTACTGAGCCACTCCTCATTTGCCAAAGTAACTAGTACGGGGAGAGTTCGTTGCTCCGCCAGGCACTCTTCTGGCGGCTCAAAACGCAACGACTTGGGCCAATTTTCTCTTGCCAATTTTAGCCAGGCGGGTCCCGCCCACCATAGTGGATGCTCACAAAACCCAGAAGGTAACATGCCTCTCGATGCACAATCAGCTGGGTTTTCTTGTCCACTTACGTGATGCCATGACTCTGGAGGAATCTTCTCTTGTATGCTTGCTACTCGATTCCCAATAAAGGTCTTCCACCTATTGGAAGATGATTTTATCCAGGCAAGTGCCACCATAGAGTCTGACCAAGCATACATAGAGTTAAACTCAAAACGACCTTCATACACCCGACACACAAATTCCAGAAGCTTTGCCAACAATAAACACCCACACAATTCGAGACGTGGAATCGATATTCTTTTTAAAGGTGATACCTTGGACTTGGCACACAGAAAATTGATCCAAACTTGACCCTCCTCTGATACTTGTCTTAAGTAAACAACTGCAGCATACCCTCGCTCCGATGCATCACAGAACCCATGGAGTTCTGTACTGATGATATTATCGTGTTTTACGCCTCTGGGAATTGATAAACCTGCTAGCGCACTGAGTTGTGATTTATACTGAGACCACTGACCAACAATATCCTTTGAGGGCTTATCATCCCATCCCACTTTTTGCTCCCACAAGCACTGCATAAGATATTTTGCCAACAGGGTAACAGGAGACAAAAAACCCAGGGGGTCATAAATTCTTGCCAATTCCGAAAGAAGATTTCGTTTTGTGCACGGACGATCAATAGGTTCAACATTAAAAGAGAATGTATCACCTATGGGACACCACTGCAATCCTAAAATTTTCAACACTGATGGATCATTTAAATCTAACGATCGAGGTTGCTGACTATCAGCTGATACTGTGGACAACAGTTTCGAATTATTGCTGGCCCACTTCTTCAATTCAAAACCCCCCTTAGCAAACAACCCAATCAATTGCCGTTGCAACTCAAAAGCCTCTGACAATGAGTCGACTCCACTGACTACATCATCCACATAGAGATCGGACCGAACTAGCTTTGCTGCCAATGGAAAAGATGATTCCTCATCATCACAAAGCTGCATCATTGTTCGGATTGCCATGTGGGGGCTTGAGGAGACCCCATATGTGACAGTATTAAGGCGATATTTCTGTACAGGTTCCCCCTTTGAGAACCTCCAGAGAATTCTTTGATAATCCCTATGATTATCTACAACCAAAATTTGTCGATACATTTGCCGAATGTCAGCAGTAAATGCAATTTTGTTTGAGCGAAATTTCAACAACACAGTGGCAATATCTGTCTGCAACTTCGCTCCCACTAACAACGTATCGTTCAGAGATACACCATTCGTACTTTTGGAACTAGCATCAAATACCACCCGCAGTTTGGTCGAAAGGCTGTGAGGACGCAACACACAATGATGGGGAATATAGTATGCATCAGATGGTTCCACAGCTACATCTGATACCAGAGACATATGGCCAGACTCATAATAATCCCTGATAAACTCCGAATAGGACTTGTGCAACGCTGGATCCCTACTAAGACGTGCTTCCAGGGAGTAAAACCGCCTCAATGCAACACTGAAAGATTCTCCCAAACACGGAGTACCCTCACGAAAGGGCATATTTAAAATATATCTCCCAGCACTATTTCGGTGCTGAGTCTTCTTGAAGATTTCCTCACATTTTTTATCTTCCGGAGACATAACTAAACCCTGTGGTACCTGTTCCAAGCTCCAAAACTGTTTCAAGGTATGATCCAAGTCGACCAACGTGCATAAACTATTCACAACAGAATGAGACTTTGACTGTTCTACACTGCCCATAAGCACCCAACCAAAAACAGTATTGATGGCCACTGGTGCACCTCGAGGCCCTCTCTTTATTCCAGGTCTAACCACATGAGCATAAACGTCAGTACCCAACAAAATTTCAATGTCCCCTGGTATACCAAACTCTGAATCTGCCAACTCTAAGTTCTGAATATGTTGCCAGTGGCACTGCTCAATTTTAGCAGAAGGGATCTTGGAACAAATGTTCGGAATCACAATCATGTCCAACTCTAACTTTGTTGGCTCATAAATGGACTCTACTCGACATTTGAGAGTGCCTTGGCTAGCAAGCGAGCTCATTTGGTTCAAGCCTTGAACCATCACTGAACGAGATGAGGTGTTGAGCCCCAATTTTTCAACACACTGCTGCGAAATGAAATTAGCCTCACTCGCACAATCCAGGAGAGCTCGACATCTCCTAACCTTTCCATTTTTATCTCGTACTAATAGCATTATAGTTGCCAGTAACACGGACTGTTCCCTTTTTACCACACTTGCCAACACACGCAATTGCTCTGCACCTTGTGGCTCTTCCACAGGTGGCTTGTTTGAGTCACTCTCATCTCCCGATGCCGGTGCTTTTGGGAAGTGCAATAATGTATGATGGTGTTTATTACATACACGACAACTTGATGACTTGCACTCCCTGCTGGCATGCGAGTTTGATAAACAGTTAAAACAAAGATTATTCTTTTTTGCGAACGTATACCGTTTATGAGAGGATAAAGATAGAAATCCATCACACTTGAGCATGGGGTGCTCCTCCTTACAATAAGCACATACAAGCTTTGTGCTGGTAACAAAGGACGAAGCGGGCCTAGCAGTGGTTGCTGAAACATGCTGCCTTCTATTAGTCACATAATTGGAAGTTAAGGCAGTTGTCTCCATTGCTTTACACTGCTTTTCCAAGAATCTACATAAACTACTAAAACTGGGAATGTCCGATTCGCAAAACTCAAGCTCAAATTTTTGCTTAAGACTCATATCCACCTTTTGCAGCAACATGTTGAATTTAGTGAAATCCCACATGTCATGTTCAAACTGCTTCAACGCTTCCAAATTTTCACTGAATACAGACAACAACGTTCGTAGGGAAGAAGCAGATTCACTATTTGCTTTGGGGGCCTGTACAATACCCTGCCAATAATTGGTCAACAAAACCCGGGTATTGTGATACCTTGAGACCAGAGACTTGAATGCAATCCCATAATTGCTTCCCGTTAGCGGTAAATTCTTGATTAGGCCAGCTGCATCCTTCACTAACGAAGCACTCAAATATTGGAACTTTTCAATATCTGACAATGATTCGTTCTCATGAATCATTGTTTTAAACAGATCATAAAAGGTTGGCCAGTTTTTCCAATTTCCATCGAATTTTGGCATTTCGATTTTCGGTAACCTCAAATGTCTGTTTAAATTTGAAGTTGACATAATCGCGTTTGCGTTCGTTACTTCCTTTTCACTGAGAGATCGAGCGTTCGATGATTTGACAGAACACCGCGACTTACTCGATGCTCGACTCGATTTCGAACTACCGTGAAAAACGGATCGAGCTTGATTCTCAGCGGCTTTATTTGCATAACCTCTCAGTTCTCGATAGATAGTTTTTATAGAGTATTGCAGTTCATCGAATTTGTTCTGCATTTCATGCTCGCTCTCCAACTCTGATCGATCAACTACCGACACGATGTCCAAATGCAATGAATCAAATAGATTGACCAACTCATTCAACGCCTCAAAACGAACCTCAAATCTATTCAACCTATCTAAATCCACTACTGCGTCTATTTTGACCTGTTGAGCCACGTGCAATATGGCTTCTACTCGTCTATAAACGCTTTCGCGCTTATTTTTTAGCTGAATCAACTCCATTGTTCAACGCAAAAAAATTCCTAAACGCGATTTAAACAATATGCAAACGTGATTTCAACAATATGCAATTCGAGTATGTACCTAGTTATATACAAGCAATAACGTCACCTTGAAATTAAATGACTCAACACGGCAATAAACAATTACAAATTTACTAGACTAAAGGAAACAAGTAAAATTACTTCAGAAAATGGACTGTATCAACTAATAACAAAACAAAACAACTATAAAAATCCGGCTCGAAGGACCAAATGTAAATACCACGTGTATTTATTTTATAATGAATAACAAAAAAAAACAGAACAAATAGGGCACTGACAATAAGCAAAGTTACCTACCTTTATTCTCCAATAATGCAGGAACATAAGCTTCGTTTTTCTGTATTCACACACAACACCTCTAGGGACCTCGTGTCTCCCAAAGGACTTACAAACAAAATGGATATTTAGAGACCTCGTGTCTCTTCAAGGGGTTGAAAGCAATTCGCTTTCTCGAGACCTCTTGCCTCTTCAAGGACTCAAAAACAAGTGGCAGAGGGATGCAAGCTTCTCTCCCTTCTCTCATTCTTCTTCCCCCTCTCTGGTCTTCTGGCGGAAACCATTAGTAACACTTACTCTATGTCAGTGTAGCGCGCGACATTTGAATTTAAAAGTGACAGAACAACGAGCATGAACATAGGGATTATCAAAGAATTCTCTGGAGGTTCTCAAAGGGGGAACCTGTACAGAAATATCGCCTTAATACTGTCACATATGGGGTCTCCTCAAGCCCCCACATGGCAATCCGAACAATGATGCAGCTTTGTGATGATGAGGAATCATCTTTTCCATTGGCAGCAAAGCTAGTTCGGTCCGATCTCTATGTGGATGATGTAGTCAGTGGAGTCGACTCATTGTCAGAGGCTTTTGAGTTGCAACGGCAATTGATTGGGTTGTTTGCTAAGGGGGGTTTTGAATTGAAGAAGTGGGCCAGCAATAATTCGAAACTGTTGTCCACAGTATCAGCTGATAGTCAGCAACCTCGATCGTTAGATTTAAATGATCCATCAGTGTTGAAAATTTTAGGATTGCAGTGGTGTCCCATAGGTGATACATTCTCTTTTAATGTTGAACCTATTGATCGTCCGTGCACAAAACGAAATCTTCTTTCGGAATTGGCAAGAATTTATGACCCCCTGGGTTTTTTGTCTCCTGTTACCCTGTTGGCAAAATATCTTATGCAGTGCTTGTGGGAGCAAAAAGTGGGATGGGATGATAAGCCCTCAAAGGATATTGTTGGTCAGTGGTCTCAGTATAAATCACAACTCAGTGCGCTAGCAGGTTTATCAATTCCCAGAGGCGTAAAACACGATAATATCATCAGTACAGAACTCCATGGGTTCTGTGATGCATCGGAGCGAGGGTATGCTGCAGTTGTTTACTTAAGACAAGTATCAGAGGAGGGTCAAGTTTGGATCAATTTTCTGTGTGCCAAGTCCAAGGTATCACCTTTAAAAAGAATATCGATTCCACGTCTCGAATTGTGTGGGTGTTTATTGTTGGCAAAGCTTCTGGAATTTGTGTGTCGGGTGTATGAAGGTCGTTTTGAGTTTAACTCTATGTATGCTTGGTCAGACTCTATGGTGGCACTTGCCTGGATAAAATCATCTTCCAATAGGTGGAAGACCTTTATTGGGAATCGAGTAGCAAGCATACAAGAGAAGATTCCTCCAGAGTCATGGCATCACGTAAGTGGACAAGAAAACCCAGCTGATTGTGCATCGAGAGGCATGTTACCTTCTGGGTTTTGTGAGCATCCACTATGGTGGGCGGGACCCGCCTGGCTAAAATTGGCAAGAGAAAATTGGCCCAAGTCGTTGCGTTTTGAGCCGCCAGAAGAGTGCCTGGCGGAGCAACGAACTCTCCCCGTACTAGTTACTTTGGCAAATGAGGAGTGGCTCAGTAAACTTTTGAATCGCTTTTCGCATCTACGGAAAATTCAGGGTGTTGTTGTATATTGTCAGCGGTTTGTGCGAAATTGTAGGGTGTCTCCATCTGACCGAACTACTGCATCTCTGACAGCCACCGAATTACAGGAGGCGCTTCATATGCTTATCAAATGTGCTCAAGGTGAAGTATTTCAAAGGGAAATAGCATCCTTGGTTAAAGGTGAGAGGTGTGCGAGGGCAATAAATAAGTTAGCCCCCTTTCTGGATACAGAGGGTATCCTCAGGGTGGGCGGTCGCCTTCGTCAAGCTGATGTTCCAGTTGAAGTGAAACACCCTATATTGTTGCCCCGCTCACATCGTCTCACCGAGTTAATCATTGCACACACACACCATGTCAATCTTCATCCTGGTCCTCGCACATTGCTTCATTTGCTTTCGCAACAGTTTTGGATTTTGTCCCCTCGGAGAGCTATTCATCATGTTTTGTCAAGGTGCTATCGTTGCTTTCGAGTGAATCCTACTCCCATGGCACCGATGATGTCTGATTTGCCAGTTGCCAGGGTTTCTCAGTTGAAGCCGTTTTCACACAGCGGAGTTGATTTTGCAGGTCCAGTTTTTGTGACACAGGGCAGATATCGAGGTGTCCGAAAGGTGAAAGCATATATTTGTTTGTTTGTGTGCATGGCAACGAAGGCCCTCCATTTGGAAGTAGTGTCTGATCTTTCAGCTGAAGCCTTCTTGGCAGCTCTTCGGAGGTTTGTGGCTCGCAGAGGAAGATGTGACAATTTGTATAGCGATAGAGGTACCAACTTCGTCGGCTCAAATAAGCAGCTCTTAAACTATGCAAAGGGGGCAGCAGATGCTTGTACCATTAAGTGGCATTTCAACCCCCCATCAGCTCCGCATTTTGGAGGTCTGTGGGAGGCAGGAGTGCGCTCAGTCAAGACTCATTTGCGAAGGGTGATCGGTTTGCAGATTCTGACCT
The DNA here is from genome assembly GCA_964006375.1 of Tillus elongatus. Lineage (NCBI taxonomy): Eukaryota > Metazoa > Arthropoda > Insecta > Coleoptera > Cleridae > Tillus > Tillus elongatus. Next base: position 174,177,496 of record OZ023262.1, on the reverse strand, counting down.
TTGAGGAAATTTCCACGTTGCTTGCTCAAGTGGAATCAGTTTTGAATTCTCGACCATTGTGTAGTGCGAGTACTGATCCAAATGATCTGTTAGCCCTATCCCCAGGACATTTTCTTACAATGGAACCGTTAGGTGCTCCTCCTGATGCTGATTTGACTTTGTTAAGTATGAATCGCTTGTCACGCTGGCAGCTGGTGCAAAGGATCCACCAGGACTTTTGGCGCCGCTGGAAGAACGAATACCTGCATACACTGCAGCAGCGTGGTAAGTGGGATACTGTGCAAACGTCCCCCCCGATCGGAGCTTTAGTTGTGATTAAAGATGAGACTTCGTCACCTCTTGTTTGGAAGCTCGGACGCATTATGCAACTATACCCAGGCCGTGATGGTATAGCTCGGGTAGCTCAAGTTCGCACGAGTAGTGGCACTTTTGATAGGCCTCTGACGAAGTTATGTCTGTTGCCATCGCAGTAATACGTCTGCCTTGAAATTTTTTGTACAGTTAATTATAAATCCAATAGCTTCAGTTTTTTGTTTTTTGTGCTTATTGTAAATTTTTGTTTTGTTTGTTTATTTGAGAAACAATATAATTGTGAAAATAAATCCTTATTTTGGTGGGCGGAATGTTCATGCTCGTTGTTCTGTCACTTTTAAATTCAAATGTCGCGCGCTACACTGACATAGAGTAAGTGTTACTAATGGTTTCCGCCAGAAGACCAGAGAGGGGGAAGAAGAATGAGAGAAGGGAGAGAAGCTTGCATCCCTCTGCCACTTGTTTTTGAGTCCTTGAAGAGGCAAGAGGTCTCGAGAAAGCGAATTGCTTTCAACCCCTTGAAGAGACACGAGGTCTCTAAATATCCATTTTGTTTGTAAGTCCTTTGGGAGACACGAGGTCCCTAGAGGTGTTGTGTGTGAATACAGAAAAACGAAGCTTATGTTCCTGCATTATTGGAGAATAAAGGTAGGTAACTTTGCTTATTGTCAGTGCCCTATTTGTTCTGTTTTTTTTTGTTATTCATTATAAAATAAATACACGTGGTATTTACATTAAGTTCACGAAGAGCAGACCATATATCGCGTCCATTACTATCTTTTACAAATGTGTTCAAGATATGCTTTTTTTCCCTCTTAACGCAAGAAACTGTAAATGTACGAAGCTGCTTATATGCCTTTTAGTCATGATCTAATTTTGTTTGCTTGAACTTTTGTAAGGCCAAATCTATCTGTTTCATATAAGTTTTACATTTCCTGTTAGCCAGGGGACCCTGTGCCTAGACTCTTACATAGCTCTCTGGAGCATGCCTGTTGAAAGTGGAAGTAATAAAGTATTTCAAAATATCAACCTTCTATCAAATCACCTTCTCTTAACATATGATGCCAAGAACGCGCTTGAAGGTCGTCAATAAATTCCTCACAACAAAAATCTCTGAAACAGCTACAGGTAATTACTTTGGGGGGCATTTTATTACCGAAAACAGCAAGATCGCAATACTAGTTTATCGTCTGTTATATGATGCATGGGAATAGTACCGACACTATTTAATATATTGGTATTGAAAATAAATATAGGATCAATAAGTGTACCAGTGCTCTCCGCAATTCTTGTTGGCTCGTTTAGTATTTGTACCGGGTCATAGGAGTGAAAACACAAATCCAAAAGAGTGCCCCAGTTAAAAAAGTTTACGTTTAGATCACCTACATAAATTACTCAATCAACAGTAGGATGAACAGCGTGATGTGATAACGTGGATTATATTATTATTAGGTGGTCTGTAAAAAGGGCCAATCGAAATGGTTATGTGTTGTAATTTAAGTACAAAAGTACAAATTCAAGATAACCATTAACGACTAAGTCAAAATTAATACTAGTATATTTAAAATAATTTTTAATGTAAATCGCTATGCCACCTCCCCTGCCAGTAAATCTGTCTTGGCGAATTATACTATACACAAAAATCTTCAAAACTAGTTAACAGAGATCTAATATTTATATGTGCAATCTCATCTATATTTCAAGTTATATTATATCAAGATAAATTACTTTTAAATTCACAAGTATATATGTGTGTTACGGCACTATGAACCTAGGTGTCGAACTGCAACGGCAGACAAAGCAGAAATAATGTCAATAATACACAAACCTAAAGAAAATAAATTTACCGAGTGCACTTTCTCCTCTCCCACGTGAGGGAAATCAGGATAAATCAGTGACAAAAAAAAATCACAATTTAAAATAACTAACTAAACTTAACTATAGTCAACATACAAAAATGAACTTTTTGCAAAGAATAACTCTAAAACAAATTATCTCCAACGTTATAGAATGATTCTAATTATAATCAATTAGATATAATCTCTTATCATCGATACAATACATATACAACTTAAATTACACAAGTCCATTTTTTAATCCGTAGTGAAAAGTAACAACAGCACACCCTACATTAAAAATTATAAAAAGTAAAATAAAAATTAAGTGTATCAGAGGAAATGATATGGCTTGTGGTGCATCTATATACACATAACAAAGAGACTCGTGTACCCATACTGATGTATAAATAATATTCGTATACAATTTAAATTTGTATTCTAAATAATAATAATAATATAGTTTAATATTTTCTAAAATTATCTTAGATATTTTCCAGATAGTAAGCGAAATAATATAAAAATCCAAATGTACTAAAAACGTTAATTCACAAACGTAAACAATCCATTTAATAATTAAAATATATCTAATAAGAATAAAATTGAAAGCGATGTATAAGAATTTCGAGAATATACAAATTAGTAATTATAGTCCTACCAGAGTAATAAATATATGAAAGAAGCAGGAATTATGTATTATAAATTTTGTAAATCACTTACAGTTTTCAAATCTATTTTATTACCTTTTTTGCAGTGTATATTTTACCGTTCCAACTGCACACATTTTCTCTCCCCATCACCTCCTTTGCAGCTTTTAAAATACTTAGTCTTTTTTTAGTAAGTTGTTCCAAAACTGCAACTTTTGACCCTTTAAATACTTTCTTCTTACCAAGCACTACATATTTTGTCGATACATCCCCGAAAGTTACCAGTATTGGACGATGTGACTTAGTACCACTCTCATATTGAGAATTATCATGCTCCTCCCTCTGTTACACCTAACCACCTCTTCATATTTTAAACCCAGTTGAAATTTACTATTAAATAAATTTATAACAACAATCCTTGTGTGTTTCTTCACTGCCTCCTTATAATATCATGGATTCTCACAGTCTCAGGTTTCTTTTGGTATTCCCAATCATCTACTATGTTTAGCAGATCTTAATTTTCTTTCTCTAACTGCAACTACTCAGAATGTAACATTGATAAACTGTTGGGTTACAGGGGAGCCTAGTTCGTCCACCTTTTTTTTTATAGAAAAACTATTTTTATAGACAAAGTTTTATTATACATGTTGGTCTAGACATGAAAATATATACAATTATATTTAGAAATTATGCAAATGTGATTTTAAAGTTTGAATTTTTAATATTAAATACATTCAGTTGGTTAACTAAATTGACAATTTTAGTGAATTTTCTTAGAATATTTTTATGTTATGGAACATGCTAAAAATATATATTATGATTTGTTCTAGCCGTTACACATGCTGATTGGTTCCACGAAGATAAGGTATTTGCAATTGGTTATATGGATGGTACGATAAAACTAGGAAAAATCAATCAAGATGTTAATATAATAACTGTTAAAGGGCATGAACAGGCTATATCAGGGATTGCTTGGGACCCTAGAGGTGTATCATTAGTTACCATATCCCTTGACAACACATGCAAATTATGGAAAGAAAAATTAGGCAAGCTAATTTTGTTACATACTTTACCTCAGCTGCATGAACCTGTAACCATAAAATGGTCACCAATGAACAGTTTAGAAAGGGACATGTTTTTTGCGATTGGAACTTCGTTTGGAACAATAAGTGTTTGGCATTTACCAACCGATAATGAAAATAACTTGGTACCCCAGCTGTTGATGCACTCCCAAGGTCATTCGCATAATCCAGTTACTGTCCTAACTTTTCACAAGGACAGAATGTTACTTGCAAGTGGATGTCTCAAGGGACCGAGTGGAGTTATAAATATTTGGTCCTTGCATGATGGAAGCCTAGCTTATACATTGACAGGAAGTGGAGGAGTGACTTCTAATGGGCTTTTATGGACTAGAGATAACATTCTGACAATAGCTTTCAATAGGTCCAAATCTTTAAGTTGTTTACAGTTTAATATTTCAGATTTGGTGAAATATGCTCCACTTACATCAGCTAGATGTGTCTTAATGAAAAAAGGCATTAGAGGTCTGAATTCTGGAAAATTCTTTAAAAGGCTTATAATGTACTTACCGAAAATTCTTTGTGAACAGTACAATAGTGAAAAACTTGCAGTACATACAGGGGCACAATTAATGAACTCAGCGTATCTAAAAAGTCTTGTAAATTTAAGCTTACTCTTAGAGATTGACAATGTTATCTGTTATCCACTCAAGCCATTCTGCTACAAATTAGGAACCAATACAATAGATAAGTTCCGCTGGTTACATATGTTTAGTTTAACAGTTAAAATGGCCAATAGTTTAATTAAAAGAACAGAATTGTCATCTAATGTTTTTGATACGAACGAAATTTTAGAAGATGATATAAAAGTTTCCGCCATTCAAAACATGTTTTGGAGTGTAAAACAAGATGAACAGATAATGCAGTGGGTGACTGAACGCCCACAAGACTGGCAGATTGGTGGTAAATGTAAAGTGTACATGTGGGGTTCAGACAGGCATGGACAGTTAGCTGAGTTGGGTTATAGCTCTTTGGTACCAACTCTGGTTGAGTCTTTTTCAACGGCTAGAAAAATTGTATGTGGCCACAATTGTACTTTTCTTATTCAGGCCAATGGAGCTGTGCTAGCTTGTGGCGAGGGAAGCTATGGTAGATTAGGACAGGGAAACTCTGATGATTTACATACTCCGAGTGTAATTTCTACGTTGCAAGGGTTTGTTATTACAGACTTAGCTACATCTGTAGGAGCTGATGGGCATAGCTTAGCACTTGCAGAAAGTGGTGAGGTATTTTCATGGGGCGATGGTGATTATGGAAAATTGGGACATGGAAATAGTGACCGACAGCGCAGGCCACGACAGATTGAAGCTTTACAGAATGAAGATGTAATACAAATAGCATGTGGCTTTAAACATAGTGCAGTGGTCACTTCTGATGGAAAATTGTTTACCTTTGGTAATGGTGATTATGGTAGACTAGGACTGGGTTCAACATGCAATAAGAAATACCCAGAGCAAGTAACAGCTCTAGAGGGTTACAAAATAGGACAAGTTGCTTGTGGACTAAATCATACTGCATGTATATCGCAGGATGGCTTGACAGCTTGGACATTTGGTGAAGGTGATTATGGCAAATTAGGTTTGGGACATACGACAACCAAGTCAATACCACAGAAGGTGGAAACTATGTGTAACATAGGCATAAAGAGAATTGGTTGCGGGACAAACCTAACAGTATTTCTGACTTTTATTGGTAAGATTTATATTTGTGGTGTAGATCGTGTACCCTGGATTACTCATGTAAGAGATCGTACTGATTACAAGCCCCACGAACTCAAAGGTTTAATTAATTATAAAATACAAGACTTTGCTATTGGTACAGAGCATGTTCTCTTTTTGACTGCTTGTAACAAGGTTTTGGCATGGGGAATGAATACAGAAAATCAATTAGCTTTGCCACTAGTTTCATTAGTACGTGAACCTGAAATAATTACTGAGCTATCTGATAAAAAAATTAAACAGATATCTACTGGTCGGACACACAGTGCCGCTTGTACAGCATCACCTTTGCCTAGACGTTTACCAGGAGTTACAAGATCTCTCACATTTGGACTGCCTTCTGAAATACCTCCGCACTATGATCACCTTAAGGGCATATGCTTAAAATCTATACGTGCCAGATTAAAGTTTCTTCATAGCTTTTCGGAAAATTTGTATTCTTGTTGGACTTTAGTGCCACTAAGCTCTCAACAAAATGATTTGCAAATACCACCACTAGAAGGTCTTACTTCTCCCAAACTAAGATCTCTGCTTGCACCAAGAGTTTATATTTTACCATTTGTTAGATGTATTGGTAAGACTATGGTACAAGGAAGAAATTATGGGCCCCAAGTTATAGTTAGAAGAATTTTACCAGAAGGTAAGTTTTTCCTTATTTTTATACTAGCCTTTATTCCTTAACATAATTACAAATAACATATAATACAGTTTTTCTCCTTAATATATAATTATATTATCAGGCACCATACGTTTACGACACAGATCATACCAGTTGTGGAAAGATTGTTTAAAGATATTTAAATGATTATATTATTTATTCATAATATGCGATACATATCGTCTCAGACACGATACTTTTCAGACAGGAATTCTCAGTAAGAATATTGTGCCTTATGATAACTGCAGAAATAGACACTTATGTATTAACATTTGCACCACAATCAAATATTATACAACTCAGTGAGATGAATTACAAGTAGTGACATCTGTCTGTATGTACTAGGAACTAGTTTGTCACCAAAGTCCTGATGGACACAAAAATGCATCTAACAAATACTTTTAAACATTATAATACGCAGACAGTTGGTTCATATGATAACTCTATATGTACCTATATTTGTCTAAATAATCATACAATATGCTATACAAATAAGCCGAAGCTTGTGCCTTTACATTATTTAATTTTAATAAAAATGTCAAACTAGGAACGTCAAAAAATCTGCTTGACCCATTTGATGCCTGATAGTATGAGCAAGCCTTAGGTCGTTAATACAATTTAATTTGTGTTACAAGCACAGGTTGGGCTGCTTTCTGTGATACATTATGGAATATAAACAAATATAGTTATGGTAATGCAGATACTAGTTGTACTAGTTTATTATTAAAAACAGTTAAATTTGTTATCAATTATATTAACCAAAATTTGATTTCTAGTAACTAAATATACAAATTTATCATTCCATACACGGTATATGTATTTCTTTCACTATAAATAATACAATCTTTAAGATTAAAGGCTGATATTTTTAAGATATTGTGAATGCCAAACAGTAAGGGCAAAAATTTTTGGTAAAATGGAGATAATGAAAAACTTAAAGGAGAGCAAAATGTTTGATAAATTGAAGATATGATACATTGATGATGATATTTTGTGTAAAATTAATCAGTAATAATAATAATAAGCCTGTTTGAAAAGGACGAGGTTTGCTTTTGTATAAACAAACATAATACCACGTCAAACAAGTAGATATATTTATGGACGTAATTAAATTCTTATATGAAAAAGTTTGTAGTGGTATATTTTTAATATTTATATATTGTTCCACTTAGACCTGTTTAGCCCTGTTTTAGAAATACATAAATTATTTTTTTAACTTTTATAACAATAAATCGAAACCCCTTTGACTAAATGGTAAATTATTTAATTCTTTGGGACAGGTGTTTTAAGAAGCTAGATATGTTCATATAGTTTTATTGAAAAAAATCTTTAACAAACACCTTCTAAAGATGGTTTCCATTTTTTCCTACAAATTGTTTTTCATGTATTCAAGTCTAAGTTTTCATGTTATTTTGAAAACTAAATGAACTCTCATTTGCACTTAAATTTTCATATGAACATAAAACAAAATTAACACTGTTTAAATTATATGACTTGTTAGGTATTTGTCTACATCTGGCCTAATTTTTGTATTTTTATATTAATTCAATAACTGGACAGGGTCGCCAAACTTATAACAGTTCACTAACATTCATTAAGTAATAGAGGTTCTTTATACGCATCGCCAATATTTCCACTCAAACGTTACACTCAATAGTAGGTATAGACAGCGGTTCTGCACCCGCCAACAGCCACCCGTCGTTGTGACGTCACACACCACGTGCCACCTGGAAAGCTGGTGGTGTAGGCTTTAACCTGGGATGACGGTGAGATGGCGGTCAAGATGGCTGACTCGAAGTGAAAAAGAAGCAGAATTTGACAGTTGATCTGACCTATGTGGAGGATCCGACATTTAAAATGATGCCAATCAAGATAGCCACCGACGCATTCGCACTCCATTTTTTTCTTTTCTTTAAAGTTAGACCCTATATGTAGGATATCACCGTACTCGTATTGGCGTGCAGAATTCAAATATGTCGGATGGCGCATGCGCAAACCAAACTCTTGGATTATACCCTATGTGCGGAGTATCACCGTACGCGTCTTGGCGAGCACTATAATATGGCGGATGGCACATGCGCACATAAACTCTGATAGTTTAGATGGTAGATCATGTTCTGGAAATATGTCAAATGTGTAAAAGTGGCAACAATTAATTGCTAGGTAACCCAAAGGATAAAGATAAAACCACAGAAGTATTGAGAATCTATTAAATAGGTTGTGAACTTAAATATGTTGGACAAACAAAAATAACTATTAAAATAGATTTAAAAAACATTTAGCGCAACTGAGACATGGCATTATTGACAAATCATGTATTGTTCATCATATTTGGGATAATAAGTATCATGTAGATAAAGAAAATCTCAAGTTAATAAGAAATGTCTGTTAGTTGCGTCAGCTAGATGCCTATGAAAGTATATATATATATATATATATATATATATATATATATATATATATATATATATATATATATATATATATATATAATTGGAAATTTGAACAAAAATGTTGCAATGAATAGAGTAGGTCCGGTTCTATGTAGTTCATTGTTTGAACTGTTATCTTAATTACCAGCATGTCCTTAGAAGGAATATTTGATAACGACACACAGTAGAACAAAGGGCAGGTAGGCAGTTTTAATTACAGGGATTTAAGACTCAACAGTGGTGGTCTGTCTGTATACCTTACTAGAGGCGCTGTTCACAACTGCTTGGCAACTCACATATAAATAGTAGTTCTAGGCTTTAGTCACCCTCTGATGAGGCTAGCTTTGTTAGGGAAATGATCGTGAGGTCTCTCTCTCTCTCTCTCTCTCTCTCTCCTCTCTCTCTCTCTCTCTCTCTCTCTCTCTCTCTCTCTCTCTCTCTCTCTCTCTCTCTCTCTCTCTCTCTCTCTCTCTCTCTCTCTCTCTCTCTCTCTCTCTCTCTCTCTCTCTCTCTCTCTCTCTCTCTCTCTGTGTGTGTGTGTGTGTGTGTGTGTGTGTGTGTGTGTGTGTGTGTGTGTGTGTGTGTGTGTGTGTGTGTGTGTGTGTGTGTGTGTGTGTGTGTGTGTGTGTGTGTGTGTGTGTGTGTGTGGTGTGTGTGTGTGTGTGTGTGTGTGTGTGTGTGGTGTGTGTGTGTGTGTGTGTGTGTGTGTGTGTGTGTGTGTGTGTGTGTGTGTGTGTGTGTGTGTGTGTGTGTGTGTGTGTGTGTGTGTGTGTGTGTGTGTGTGTGTGTGTGTGTGTGTGTGTGTGTGTGTGTGTGTGTGTGTGTGTGTGTGTGTGTGTGTGTGTGTGTGTGTGTGTGTGTGTGTGTGTGTGTGTGTGTGTGTGTGTGTGTGTGTGTGTGTGTGTGTGTGTGTGTGTGTGTGTGTGTGTGTGTGTGTGTGTGTGTGTGTGTGTGTGTGTGTGTGTGTGTGTGTGTGTGTGTGTGTGTGTGTGTGTGTGTGTGTGTGTGTGTGTGTGTGTGTGTGTGTGTGTGTGTGTGTGTGTGTGTGTGTGTGTGTGTGTGTGTGTGTGTGTGTGTGTGTGTGTGTGTGTGTGTGTGTGTGTGTGTGTGTGTGTGTGTGTGTGTGTGTGTGTGTGTGTGTGTGTGTGTGTGTGTGTGTGTGTGTGTGTGTGTGTGTGTGTGTGTGTGTGTGTGTGTGTGTGTGTGTGTGTGTGTGTGTGTGTGTGTGTGTGTGTGTGTGTGTGTGTGTGTGTGTGTGTGTGTGTGTGTGTGTGTGTGTGTGTGTGTGTGTGTGTGTGTGTGTGTGTGTGTGTGTGTGTGTGTGTGTGTGTGTGTGTGTGTGTGTGTGTGTGTGTGTGTGTGTGTGTGTGTGTGTGTGTGTGTGTGTGTGTGTGTGTGTGTGTGTGTGTGTGTGTGTGTGCGCGCGCGCGCGCGGGTCCGTGTGTGTGTGGGTGTGTGTGGGTGCGTGCGTGCGTGCGTGGGTGTGTGCGTGCGTGCGTGCGTGCGTGCGTGCGTGCGTGCGTGCGTGCGTGCGTGTGTTATTATTATTATTATTATTATTATTATTATTATTATTATTATTATTATTATTATTATTTATTAAATCCATAAGTTCTACATCAAAATCCATATCACTAAATATACATACATATATACACACATATCACATACAATATCATGGTCCATAAAATGCAATTTTGAAATTTTTTCTTAACTATAAGCCTGGTGCAAGATACAAACGCACATAATGACTACATATAGACACACATATATACACCACATGTAAGTATCATTAACTAGAGTCTTTACACAGTTCTTTGAAAAATTACAGGCTCAAGGTTTCTAAAAAATTAAGTCCTTGGTTGTCGAGTTTGCAAATTATTTCACCAATACACCATCTATTTTGAAACGAAACTAGGCGGTTTTTCCCCATAAACCATGCATATTCGTTAAAAATGTGGGCCTTTAGCTTCTTTATGTAGGTTTCTTTAAATGCATGTTTTATCTGGTTCTTGAAGAAATTGATCAGGTTGCTGTATATTGTTGATTTGGCTAGGTTTACCATAAAGTTTGCGAGTTCTTGTTTTTCAGTAGATTCCACAAAACCACAGACTATTTCTTCATTTCTTATAGTATTGCGTAGGAGAATTTTTTTCAAAATTACTTTTACAAACTGCCATAATTCTAAACTTTCTGGGCATATCATCAACAAATGCCATGAAGTTCCTTGGACATTCGTACAGAATGGACATGAGTCGGTGTTTCTAATTCCTGCTCTGTTTAAGAATATGGCGTCTGCCAGGCGGTTTTTTGCGAAGCGCCATGATATCTCTGATACGTGACCTGGTGTAAGTTTATTGAAATAAGTTGACCAGTTAATTATCCCATCTGTCCATTCACACTGCATTATTTCGTTTGAGTCCATTTTAAATGTTTTCATTGTAAATAGCTTCTGTAAATATTTTCTTGATTGTTTTAAGATGTTTCTTTCATAACCAGATTCATCCTTGAAATGCAGGCTGAACGAATGGTTGGTACCTGAGGACATACCGCCTATTTGAAAGTGCTTTTTTATTCTGCAAAAATGTCCCATAATTTCTTCTTTTATACGTGATGGATGTATACAACCTAAAATGGTGGATAATTTTTGCGCAGAAATCCATTGGTTATCTTGGATTAGATGTGAAAGATTAGTAATTCCTTTCTCACACCATTTAGAACTGAATAATGGCGGCACAAAACGGATGAATAACCTAGAATTGACCGTGGGTATATCTTTCAGGTCCTCAATTGTCTTCGGAAAATCGGGTATATAAATATTCTTCAGATCACAGGCTTCCTTCATCGATAAAATGAACTGGGAGACTGATATCGTGTACTGCTTACTATCTTCTAAGAAAAAATACTGCCAGGATACACCCAGTGTATTAGACTTTCTAATGAAGTACTCCATAAAAGCTTTCCATTTGGGGTTACCTAAAGTATGTTCTATAAATCGATTGAGGAGGTGCAGTCGAAACGTCTTAATTTTTGATTCTATATGTACCAACCCCATACCACCAGATTTAATTGGGAGATAAAGATCTCTTTCAGTAACCCAATGTTTTCCTGTCCACATAAAATCCACGAATTTTTTCTGAATGTGACCAATTTGTTGGCTTGTAGTAGGTAGAACTTGCATCACATGCCATAGCTTTGGTGCTATATACTGGTTCACGACTATTTTTCTCCCTTTCAGGGAGAGTGAAGCTCTCTTTGTTGACCATTTCTGGAGCGATGAATCTACTTTCTGCAATAGTTTTGAATAAGCATAATTCGCATCATCCGACATGTTGTCGGAAAACCTTATTCCAAGCACATTTATACCTTCTGTGGTCCAAGAAATATCTAAAGGTCTATCTGTTCTATTTTTCCACCCTCCAACCCAATATCCTCTAGAGTTGTTTTCATTCAGCTCAGCACCAGATTGCTTTGAATAATCATAGTATAGATTCTTGAATATTTGGAAATCTTTGTTTGCTGTTATGAAAATAGATATATCGTCAGCGTATGCAGAGATCACTAAAGCGACCTTCTTTGTAGGGAGAAGTAAACCATCCATTTGTCTTCTACAAAGAGAAAGAAAGGGTTCGATGGATATAGTGTATAGAGGTCCAGACATCGGACATCCCTGGCGTATCCCTTGTTTAATAGGAATTTGTTTTGTAAGATTATTACCTACTTTTATATGGCTGCTGGCTTTTCTATACAATGTTTTTACAGCATTTATAAAGAATCACCAAAATTCATCATTTTCATAACATGAAATAAGTAACTGTGACTAACCTTATCAAAGGCTGATTTTTGGTCCAGATTCAAAATGGCAAGTGAGACATTTTCCTGACCTGCGTACTGAATCACGTCTCTGTGAAGATGTAAGCTATCAAATATAGTCCGAAACGGTACAGAATAACTTTGGTCTGCATCAATGATACTACCTAAGACAGATGACATTCTAGACGAAAGCGCTTTTGCTATTATTTTATAATCGGTTGTTGAAATTGATACTGGGCGCCAGTTTTCTAGTTCCAATAGATTTCCTTTCTTGGGTAGTAAGGTAAGGATCGTTTTTGATGCTGACGAAGGAAGCTCTTGTGTTTCAACTACTTCATTAACTACATCTGCAAATGTATTTTTCAAATCATCCCAAAAGCAAACATAGAATTCAGTTGTAAGTCCATCTATTCCTGGAGATTTACCTTTGCTTAAAGACTTGAGAGCATTAGTTAGTTCTTGTAAATTGAGTGCTCCTTCCAAACTTTCTCTTTCGCTGTCACATAGTTTTTTTAGATTTTTGTACACTTGGCTGTTTTGTATAATTTTGCTTTCCTTCTCTTTGGCGTACTTTTTTGAAAAGTGGCTGACTAATTTAGAACATAATTTCAAATTATCTGTTTCTATATGTCCATCTATGTATAGGGCACTCAATGGCTTAAATGCGCTAGCATGAGTACTTTTCTCGATTGTTGGGCGGTCCTTATTTAAAAGATTCTCACATCTGGATTTTATGAGACTTCTTTCGCTTGATCTTTTATAAGCATCTTTGGTATCATGCTGGATTCTAAACACTTCATTTGCATAGTCGGCTGATGCTATTGGATATTTTATTGTTTGATCCAATTGAGACTGAAAACATTTCCACTCCATTTTTCTTATTTGTCTTTTTTGCCTTACAAACAAAATAGTAATATCTTTGACTTTTCTTTTAAAACGTTCCCACCATTCTCTTAGGTTTGTATTTGATGGTCTTTTTTGTGTTTCAAAAACTATGTATTCTTTCATACATTCGATGTATTGTTTGTCTTCAAGAAGGAAGTTGTCAAATTTCCAATATGGCGGTATATTTATTTGTTTTTGATTAGATCTGAAGACAACGGATAATGCGAGATGGTCTGAGAAAGACACATCTAAGTGGGCTTTTTCAAGTTTAGACAACACGTTCTCACTACAATAGATCCTGTCAATTCGTGAAGCAGAATGGGGTACATTTTGTGAAATATAAGTATAACCTCCTTTTTCTTTGTGAAAGAAGCGCCAGCAGTCGTGCAAATTGGATCTTTGAGTAATGTTTGCCACTGATCTGGATATGGATATATGTCTCTCTGTAGAAAGGTGTCTGTCTAAAGAGGGATCAGTTGTTGAATTAAAATCTCCGGCAACTACCGCGTTAATGGATTTAAAGTCACAGTTATTTAATCTTACCTCCAGGGCAGAAACTACTTCGCCAGCAACGTCCGTATCTCTGGGTATATATACTGCAAATATCTTCCATTTTTCTTTTCCTATTACTAAACTTATTTCTTGTAAATAAGATGGGTATAGTACGTCATGCTGAAAAATTTTAATGTTGTTACTTTTCCTTACTGCTACTAGAGTTCCTGAGTATTCAGATGAATGAGCATTTACTAAAAAATTATACTGCAAGCAATTAAGGTTTTCAGGGATTGCATCAATATTTGTTTCCTGTAGAATTAAGATATCTGGTTGATTCTTTGATATAAATTGTTCCAAATTTAACCATTTGAATTGACTTCGGATGCTTTTAAGATTCAATGTGGTGATTTTTATTCCGCTATGCTTATCCATTACAGATTTTTTTATTTTGTTTATGATTAGTTTGTTTGAGAGAGGGTGACACTACTCAGACTTTCTTCTGATGAAGATCTATTTAGAGAGGACTGCGAGGACCTTAAAGAGGAGTTTTGTGAAGGGTCAAGTTTGTATTCGCTACTCCTGTATGCTTTATTTAGTGATGATAGCAATCTTTTGCACCTTTCTTTAGTTGCTCGCAAAGGTAAGTAGGGTGTTACATTTTTAATAAGTTCAATCAACTCAGGGATTTCTGTTGTGTATTTTTGTGCTACTTCTAGTGGACTATCCTTTCCTTTTACATTTTTAAGAAATTCAGTGAAATTGATATAGTCAAGTATTTGGTTTTTATTCGTGTCCCAAAATTTTTCCAAACCTTCATATTCATCATTATTCACATCTAGTTTAATTCTCTTTTTCCTTTTTTTCGAACTAGTGCTTTCAGGCGCCCTAAAGTTTTCTGGTATATTTCTTTCTTGTTCCTTTTCTGCCTGTATAGTCGGGGTCTCTTCCATTCTTTCTTCTACTTGTTTTGATGATGATGCTGTTGTTTCTGTGTTAGCATGTGGCCCTTTATTATTTTCTATTGATTCTTCATTTGGTATAATATTTTGTACGTCTTCGTCTGGTACTCTGCATTTCTCAGCTATGTGACCCAGTTGTTTTCATTTATAACATCTCATGCTATCATTAGACAAAAATATACGATATTCCTCATCTTCGTAATTGATGAGAAGAGACGACGGCATACTTTCCTGACTGTCAGTTGCAATGTAGACCTGCCTACGAAAGCTCAAAACGTGTTTATATCTGTCTAACCCTATTCCAGCTCCTATGTAGGAGATTGGAGAGACTATCTTTAGATTTATATCCTTAATAGCTTCTTCTATTATGTGATGTGGAATACATGGTGGTACGTTTGATATGATTATACGATTTGCTGGCATTATTAATCTTCTAGCAGGCACATACATATCTTTTATATTTACACCGCCTTCGGTGTCTACAAAGTTTTCGACTAACTGTTTGCTGGTTAGGTAAATGCACACACGATTGTTTGACATTCTACAAGCATAAAGAATATTTTGAGGACCAAGTTTGTCGCCAGTTGCTATGACATAATCTTTAACCTGGAGTCCATCTATGACTGGGTATATGATAGCCTGGTCTTTTGTTGGAAAAGCGGATGCCTTCACTATGTTGGAGAAAGACATCGGTTTAGTTGTGTTCGCAGCTTTCATTGCCATATTGTTCGAAATTTCTTGACTGTTACTTTCGTTTATACTTTTTGAGCAGCCCCTGTAGTCAGAAACTGCTTCGTTTGTTTCAGTGATATTTCCTTCATTCATATCGACTTAATATTTAACTAAATCGACAAATTGGAACTTTAATGTGAATTCCATTCCTGCTGTGGAGATATATGCAGATAGTAATTGACCAGTAAGATAAGATACTATATTAATAATATACTTAATTCTCACGTAGGCAATTTATGCCAGCCGCAGCTGACACAATAATATCCTCAATATCTCTGCCGAATTGTTATCAAAATATGTCAGATTCACTTACAACTTTAGACAGAGAGGTCCAAATATGACTGTCCAAAATATACAGTTCTAATCACTTCCTTTACCACTTTTTTCACTACATCAAACACCCGGCACTAAAACGCGTCTACCGCGATCGAAATACTGTGTGTGTGTGTGTGTGTGTGTGTGTGTGTGTGTGTGTGTGTGTGTGTGTGTGTGTGTGTGTGTGTGTGTGTGTGTGTGTGTGTGTGTGTGTGTGTGTGTGTGTGTGTGTGTGTGTGTGTGTGTGTGTGTGTGTGTGTGTGTGTGTGTGTGTGTGTGTGTGTGTGTGTGTGTGTGTGTGTGTGTGTGTGTGTGTGTGTGTGTGTGTGTGTGTGTGTGTGTGTGTGTGTGTGTGTGTGTGTGTGTGTGTGTGTGTGTGTGTGTGTGTGTGTGTGTGTGTGTGTGTGTGTGTGTGTGTGTGTGTGTGTGTGTGTGTGTGTGTGTGTGTGTGTGTGTGTGTGTGTGTGTGTGTGTGTGTGTGTGTGTGTGTGTGTGTGTGTGTGTGTGTGTGTGTGTGTGTGTGTGTGTGTGTGTGTGTGTGTGTGTGTGTGTGTGTGTGTGTGTGTGTGTGTGTGTGTGTGTGTGTGTGTGTGTGTGTGTGTGTGTGTGTGTGTGTGTGTGTGTGTGTGTGTGTGTGTGTGTGTGTGTGTGTGTGTGTGTGTGTGTGTGTGTGTGTGTGTGTGTGTGTGTGTGTGTGTGTGTGTGTGTGTGTGTGTGTGTGTGTGTGTGTGTGTGTGTGTGTGTGTGTGTGTGTGTGTGTGTGTGTGTGTGTGTGTGTGTGTGTGTGTGTGTGTGTGTGTGTGTGTGTGTGTGTGTGTGTGTGTGTGTGTGTGTGTGTGTGTGTGTGTGTGTGTGTGTGTGTGTGTGTGTGTGTGTGTGTGTGTGTGTGTGTGTGTGTGTGTGTGTGTGTGTGTGTGTGTGTGTGTGTGTGTGTGTGTGTGTGTGTGTGTGTGTGTGTGTGTGTGTGTGTGTGTGTGTGTGTGTGTGTGTGTGTGTGTGTGTGTGTGTGTGTGTGTGTGTGTGTGTGTGTGTGTGTGTGTGTGTGTGTGTGTGTGTGTGTGTGTGTGTGTGTGTGTGTGTGTGTGTGTGTGTGTGTGTGTGTGTGTGTGTGTGTGTGTGTGTGTGTGTGTGTGTGTGTGTGTGTGTGTGTGTGTGTGTGTGTGTGTGTGTGTGTGTGTGTGTGTGTGTGTGTGTGTGTGTGTGTGTGTGTGTGTGTGTGTGTGTGTGTACGCATTAACATATATGTGGCAGACTCTGGCAAGTATAGTACCAGTTTGTGACGGTTCATCAATTTGTGACGGATTTTTTGGTCCGCCACAATTTTTATAGCTAAGAAACCGAATTACGAAGGTTAGTTTTGTACGAAAAACATAAAACTATGAGATCCGTTATAATTCGCTTACGGGATAGCAGTACTTACCTTGCTTAGATAACCATATTTGTGACAGTTTGAATAAAACTAGCAACAGCGCCCTCTGCATGAGTGTTTTAAAATAAGCATTACCATATTTGTGGAAGATTTTTTTAACACAGACACAACAAGTTTGTGGCGGATTTCTAAAAATAGTATCTGCAGTGTTGCCGATTGAATACTGGCTCTTTGGAATGGGAGCAGTTCGTTTGTTGTGTCTTGAGTACAATCTTGTATGACTAAAAGGTTCAAGCAGGTAGTTTCTTTTGTCATCATGGAATAATGCGGATTATATTATACTGCTCCTAAGGCAAGATATCCACTAAATTTCATTAAAATAACTTTGTAATATACATGGTAAGGTCTCTCCCAAGGCAACATATGTAGTAAATAGCCATCAATAAAAGAGGCACTTGCCAAGTTTCATCACAATCGGTTAATTATTTTTTGAGTTATCGAATGGATACCTATATATATATATATATATATATATATATATATATATATATATATATATATATATATATATATATATATATATATATATATATATATATATATATATAAACATATAAAAATTGAAACTGACCCCGGATATGGGTTCTAGGGGTCCTAGTTCGCGCTCCTTTGAAAAAAAATTTGCAAAGTCTCACCATCCGTACCTTTCTATTGGTGTTTTTTTAAATAAAAATGCACTAATACTTGACATTTGTTCGTTAAAACTCGAATAATATAACGTTTCATTAAAACAGATTTGTTATTTTCGGAGAAGTTATCGGATGGATACCTATATATATATATATATATATATATATATATATATATATATATATATATATATAAATATATATATATATAAATATATATATATATATATATATATATATATATATATATATATATATATATATATATATATATATATATATATATATATATATATATATATTAATATAACGTGTTAGGGTTTGTTTATTAGAAAACTTTTAATTTCATCAAACAGCTGGTATTCTGTGCTGAAATCTTTAACGTGCCCAACATCCCATGGTACATGAGACTGACAGCTTAACGCCCGCACTTAAGGGCTGACCGTGCAGATGTTCAGATTGCTCAAACACAATGCCACAACCTCGGCTAATGTTAATTTACAGTATGTACTGAAAAATAATTTGGCGTTTCTATTGTGAGTTGAACGCGGGAGGCTTAGGCTTGAGCTATGTTGTTTATGTTTGCTGATTTTATTGTAAAGAAATACGAATCTGATTTATTGTACAAAGTAATGCAAACTAAAAGCTCGGTTTTTTGTTAGTTTTCGATTTAAAAAACATAATCTTTTCAACGAGGCATTGGCTGTCCATCCGTCGGTTCTTCCGTCTGAATGTTACACCTATAGTGTCCACATTCATTGACATAGTATTTTACAGTTCACATACAGATGTACTTTCACACTTAGACCTAGGGGAAAGTAGTTTGATCTCCCTGTTGTCAAAACTACCCATGTAACGGGAAGGGAATGCCAGAAAAATAAACTTCCGTAAATAGTGAAACTAATAGTCCCTCCAAAGTTAGAAAACTATGAATACTGGCTCTTTTGTAATGGGAGCAGTTCATTTGTTGTGTCTTGAGTATAATCATGTATGACTAAAAGGTTCAAGCAGGTAGTTTCTTTTGTCATCATGGAATAATACCGAATATATTATACTGCTCAGGGTAGTGTTGTGTTTGTAATAAAACCTTTAAGGCAATATCTGTCTTTTATAATAAGAATATATATTTTATACTTATAAGATGTGCATTTTAATAATAAATCGAATGCCCAAGTATTGAAAACAATACCGAGACGAAGCTTCATATATAAATAAATTTAAAAAGTTCGGGACGCAGCAAGTGCGTTATGGTAGTGAATTTTTATTAAATGCTTCAACCTTGAATAACTCAATTTTCTATAAACTTAGAAAGTTTAGTTTTGGTATATAGTAAGGCCTTTCCTAAGGCAAGATATCCACTAAAATTTTTAAAAAAGCTTTGTAATATTCGGAGAAAATAATTTTTTTTAAAGAAAATTTAAAATTTGAATAACTCAATTTTCTATAAACTTAGAAAGTTGAATTTTGGTACATGGTAAGGTCTCTCCCAAGGCAACATATGTAGTAAATTTCATTAAAACAGATGTTATTTTCGAAGAAAAATTTTTTCTAAAGAAAACTCAAAATTTTCCCGGAAAACCATGTCCGATTATCCTGGATAACGAACTCATCCAAGCCATCAATAAAAGAGAGGCACTTGCCGAGTTTAATCAAAATCGGTTAATTATTTTTTGAGTTATCGGATGGATACCTCTATATATATATATATATATATATATATATATATATATATATATATATATATATATATATATATATATATTATATATATATATATATATATATATAAATAAATTGAAACTGACCCCGGATATGGGTTCTAGGGGTCCTAGTTCGCGCTCCTTTGAAAAAAATTTTGCAAAGTCTCACCATCTATACCTCTCTATTAGTGATTTTTTTAAAATAAAAATTCACTAAACCTTGACATTTTTTCGTTAAAACTCGAATAATATAACGTTTTAGGGTTTGTTTATTAGAAAACTTTTAATTTCATCAAACAGCTGTTATTCTGTGCTGAAATCTTTAACGTGCCCAACATCCCATGGTACATAGGACTGACAGCTTAACGCCCGCACTTAAGCGCTGACCGTGCAGATGTTCAGATTGCTCAAACACAATGCCACAACCTCGACTAATGTTAATTTACAGTATGTACTGACAAATAATTTGGCGTGAGTTGAACGCGGGAGCCTTGGGCTTGAGCCCTGCTGTTTATGTTTGCTGATTTTATTGTAAATAAAGACGAATCTGATTTATTGTACAAAGTAATGCCAATTAAAAGCTCGGTTTTTTGTTAGTTTTCGATTTAAAAAACAAAATCTTTTCAACGAGGCATTGGCTGTCCATCCGTCGGTTCTTCCGTCTGAATGTTACACCTGTAGTGTCCACATTCATTGACATAGTATTTTACAGTTCACGGTTCACAGACAGATGTACTTCACACTTAGACATAGGGGAAAGTAGTTTGATCTTCCTGTTCTCAAAACTACCCATGTAACGGGAAGGGGATGCCAGAAATTGAAACTTCTGTAAATACTAAAACTAATTACCCTCGAAAGTTAAAAAACCATGGACGCAGAATCTACGTTATGGTAATGAATTTTCATGAAAATAATCTGGCACCTAACATTTGTTTTAATTCAATGCTTAGGTTTAATTTTCTTTCTTGTAACGCAGAGCTCTAAATTTTGGTGTATAGTTTATTTTTATAACGTAAACCTATGTGCCAAATCTTGTCGCTATAGATTTGTTATTTTAAAATAAAATAAAATAAAATTCCGAAAGAAAAACCAATTTTTTCCTGAAAACCTGGTCCGATTTCCCTGGCTAACAAACTTATCCAAGCCACAGAAAGGTACCTGCCAAATTTCATCAAAATCTTTAGAGTAATCGGTGTGATGCATATACATATATATATATATATATATATATATATATATATATATATATATATATATATATATATATATATATATATAAGTATATACAGTGTGATGATAAAGTTTGGAACATGATTTATAAATGCGTTATTAAATTTTTTCAAGAAAAACGCTCGGACAGGTCAAATTCATCTATTCAATTTTCAACTTATGACATAAAAATTACATTTACGACATCTATTTCTGAACGGTGACGTCATTATAAGTTTTTTAAATTCAAGCATATTTTTTGCGGTTTTTGCATAGATCTGCTTACTACTTTCATGATGATGAAAACATCGGTACCTGACCACATTTTTTAAAATAGTGTTATTTACTTTAAAATTAGGAAACGTGAGTTTAATGGAAAAAATATTGAACCAAGTAAAACAAACAAAATCTAGCGCAAATGTTGAAATTGTTCTCCACCTACTATTTGACATTGACCGATACGAGTGCAAACACTTTGTATACTGCGCTAAAAAATGTCTGGACTAATTTGCTCCAGTTCAGCACGAATTCTTTGCTGTAGCTACTCCAAATTATTTGGTCTCTTGAAATAAACTTTCGATCTAAAATAACTCCATAGAAGAAATCCAAGGGAGTCAAGTCTGGGGATCGCGGTGGCCACACAATGGCTCCTCGACGGTCCATCCATCTTTCACGAAATGTGGCAACTAGTGTGTTAAAAAATGATTTTGACTTTACTTTTTGTTCCACCTGTTAAATAGTTACATGACAACGTATCAAAAATCACAAAATCAAGTTTTCATTACTTTCTAAAACCTCATTATTCTAACGAAAACTCGTCCTAAATAAAAACGGTGAGAAATATCTCTTATTTCTTATTAAATTTACGTTTACATTTTTTAAAGTAAATAACGCAATTTCTTCAAAAAAATTGTCATGTCAGGTACTATTTTGTTTTCATCATCATTTAAGCTGGTCTATGGAAGAGCAAAAAAATATGATTGTCATTTAAAAAAAAATGATGACGTCATCATTCAGAAATAGGTGACGTCATAAATGTAATTTTTACGACATAAGTTGGCAATTGAAAAGATAAAATTAACCTGTCCGTCTGTTTTTCTTGAAAAAATTAAATAACGTATTTATGAATTATGTTCCCAACTTTATCATCAGACTGTAATATATATATATATATATATATATATATATATATATATATATATATATATATATATATATATATATATATATATATATATATATATATATATATATATATATATATATATCTTATGTTGTGGGGACAGTCCTCACAAGATTTTTATGTCTTTTGTGTATTATGAGGACAATTGGCGGTTTGTATAAAATGTGTCTTTTCTTTTTAATGTTTCTACACTCAAATATGTTTACATATTAACTTTAATACATTATGTTGTTAGCTCAATAATTATAATTTCCCTTACACGTTAGCTTCCATCCAGGGCAATTAGTCTATTGCAGAATAAATATCCCAAGTACATTAGCAAAAAAATTACAGGCCTTAAACACGTGGTGAATTAAGTTCTATAGGCTCTACTCGGTTAAGAGTGGAACCTGTAATGGACACTGATAAGTACACTTGGAGAACCCAAATCACCATAACACATCTTTTTAAATACCTGACGATCTTTTCACTAACGAAGTTAGCACATCAGAGGATGAAAAACTTCTTTTCATCCTCTGCTGACGCTAACTTTTGTTAGTGAAACGATCGTCTGGTCTTTAAAAAGATGTGTTGTGGTGATTTTTGTTCTCCAATTGTACTTATTAGGCTCTAACATGTTGAATTCTTAATAAAAATATATACGAAACTCTTAATTCACTGTTGCCTATTTTGTATGCCTCAAATTGTCTAGCATTTTATAAGTTCGTTTATTTAGTATAATCAAAATATCTTAACAGCTGGTGTCATTATTATGATCATCTATAAAATGTCTTATAGTCAATCAAGTTAGCTCATATACTTTTTTTTGTAATTGGTTAATACGCCTGTCATAAATAAATCTATAATGCACATACTTTGAAGAGTTTAAATTTATTTGTAAGATATTTGCAACTTACAAACTGTATTATATTTAATAAAAGTAACAAAATGTTATTTTTTTGTAAAGTGAAAGAATATAAACGCTACATTATATATTGTTGTAGTTCAGGTGGAAATACAGCAAGCACTAGGTGAAGACTGGAACATGTGATGAACACTAATAGGTTCACTTTGTAGATTCCAATTCACCACAACATATATTTCCGACCTAACGATCGTTTCATTAACAAAGTTATGGTCATCAGAGTGATTAATAAACTAACCGATTAGTTGATTCATCCCTCTCTAACTTTGTTAGCGAAACGATCTCAGGTGAGAAAATATATTGTGGTGAATTGGGTTACACAAAGTGTACTTACCTATTAATAAAGCTGTTATTATCTTATTATCTGACCAGACCTGAAGATCGTTTCGAACTAAGTTTGCGTCATCAGAGTGATTAATAAACCAACACCACTTGTCTATCCATCACTCTGATGACGCTAACTCTGTTAACAAAACGATCGTCAGGTCAGAAAAATATGTTGTGATAAATTGGGCTCTCCTAAGTGTACTTATTAATCAAGCAAATATCTTATTACATTTAATAACTTACGCGGCTTGCTGGACACTAACTATATATAAATGCTGGGTATCCAAAAAAAGTCTGGTGAATCTATCTCTTAAAAATTATTTAAAAAGTAAAAATTTTCTTTGGAGGTGATTATTCATTAAAAGTATAAACATGAATATTCTGTATAATATTATCTACTGCTTTCTTAAATTTTACATATTGAGATTTCAAGCTCATCTTCTTTTATATTTGACATTTATAAAATTGACAATTTTAAAAGCAAATTTTTTATAATTTCTAAAGGACGAAGTCAATTTTTAAACAGTCTATATCTTGGCTAAATAAGGACTTTTGAAACAATCAAATTTACAGAGTTAGCTAAAATATATTGATTTTGATAAAAAAAGTAATCTGAAGATGTTTCTATACGAAGCGCTAAGTTTATATTACATAAAATAGTTGTCATTATCTCTCTCACAAACAAAAACTTTTTGCAGCAGACTATATATTTCGTCACACTTAAATTGCTCGGAAGGCGTAACATTTGACATCTGATGTTGAAGGCACACAATGTCTTACATTGGCGCATTGACCCTTCATCAGGAAAAAAGGCTTAACTGAATTATTTCCATAAGTTAGCTCTTATGCGTTATTTCTAATTACCCACTCATTAAAAATACTCCCATTGATATACAACTCTCTGTCTAGCTGATATTTGCTATCCAATTCATTATTTTAAATAGAACAATATAGGTAATGCATTTTTAGATTTTACTAAACATTTTAAGAGACTTGTAGGACAGAGTAATGATTAAAATTGGCGGTTTTTAAGTCATTTAAGTTTTAATGGTATTTTTAGAGTCATTTTTTAAGACAATCTTATGGCCACTCAAAAGAAAATATATCTAATAAAGAATTGTGTTGCATAAAGTAATTTGTAGATTATAGTTTAATTTAGAAGCTTAAAATGTCAGTTATTGCATTAGTATTACCGGGTGAAATCACTTAGCTAAAACTTAGTAAAAATGTAATAATATTGAAGATACACTCTGTATGATCAAGTTAATTTTAGAGTGCTGTTTCCTAGAGTACTTTTTGGTCGGTGTGTTAGCCTTTTAGTTTAAAGGCTTGTGGCCCTAGGGATTACATCGTGGGTAAAACACTAAGGTTCATCAAAACCGTGTATGAGACCGAATTATTATTTGTTACAAATTGGTTGAATTTTGGAAAGTGTATTTGTTATATTGTCAAATATTTGTAATTAAAATGCACCCGATAATAAGTTATTGTTCTCATTTGATATGAATCGGCATAATTATTTGAACAAAAACTTGCATGCCCAATATAAGTATTTATCACCAAAAAATTATCATAATGTTACCTTAAGGTAAGTGGTCTTATTATTGGCGTTAATTTAAGTTTTAATTTAAGGGTTGGGCCAGTTATATGCCTTTTTGTTGAAATAAATACCACAGGATATATGGTTTATTATTTTATTTAATGTAAAAAAGTAAACAATTTACTGTATTGTCTGGTGGAACGTAAACTTAATATATTACGAAAACACAATAATTGTAAAATTTTAAATTAAGTGTCCAAGAAAACTGCGACAGATTTCCAAATTTAAATAACTCAATTTTCTATAAACTTAGAAAGTTGAATTTTGGTGCGTAGTAAGGTCTCTCCCAAGGCAATATATTCGTTAAATTTCATTAAAACAGCTTTGTAATTGTCGGGGAAAAATTTTTTTTCTAAAGAAAACTCAACATTTTCCCGGAAAACCCTGTCCGATTTTCCTGGATAACGAACTCATCCAAGCCATTAATAAAAGAAAGGCACTTGCCGAGTTTCATCGAAATCGGTTAATTATTTTTTGAGTTATCAGACGGATACATATATATATATATATATATATATATATATATATATATATATATATATATATATATATATATATATATATATATATAAATTGAAACTGGCCCCGGATATGGTTTCTAGAGGTCCTAGTTAGCGCTCATTTGAAAAAATTTTTGCAAAGTCTCACCATCGATACCTCTCTATTAGTGATTTTTTTAAATAAAAATTCACTAATAATAAATGCATGCATTTTAAAAACAACTGGTATCTGATTATCTTAAGTCAGCTTTACATTACTATATTATATTAGATAATTCCAACAAAACTTAAGTATTTGGATACACTATTGTTTATATAGTAAGGAATGAAATAAATATTTTATTTGAAAGAGTTAATTTTTATTTCTGTTTGCCGTATGTCATCTGGGTGCCATGGAAATGGAACTGTTCATATTTATTTTGTTTCTCTGTAGTGACTCATTTTAAAAGGAGGCTGACTTCACGGAATGTGGTAAATGCAAACAGATGTTTTTAAAGCAATTGTATATCCTGTATCTGCCCGTTTGACCATATGTACCTGTTGTTTAAGGTGTATCAAATTATCGATTCCCTAAAGAAAGTTAAACCGTCTTCAAAGAAGCGCTATACGAGAAATAATTATAAATATTGATTTTAAATATACCAATAGCTGTACCTCAAATATAATTTTATACACTAACTAGAAAATATGTAATATGAAATTATGAACCGGTGTATTTACAGATAATTAGAGATTTATTTTGTGTTGAAAATGAGTAAACCGACGTTAGGTCCTCTAACCACAAAAAATCACAGGTTCTAATAATTTTGGTTTGTTGCATATCCTAAATAGCACAATTAAGTATAAACAGGAAAACCTCTTTGGGATTTTTTTATATTAAAATTGAGTGTCATTGTCTAATTAAATGATTCAGTTAAGAACGAGATTTTGTATTTTTGCTTGTTGCATTCTCTGAACAATGACCAATGACTATTTGGTAAGGAAATGCCACTGTCAGGTCAGGTCAAAATTGTGACTTTTCAATCTTAATTTTCCTTATTTAGTAAAAGGCAATAAACCGACTACAGGAACAACTTAATGTTACCACCCCAGGATTATCTGAACATAATAACGTCAAAACCCTACGCGTTTGCCCAATAATAGATCAATAAAAAATCACCCTGCTTATTAAATTCATCCTTTTTTAAAGCTGGTTGAAGAAGATTCAACGTGTTATTTTGTTATAGATTTATTTTGCAAAGAAGTTAGTACACTTGTTACCGATATCATAAACCTGAAGTAATAAATCCTTGTTTAAAAGAGTCTCTGTCAAGATTATTTTTTAAGCAATTCAATTAAATATAAATTTATACCCAGAGACAAATATTTTTAGCCTCCAAAAAGCTGCACTCACTGATTAAAGCTGTATAAATTTGTACAAGGTATACTTTTATACACTTTTATACGTCCCCGAAAAGCGGCAAATGCGTATATATATATATATATATATATATATATATATATATATATATATATATATATATATATATATATATATATATATATATATATATATATATATATATATATATATATATAAATGCATTAAAGAATGTACTTACTGATGCTATACATTATAGTAGCCAACCCAAAGGAGGGAGTACCCAATTCTCAAGTAAAAAAAATCTCTGGACGCAGCAAGTGCGTTATGGTAGTGAATTTTTATTAAATGCTTCAAATTTGAATAACTCAATTTATTATAAACTTAGAAAGTTTAATTTTGATATGTAGTAAGGTCTTTCCTACGGCAAAATATCCACCAAATTTCATTAAAATAATTTTCGGAGAAAAAATTTGTTTTCGAAAGAAAATTTAAAATTTGAATAACTTAATTTTCTAAAAACATAGAAATTTGAATTTTGGTACGTAGTAAGGCCTCTCCCAAGGAAACATATATAGTAAATTTCATTAGAGCAGTTTTGTTATTTTCAGAGAAAAAAATTTTTTTGAAAGAAAACTCAAAATTTTCCCGGAAAACCTCGTCCGATTTTCCTGGATAACGAACTCATCCAAGCCATTAATAAAATAAAGGCACCTGCCGAGTTTCATTGAAATCCGTTGAGTATTTTTTGAGTTATCAGACGGATATATATATATATATATATATATATATATATATATATATATATATATATATATATATATATGTATATATATATATATATATATATATATATATATATATATATATATATATATATATATATATATATATATATATATAGCGGCCACACCGAGTACAGAGAAGAAAATAAGCAATTGCGAATCCAGAGTAAAAGTCTTTATGTCTCTATTTCTCTCTTTAGCTGATCCCGTTTAAAAATGATTTTGTTGGCCAACGCATGGAATACGCAATAAATTAGATGCTTTATAGGCAAATACAGTTTACAAGTGATATTATCTATTGCCTGTTACCATGTACGGGTGATATGTGATTCACGCTGTAAAATGTAAACAGAAATATGCAAGTTTAGAATAAATTGATATTCAAAGAGCCACGTGGCAACACTGTACCGAGAGGCATGTAACACATTGTTGACACTGCATTTATTCTGGCGGTTTTTCTTAACACAGTCCCAAATTACAATATATCTGGCAGACATTTGACACACTGCAATAAGAACTACAAATGTGACGGATCTCTTTATCTTCAATTTTCTCTGTAAGGAAGAAGTGTTTGTAGAATCAGCACGGTACTGCCATCTCAGAAACCGAAGAGGAACAAATTGTACTGTGCCACTTCAAATCCGTCATATTCCGGGATGACGGTATGTCCGTCACAATAAATGTAATGCTTGTATGTGTGTGTGTGTGTGTGTGTGTGTGTGTGTGTGTGTGTGTGTGTGTGTGTGTGTGTGTGTGTGTGTGTGTGTGTGTGTGTGTGTGTGTGTGTGTGTGTGTGTGTGTGTGTGTGTGTGTGTGTGTGTGTGTGTGTGTGTGTGTGTGTGTGTGTGTGTGTGTGTGTGTGTGTGTGTGTGTGTGTGTGTGTGTGTGTGTGTGTGTGTGTGTGTGTGTGTGTGTGTGTGTGTGTGTGTGTGTGTGTGTGTGTGTGTGTGTGTGTGTGTGTGTGTGTGTGTGTGTGTGTGTGTGTGTGTGTGTGTGTGTGTGTGTGTGTGTGTGTGTGTGTGTGTGTGTGTGTGTGTGTGTGTGTGTGTGTGTGTGTGTGTGTGTGTGTGTGTGTGTGTGTGTGTGTGTGTGTGTGTGTGTGTGTGTGTGTGTGTGTGTGTGTGTGTGTGTGTGTGTGTGTGTGTGTGTGTGTGTGTGTGTGTGTGTGTGTGTGTGTGTGTGTGTGTGTGTGTGTGTGTGTGTGTGTGTGTGTGTGTGTGTGTGTGTGTGTGTGTGTGTGTGTGTGTGTGTGTGTGTGTGTGTGTGTGTGTGTGTGTGTGTGTGTGTGTGTGTGTGTGTGTGTGTGTGTGTGTGTGTGTGTGTGTGTGTGTGTGTGTGTGTGTGTGTGTGTGTGTGTGTGTGTGTGTGTGTGTGTGTGTGTGTGTGTGTGTGTGTGTGTGTGTGTGTGTGTGTGTGTGTGTGTGTGTGTGTGTGTGTGTGTGTGTGTGTGTGTGTGTGTGTGTGTGTGTGTGTGTGTGTGTGTGTGTGTGTGTGTGTGTGTGTGTGTGTGTGTGTGTGTGTGTGTGTGTGTGTGTGTGTGTGTGTGTGTGTGTGTGTGTGTGTGTGTGTGTGTGTGTGTGTGTGTGTGTGTGTGTGTGTGTGTACGCCTTGCCATATTAGTGACATACTCGTGCGTGCTCAGAATACAGTTGTGGTATCGTTTCAGATGGTGGCATACATGCACGCGTATTCCACAATTTTAAACGCCGATTTTCGTGATACTAGGCCTTGAACCCTTCTTGTTGCTATAGAATAATATTTCTTGGAGGTCCACAATAGGATACGACTAAGCTCGCGTGTCCCCACCTGTAATAAATAGGTCCAGCCCTAAAAATATACCAAACTGTGTATGGGTGCTCCAAATATATTTTATGCATGTTGTTATGTTCTTCTATATTTGTAGCGCCCCGAGTTGTACTGGTTAGTGCGCCCTCTGGTTGTGATTTGATAACTAAAATACACTAACAACAGTGATTTAAGGGGCAAGAGGGGTCATAGAGTGTGAACTGTGGATGTCTTAAGATTTTTCAAGTAGTGTTGATTGTGTTATACGGCAGCTAACGTAAAAACCAAGATAATTAATTTTACTTTATTTTAATTTTATGCGCTCAATAGTTTTAACAGGTGTTGTGTTGTTTTATAGATATATTACACGTTAAACAAAAAGGTAAGTTTTATCCTAATTATTATTCTCAAAGTAATGTATTTTTCCCGCTTTAAATTTAACTTAACATCGGATCATATGAATACGTGTGATAGATATCAACTGTCTCATTATTAATTATTTATATAGACAATTTTTAGTTAAATTCACATTGATGGCTAAATGATATGTGTTTGGATTGGACTCCTTCCCGCGTCTCTTCTTGTTTTTGCGCCGTTGCTGTATTGTTTGTTTTGAAGTTTGCGTTTACCGCAGGTATCTAAAACTGCCGCCGGTATGTTTTACTATACGAATGGGTATTTTACATAGGTTTGCTATTTTATTATGCCGCCTTTTTTGAGGTAACCTAATTTGAAATCTAGTTTTGTTCTTCAGCGGACTGCTGGGATTAAAGCTACAGATCAAATTTGCGTATCAGAGTTTCTATAAATAGTGAACAGCTGATCTAAGCGAGCGAGAAAAATTATTGGTTTGCATTCATAAGTTTATAACGTATTTTAAATGTCTTGAAAATTTTCAGTTCTTTAGTAGGAGGTGCTCCACTTCAGATTAAAATCAGCTCTAACGAGAAAAAATGTTTTAATTCGAAAGATTATTAACAACCGTAATAGAACCTACTTTTTAATTTGCAGGAAATATAAAAAAAGTTCGGGAGGCAGCAAATGCGTTATGGTAGCGATTTTTTATTAAATGCTTCAAATTTGAATAGCTTAATTTGCTATAAAACCTACAAAATTGAATTTTGGTGTATAGCAAGGTGTTTACCGGGGCAACAAATGTACCAAGTTGCATAAAGTAACTTTGTTATTTTTTGAGATAACTTTTTTTAAAGAAAAACTGGCTAACTAACTCGCCTGTGACCTTAATAAAGTAAAAATATGTTCAAAGTTTCATTTAAATCGGTTTAGTATTTTTTGAGTTATCTCTCGGATATATATATATATATATATATATATATATATATATATATATATATATATATATATATATATATATATATATATATATATATATATATATAAATTCAAACGGACCTTGGTTTCGGGTTCTAGGAGCCCAAATTCGCACTCTTTTAATAAACAATTTTGCGAATTCTCTCTTTTTTTTTTAAATGAAAATTCGCTAATAACGCCGAGTTTCATATGTGCTTACTAAGCTAAATTTAGTTTTTGTACTTCTAGATAAATAGACATGAATAGTAGGGGAAAGATGCTTGTAGCATTAGCCACTCAAGGCATTATGAAAGAACAAGAACAAACAGGTAAGTTCTTTTTTATTGGTTAATTTTGATCAATTATTAACAATCCACTAGACATTTAATAAAAACTTTAAATAAATGCGGCAAAGTCCAATTTAAAATTCATAGCTTACAACAGTTTAGGATAAAAATATGGAGCCAATCTTCAGTGAATTGATATGTGAACCTGAAACCTTTTTTTCGGATTTCTACCACTGACAGGTTTCCTTTCTTATAGATAATAACAGACATTTTTAGGGTTCTGTTTCAAAAACGGAACCTATGTCTGCAGCATGCACATAATTATATATACATATAATTAAAAAACTGACCCTGGATATGGGCTCTAGGCTCCTAGTTTGCGCTCATTTGAGAAAACTTTTGTAAATTCTCACCACCGATACCCCCTGTTAGCGATTTTTTTTAAAATGAAAATTCACTAAAAGCTGACAATTCCTTAATTACTGTAAGAAACACTATGGAAAGCTGAAACTTCCCTAACTGGTAGTTTTTTAACTAAAGCTGGTCCTTAAGGTCATTGATTTTATATACAGTGTAGAGCAGTCAAATCGAATACTACTAAGAATGAAACGCGATTAGTTATTAATTTTTTAGTATGTTTTATCGAAGTGCACCAATGAGATGAAATAATTATATTGCTGCTAATTTTTCCAATAAGTTCTAGAACCGTATCATTTTTGAATTGAAGGTGAAGAGATCCTACAAGTGAGGTATCACAAGCCACTACTTACAATTTAAAAATTTAGGAGCTCTAATTGTCAGTCCAAGGGGCTTGAATTGAGGGGTGCAGTTTTTATGTTGCAGGATGTAATTTTTTAATCTAAAATTGTTCTGTTTCGGGATTTATTATAAATATGCACAATAATTAAGGTACTGAGTTTATTCCATTTGGCTGTTCCACACTGTATATATAACGCACCTCCAGTGAGGTGTCAAATATTCAATTTTGTGGTAAAGCAACGAAAATGTAGTAGGGTGCAAATTTTGTTGATACTTCACTTTATTGATAATACACTTTTGAGTGAATTTTTGTTAAAAAAAATCACTAATATTGGTGGTGAGACTTTGCAAAAATTTTTTCAAATGAGCGCGAATTAGGACCCCTAGAACCCATATCCGCGGTCAGTTTAAATTTTTATACGTTGATATATATATATATATATATATATATATATATATATATATATATATATATATATATATATATATATATATATATATATATATATATATATATATATATATATATATATATATATATATATATATATATATATATATATATATGTATGTATGTATGTATCCAACCGATAACTCAAAAAAATTAACCGATTTCGATGAAACTTGGCAAGTGCGTTTCTTTTATTAATGGCTTAGATGAGTT
This sequence comes from Tillus elongatus, assembly GCA_964006375.1. Classification (NCBI taxonomy): domain Eukaryota; kingdom Metazoa; phylum Arthropoda; class Insecta; order Coleoptera; family Cleridae; genus Tillus; species Tillus elongatus. The sequence continues at coordinate 174,145,184 of OZ023262.1, read as the reverse complement.
CGTTAACCAGGAAAATCGGACATGGTTTTCCGGAAAATTTTTGAGTTTTCTTTCGAAAAAAATTTTTCTCCGAAAATTACAAAGATATTTTAATGACATTTGACCAATTTGTTGCCTTGGAAAATGCCTTACTATATACCAAAATTTAATTTTCTAAGTTTATAGAAAATTGAGTTATTTAAATTTTGAATTCTCTGTTAGAATTTTTTTTCCGAAAATTACACAGCTATTTTAATGAAATTTGGTGAATATGTTGCTCTAAGAAAGACCTTACAACACACCAAAATTCAACTTTCTAAGTTTATAAAAAATTGAATTACTAAAATTTTGAATTTTCTTTTTAAAAAAAAATTTTTTCTCCGAAAATTATAAAGGTGATTTTTTAAAGAAAATTGGTCGATATGTTGCACTAGGGAAGACCTTACTACACACCAAAATTCAACTTTTTAAGTGTATAGAAAAGTGTGTTATTTAAATTTTAATTTAATAAAAATTCACTACCATAAAGCATTTGCTGCGTCCCGAACTTTTTTATTGATACTTTTACTATTGATATTGATAACATTAACCTGAATTTCGTTTTTCATCGAAACTAATAACATCTATCTAACTTTCATTAAAAAATTGCATTCGAAAGGGTGATGTATTTATGAAAAACTAATATTTAGTCATACACAGTGTGGCTGTTCATTTATTCACTTTATCAGCATCTGTAGTGAAACGTGTTGATTCTTAAGGTACTGATAAGAGGGCTTTTAACGAGGAGAAATTAATCAATAAAATTCGGAAATTTAACAAAATTCCAAGTAAAAAATTAGTACTGAATGTTAGCCCCCTTTTTGAGAGCAAAAACAAGAACGTAATTGTTTACGTGACATTTGGTAAAAATATAAAAATAATTAATTTAAAAAGCACGTTTTCAGATTTCCATAATCATTATATCCTCTTTCATTTTTAGATGTCAGATATGATTCGATACTTGACGATTCACCAAATTGTGACTATAACGAACCATCATGTAGTTCTTCTGATACTGAATACATACCTGATTCATTGGAAGGTTCTGATTCCGACGATAGTTATGGAAAAAATAAACTTTTCTCACACCTGTCATTTGGCGAACCTTCGGTATGGTTTAAAAAACAAAACAAATCTGCTGGAGACGAGAATAAACTAAATGACACAAACATAGTAACTTCATCAAAAGAAAAATTATTGAATTCAAAACTTCAAAATGATAAAGAAAAAAGAATAGTTGAAAATAATTCTCTTGAAAAATATATAACTTCAACGACACAAGATGATATTTTTTCATTAGATGACGGAGCAGAGTTATCTATTAGTGATAACAGCTCAGACAAGATTCTAATTCGCCAGTCAAGAAAAAGCCATACAGGTAAAAGGAAACGTGATAAACGGCATTGCTGCTACATATGCCAGTCTGTTTTATGTAACTTACCTAGACATTTTGAGAAAATACACAAGGAAGATATAGAAATTAACAAAATAATGGCAATTCCAAAAAACAGTAGAAAAAGGAGAATAGAATATGGAAAGTTGCAACGAATTGGAGACTTCTACCATAACTGTGAGGTGATAAGAATTAAAAAAGGAGAGCTCATTTTATTAAGAATTCCTACTCCAAATGAAAAAGAAAAATATAGCTACAAGGATTATGGTCCGTGTCCAGATTGTTTAGGCTTTATGCTTAAAAAGAATATATCTGCACATATAAAACTGAAAAATTGTATTGAGAAGAAAAACACTGGTGGCAGAAATACGCTTTCTGAATGTAATTCTCTTTTGAATGGCATATACTCTCCTTCGATTGATATGAATTTTATAAACAATATTTTAAGCAAGATGATTAATGACGAAGTTTCTCAAGTTTGCAAAGAGGACGATCTAATTTTAAAATTTGGCAATATGATGTATGAAAAGTACGATGTGACCCAGTGCGAGCTGATTAGACAGTCTATGAGACAGTTGGCTAGACTAATGCTGCAGATAAGGAAATGTGATCCTGAACTAAATCATTTAAATAGGTGTTTGTCTCCCAAAAATTTTGATAAAACTGTAACATGTACAAAAATGTTGTGTACTGTTACTACAAGCTTGACAACCAGACCAGATTTTGGAACTCCGTCTTTAGGCTTAAAGATTGGTTATAACTTTAAAAAAAATGTGGGCATAGCTAGAGGAGAAGCACTGAGAAAGGGAGATTTAAAGAGAAATGAAGAGCTATTATCTTTTTTGTCAATAATGGATCTAGAATGGAGTATTAAAATATCGTCAAATGCATTGAATACCCTCCACAGAAGAAAGTTCAATTCCAGCCAGTTGTTGCCTATTACATCTGACTTAATTAAATTAAACATATATTTAAAGAAAGAACTTAATCAATTTAGAGAACAACTAAAGAGTACCAAATCAGTAATCGCTTGGACCAACATAGCTGCTATACTGTTAAGCCGTCTAGTACTATTCAACAAAAGAAGATCGGGTGAAGTGGCAAAAATGACGATAAGACAGTATATGACGAGGCCACTATGGTCAGATCAAACGACAGAGGAATTAAAGAAATCCTTGTCAAAATTCGAAAATAAATTAGCAGATACAATGATAGTTGTCGATATAGAAGGTAAAAGAGGTAGGAGAGCACCAATAATACTGACTCCTGAGTTAAAATCTGGTATTGATTTATTATTATATTATCGCGATTTATGTGGAATAAATACAGCAAATCCTTATATTTTTGCTCGATCGCACGATTCTCTTTCACACTTAAGGGGACATGACTGTTTGAAAAAGTTTGCTTCTAAGGCTGAACTAGATGCACCAGATAACGTAAATGCAACTAAACTGCGCAAATACATAGCGACTGTTTCTCAAATTTTCAATCTTAGCGAAAACGAAAGTGACTGGCTGGCTAAGCACCTTGGCCACGACATACGTGTTCATAGAGAATTTTATAGATTGCATGAGAGCGCAGTTGAGCTTACAAAAATTAGTAGAATCTTACTAGCCATAGATAAAGGTGAAGCAAGTAATTTCGCTGGAAAATTTTTAGAAGATATCGAAATTACAGGTGAGTCTGAGTAATTTTTATATATGTTTGTACCATTTTGTCATTTTTCAGAATTACCAACCCTAGAAGAAGACGATGACAATTCAGAGAGGGAAGATGCTAACTTGCTAGACTCGGATGATATCGATCTCCAATCCTCGGAACACCAATATGACATAAAGGTGAAAAGTAGTGACTTTAAGTCTTGTGAGTATAAATCTCAAAGCAAAGACAGCAGTATAGAGAAAAGAACATCTCTGAAAAAGACATGTGTTAAAAAACCCTGGTCGAAGAAAGAAACTGAAGCTGTTTTAAAATATTTCCGTGTACAAATTTCAAAAAAGATAGTACCTCGTAAAAGTGAGTGCGAAAAGTGTTTAAAAGACAACCTAGTATTAGTAAACAGAAGATGGACTGATGTGAAATTTCATGTTAAAAATCATATCGAAAAAAATAAGAGAATGATAGGGAAAAAACTGTAAGGCAATAACGAATTACCTAAAAATTCGCATGAAAATCATGGTATTGTGCTTTAGAATAGAAATTTAATTTAATAATTATTAATATTGTATTTGTATGACAATTTCTTGAAAATTACATAATCATTTTGGGCAATGACATTTTTTTGAAAAAGTTAATTTAATGTTTTGTGATTAGGACTTACTTAAGTTATTCTTAGTTTTTCTTGTTTTTAGATAGTAAAAATATATGTTGTATGCATAAAAAACATATGCAAGTGTGAATTTATATTTGTAATAAAGTTACTTTATCTTTATATTTTTAAATTATACCTTCCTCAGAAATAATTTCAGTGTTTCGTTGTGCAAATCTTATAAATTTTATTTAACACTTCCTTTGTTATATAATACTTGTTTTAATTTTGAAGGTTTATATATTCCTTATTACTGTTTACTGGTATGCTATAATGTGTAGTACAGCTCACTGCAGAACTGGATCTATCTGCACAGACATTTTAAGCAATTAAATTGTCCATATCTCACACACTGTAAACTTTATTGCGCATGTAACATAATCACTATATGCTACCTATTATATTTTGCCACTTTGTCCAATTTCTTTTTTAGAGCTCTACTTCAGAAAAAAAAAAGAAATATTTTTAAGGATTTTTTTAGGGTATTTTTAGAGATTTTTCCTGGTTTTATTAAATAATAGTTTTCTATTAACATTCAATTACTATATAAATGCATATTTTAGTGACTCAAAATATAGATTTCTTGGTATTAATTATGAAGTCCGCTAGATACGTGCTTCACATAACGTTCTTAACATCCTATCATATTTTCCAAAATAACAAATATTATATTGATAAAAATCCTTTAAGTATGCGTTTACAAAGCATAAAGGCTTCTTTTCTTTTAATCTAATTTATGTACCTTTAACGTTATTTTAAGATAAGTCAATTGATTTAATTTTTATTCTTTGATATTTGGTATTCTGTTCAATATATAATACATTCCTAATTACAAAGTCGTTAATTAATTGAATGGTTGGGTATGCTGTAGTAATGACAGTGCTTAACTGATACCACCTGGAGAGTTCTTAGCACCCTGCAGCTTTCAAAATGGCAATAACAGGTATTTTTTTATTCATGTTTTTACCCAACTATAGCAGTGGTTTCTATGAGAGGAAGTTATTTAAACATTATAATTATTATTTTATGCACTTCTGTTTAATAAACCACATTTCTGAGTTGCAACTGACAACTAAAATCACACAGAATATTGCTAAGGCATTTTAAACAAAACTTAGCAACGGTAACTATGAAGGATGTTTATAAATTGTAAGTCTTCTTCTTAACTGATACCGTCAAAAAAGGACAGTGAAATTGTTTTTGCTTGCTCTCTTATTATCAAGAATAAAACGCGATTAGTTATTAATTTTATAGTGTGTTGTGGCAAAGTTCGTCAATAACATAAATTTACTTTTGTACTGTTAATTTTTGCAATCAATTTTGAAACCAAAGGATTTTTAAATAGATAACGAAAAATTTTGGGGTTGCAACTGTCACTCCAAAGGGACGAAGTTTCCACGTTGCAAGATGTAATTTTTTTAAATCTAAAATTGTTTTTTTTTTAAATATAAATATGAACAATAATATATTGAATTTAATTGAATATAATGAATTTATTCCATTTCGCTGTTCCATACTGTTTATTTCATACTGTTACAATAACACGTATTATGTATAGTCATAACATGAAATAAAGAGTCGTGATTCTGACACAAGAAAGTGTCCTCTCCCCATTATTAAAAAAAACTAGTTGTGGCATACTTATCGCCCACTCCCCACCACGGTACTGAATGTCATATTGAACAGTAACGGCATACAACATACACAACTAGGTTGCCACAAATGGACGAGCACAAAGCCATTAACTTCGAGTCGCCACAAATGAATGAGGCGAATAACTGTGTTGTTAGGGAAGGTATCTTTACATGAGTCATTTCTGTAGTGTACTAATTTTTTTCCGCATATATTTACAGTACTATCTTCTTTGCTGCCACAAACACAATTATAGATGGGTTGTCACTAATATTGCTAGGCCTGTCTGTGTGTGTGTGTGTGTGTGTGTGTGTGTGTGTGTGTGTGTGTGTGTGTGTGTGTGTGTGTGTGTGTGTGTGTGTGTGTGTGTGTGTGTGTGTGTGTGTGTGTGTGTGTGTGTGTGTGTGTGTGTGTGTGTGTGTGTGTGTGTGTGTGTGTGTGTGTGTGTGTGTGTGTGTGTGTGTGTGTGTGTGTGTGTGTGTGTGTGTGTGTGTGTGTGTGTGTGTGTGTGTGTGTGTGTGTGTGTGTGTGTGTGTGTGTGTGTGTGTGTGTGTGTGTGTGTGTGTGTGTGTGTGTGTGTGTGTGTGTGTGTGTGTGTGTGTGTGTGTGTGTGTGTGTGTGTGTGTGTGTGTGTGTGTGTGTGTGTGTGTGTGTGTGTGTGTGTGTGTGTGTGTGTGTGTGTGTGTGTGTGTGTGTGTGTGTGTGTGTGTGTGTGTGTGTGTGTGTGTGTGTGTGTGTGTGTGTGTGTGTGTGTGTGTGTGTGTGTGTGTGTGTGTGTGTGTGTGTGTGTGTGTGTGTGTGTGTGTGTGTGTGTGTGTGTGTGTGTGTGTGTGTGTGTGTGTGTGTGTGTGTGTGTGTGTGTGTGTGTGTGTGTGTGTGTGTGTGTGTGTGTGTGTGTGTGTGTGTGTGTGTGTGTGTGTGTGTGTGTGTGTGTGTGTGTGTGTGTGTGTGTGTGTGTGTGTGTGTGTGTGTGTGTGTGTGTGTGTGTGTGTGTGTGTGTGTGTGTGTGTGTGTGTGTGTGTGTGTGTGTGTGTGTGTGTGTGTGTGTGTGTGTGTGTGTGTGTGTGTGTGTGTGTGTGTGTGTGTGTGTGTGTGTGTGTGTGTGTGTGTGTGTGTGTGTGTGTGTGTGTGTGTGTGTGTGTGTGTGTGTGTGTGTGTGTGTGTGTGTGTGTGTGTGTGTGTGTGTGTGTGTGTGTGTGTGTGTGTGTGTGTGTGTGTGTGTGTGTGTGTGTGTGTGTGTGTGTGTGTGTGTGTGTGTGTGTGTGTGTGTGTGTGTGTGTGTGTGTGTGTGTGTGTGTGTGTGTGTGTGTGTGTGTGTGTGTGTGTGTGTGTGTGTGTGTGTGTGTGTGTGTGTGTGTGTGTGTGTGTGTGTGTGTGTGTGTGTGTGTGTGTGTGTGTGTGTGTGTGTGTGTGTGTGTGTGTGTGTGTGTGTGTGTGTGTGTGTGTGTGTGTGTGTGTGTGTGTGTGTGTGTGTGTGTGTGTGTGTGTGTGTGTGTGTGTGTGTGTGTGTGTGTGTGTGTGTGTGTGTGTGTGTGTGTGTGTGTGTGTGTGTGTGTGTGTTTGTTGCGCTATATTTGTGACACCATTGTGTGTGCCTCATCCTGAACTCTGGAGCCTTCACAAATTGTGACTACTTACACTCTGCAGCACAATTTTAAATGTGTTTTTCTCAGTCAATATTCGCCTCAGGACGTCGAGCCTTGGCAATCTTCTATACTCTATGGTGTATTTGCTGTTGCCATCCTACTCATCTTGAAACTTTGCATGGAAGAAATAATATCGTAGATTGTTAAAATTTGTGTGAAAGGCGTCATAATTGAGGTTCATTCCGGTTCACACACTTTAATATTTGTGGCATCTCAAAACCATCCTTGTGCGTGGCGCCCTCTATGAAACTAAGCTCCGTTGTCATATTGTGTCGTTTCGCTTTCGAGGCTTTATTCCACATCGATAGTAGCGTGCTATTGTTATCTTGCAATGATGAGCTAAGCGCTTAGAACGGTATTATTCAGATACATGACTAGTAGTCTTCGAACTTCGAATATAGGTATTATACCGTTCAGCATTACTTTACATTTTAGAAACTTTTCATTATGATAATAATGAAAATAATAATAATAATAATAATAATAATAATAATAATAATAATAATAATATGTTATTCTCAATTAATTTATACAAAAATATATCATGAGGAAATTATACCTATAAATTATTAATTTAAAGCTTGTGACCGCCCACTATCTCTTTAAATCGATCCTAGGAATCCCTGTTCCTAAAAACCTTTACCACGTTTGAAAGTCAAACAACCTACATACGACGATCGATAGAAAGGTCAACGTTACCGGAAATCTAGGTGGCCCCTAGCTTTTATACAGTGAAGATGGGCAGGGTTCTTTATAAGGTGTTACTCTATGAGGGCGCCACTTGATTGTTTTACACCTAGTTCCGGATATTTATAAGAGATGTTAATTACGAAATCCAGCTTACCAAGAATCCAACACAACCAAGAACTCCTTGGACCTCCCTGGCAGCTGCACCTAAAATCGCAGGCTTATACGTCGGAATGTACAGATGTGGGAACGAAATCTTACAGTTGGAATATCTTAAAGGCTTACGTAGAAGCTGACAAACACTAAACAGCACCTAACGTTACTAATACGGGAGTGAGAGGTGAGTGCAGAACAAACGACACACAAATATATATATAAAATAAAATTCTAGTTTATTATAAAATCCAGATGATGCCTACAAGTGGTCAGACAGATCAAAAACAGTATTATATATACACATATATAACCTATAAATTGCTAGCATGTATGTTAAATGAATAACAGAGTCCGCAAAATGACTCGCTTGCTATATCTCAATAATTTACTGCTAAACAAATAGCTTTAAGCTACTAACGTTCGTATGGTAAGCAATAACAAGTCAAGTAATTCAAACGCAACAATAAAAGTAACTAAGCTAAATCAAATGGAAATTTGTGTCCTTTCGTGATCACGATCAGCTTACAAAGATGTTAAAATATGAAAAGGTGTATCAAATGGTAGCCTAAATAATGATAGTACTTTATCAAACTCAAAGCAATTATATTAATGATAATGTGAATATAAATCATCAGCTGACGTGTAGGGTTCAAATAAAAAGCTGGGTATCTTATCCTATTGTGTTATCGTTAAAACTTTATCTTTGAATTTCAAAACTTGACCACCATAAGTAGAGTCACAGCTTAATACTGGATTTAAAAGTCCAAACAAACAAATTGAGTTCTTTATTAACAATACAACTTAAAGACTACTACCTGTAAGGTCTGATCTCCAGTGAACCTTCTCTGGTCGATTTTTCGCTAACAAAATATCTACTGTCCACTGTGTCGGTACCTTCCGGCCACCTGTACTTCCTCTACTCAACAACGAAATGTCCTCGGCAATCTGATGTTGCTGGGAATGACTTATAATTGAATTTGCGCCACAAAATGGTACCATACCAATATTCTTATTCTCCCATTGACCACTCGTTAGTTTAAGACAATATGTAGGCCTATTGCTTGTCGATTAGGCACTATAAAATCAATTAAAGCAAGACAAAAACTGAAACTAGAACTAAAACCAAAAGCTAAAACCAAAACCCTCCAAATCCTGAGGGTTTCTATGTTATGTCAAGGTGTTTTGTTGACCACAGTTAGACAAGCCGGTTCTGATTGAAAACAAGCCACAAAGCCACTTGCTTTTTCGGCTTTACGTATGTGACATTTACTCTCCACCACGGGAATATTATAGTATTCAAGTACTATGCGACTAATTCGCTTCAACTTCCCAAACCTCCAGAATACTATAATCGTTTTACAGCCTAGAAATTAATCTCCAAACTAGGATGAATGGCCCACTTGCCTGTTTCTTTTTTCTAGCTGAAATCTTGCCACACACTCAAATTAAATTGCTTCTTCCACCGTTTTCAAAACCAACCTTTTTTCTCAAAAATGTTTTCTCTCCCAGGTCATAGCTAATCTTGCTGATTCGCTATCGGTCAACAAAAAAAGGCGACAAGAAATGGTGTCCCGTTCTTCCATCAAAAATATCAAACTCTGGCAACGAATAACTTAATACCGCAGAGTTGCGACATTTACACGAATGGGGAAATTCGGGCTTCGACCGCAAGACCTCGACATATGTAACACACCTAACTTCCAATATTAATCTCGATAATAAACTTCTTCCACAGCTTATAGAGACCGTTGTAACCACAGTTCTGCATGGAAGAATTTATCTCACTACATTAACACATAATTCAGTAATTTCCAACCAGCTAAAGTTAGACAGACAATAAATTAATGACGTGCTGGCAACCATGCCTTCACAAGACAGTGTACTCTGCCGTTGTCGACTGTTTCGGTGGTAAATCTCGACTTCTAGAAATTGAAACTGAATGAATGTAGATAACAAATTAAAGATGTTCGTTCACAGCTGTCCCTAAACCCAATAACAATATGAAACCGAATAATTATATGGGGTGTTTTTGTTTATTTTGCCTGCTACGTGTAATTAATGATGTTAATATGCTTAAGGTGAATTTTACACGTAACAATCCCCCCCTTACTTCAAGAGGATTAACCGTAAGGTTAAGCCTAATCAGAAGGAACAAGCTTCAGGTCCTTCACGTGCCAAACTCCACTATTCTGGCCAGCTTTGTCTCTAAGTTCATACGTCCATGGAGACACCTTCTTACTAACATAAAACGGTCCTATGTATCTTGGAGCTAACTTACTAGCAAAGTTCTTCGTTGCATCTGACAACACGTAATTCCTCCTCATCACAGGTTGATCCACCTCATACTCTTCATAACGTCTGCGCATGTTATACCTCGCTACAGCCTTCTTAGTAGCCTTCTCCAGTCTCTGTTTCACGTCCCTGTACACCTCCTTGAACACGATGTTCCTGCTCTTGTCAACCAACACATCTTCATCCTCGCCGTCCAAATCAATCTGATTCTGGTAGTCCGCTCCTGACAATGCCATACATCGCCCAAAATTGACATAATACGGTGACAATCTAGTCGTCTCATGTCGAGATGTTCTCACAGCACAAGTCACCTGTTGTAGCCCAGCATCCCACTTCTTGTGGTTATCATTCACATACATTGCCAACATGGTCTTGATTGTACGATTAGTTCGCTCGGTAGGGTTTGCGCGCGGATGGTAATTCGCGCTAAACTTCAAATTGCACTGGTATTTCTCGGCAAACCTTTTGAAAGCTGAACTTTTAAATTGGGGACCATTATCACACATTATCATCTTCGGTACGCCAAATAACAGAAATACACCTTCTTCCAGACTTCTAATAATCGTGTCGGTGATGGACTTCCTCAAAGCGAAGGTTAACACAAACTTGCTCAAATAATCTGTGACAACCAGGATAAAACTATTGGCTTTCGATGAACGTGGTAAAGGACCCACTAAATCCACTGATATCATCTCCCACGGCCTCGACGGTTTAGCATGCGACACCATCATGTCCTTGGGACCTCGTTGATCCACCTTGTGCGCAGCACATATGGTACACTTGCGGACATAGTTCGCAACGTTCTGTCGCATCTTCGGCCAATAATATCTATCAGTTAACCTTGAGTAGGTTTTATAGACTCCCATATGACCCGATGTAGCTGGATCGTGAGCTTCTGACAAGAGTCTTCGTCGCTGGTCTTTAGGAACGACAATCTTCCAAACATCTTGCTTAGGCGTAAGTGCTGGATAATCTTGCCTCACGTACTTATACAACTTGTCACCTGACAATCTCCAATTCCCAAACTTCAGAGGTGTAGTTTGTACCCGCTCTATCATCTTCAAATACCACTTGTCTGTAGTCTTCGTCTCTGTCTCCACACTGTTCAGGACGTCTAACACTGGTACAGATCTGCTCAGTACATCCGGTACTACGTGGTCTTTGCCTTTCCTATGAACAATCTCAAAATCATACTGCTGCAAGCGTACAGCCCATCTTGCAAGTCTTCCTGATGGATCCTTGAGGCTATGTAACCATTTCAAGCTATAATGATCGGTGATGACAGTAAACTTTACTCCCTCGATGTAAGGACGCAGTTTTTCTATTCCCCACAGAACCGCTAAACACTCTCGTTCTGTCGTGGAATAATTACGTTCTTGGCGTGACAGAGAACGACTCAAGTAACAAATCACACGATCACCATCTGGATGCGTCTGAGATAACATCGCACCAATACCATAGCCCGATGCATCTGTGTGTACAACAAACGGTAAAGAATAATCTGGACAACTCAGAACAGGTGCAGATATCAACAACTCCTTAATCTTCCTGAAAGATCTATCACACTCAGGAGTCCAACAAAACTTAGTACTTTTCTTCAGCAACCCTGTGATTGGTGCGACCACAGTAGAAAAATCAGGACAAAATCTTCTATACCAGGACAGCATACCTAGTACACGTCTCACTTCCCTCACATTGGTCGGAGTAGGTAGCTCGATCATTGCTCTGACCTTATCAGGGTCCACTCTTAACCCTTCTCTATCCACCACGTAACCCAAGTACTTCATCTCGGGCTTACAAAACTGACTTTTCTCCCAATTGACGGTTAGATTGGCTCTTCTCAGGCGTTCAAACACTTCCTCTAACACTTCGAGGTGCTTTTCAAAACTTGGAGTCGTGATCACTACATCGTCTAAATATACAAACACGTAAGGTTCCAGGTCCGATCCTAACACACGATCGATCAAACGCTGCCATGTTGCAGGAGAATTATGCAGGCCAAATGGCATCCTTTTAAACTGAAATAGTCCTCTATTGGGGACGGTAAACGCAGTATACGGTCTTGAAGACTCGGCAACAGGGACTTGGAAAAATGCACTCTTCAGATCCAAACTAGAAAGATACTTCGCATCTCGAAGCTTGTCTAACGTGTCTGTAACCATTGGCAATGGATAGCCATCACGTTCGGTCACTGCATTAAGCTTCCTGTAACATGGCAGCGTTTGATCGATCGTGTGTTAGGATCGGACCTGGAACCTTACGTGTTTGTATATTTATCTTGACCAAGATGATCTTAAATTTAAAAAATAAAAAAATAGACGCCCTTGTGACCGCCCACTATCTCTTTAAATCGATCCTAGGAATCCCTGTTCCTAAAAACCTTTACCACGTTTGAGAGTCAAACAACCTACATACGACGATCGATAGAAAGGTCAACGTTACCGGAAATCTAGGTGGCCCCTAGCTTTTATACAGTGAAGATGGGCAGGGTTCTTTATAAGGTGTTACTCTATGAGGGCGCCACTTGATTGTTTTACACCTAGTTCCGGATATTTATAAGAGATGTTAATTACGAAATCCAGCTTACCAAGAATCCAACACAACCAAGAACTCCTTGGACCTCCCTGGCAGCTGCACCTAAAATCGCAGGCTTATACGTCGGAATGTACAAATGTGGGAACGAAATCTTACAGTTGGAATATCTTAAAGGCTTACGTAGAAGCTGACAAACACTAAACAGCACCTAACGTTACCAATACGGGAGTGAGAGGTGAGTGCAGAACAAACGACACACAAATATATATATAAAATAAAATTCTAGTTTATTATAAAATCCAGATGATGCCTACAAGTGGTCAGACAGATCAAAAACAGTATTATATATACACATATATAACCTATAAATTGCTAGCATGTATGTTAAATGAATAACAGAGTCCGCAAAATGACTCACTTGCTATATCTCAATAATTTACTGCTAAACAAATAGCTTTAAGCTACTAACGTTCGTATGGTAAGCAATAACAAGTCAAGTAATTCAAACGCAACAATAAAAGTAACTAAGCTAAATCAAATGGAAATTTGTGTCCTTTCGTGATCACGATCAGCTTACAAAGATGTTAAAATATGAAAAGGTGTATCAAATGGTAGCCTAAATAATGATAATACTTTATCAAACTCAAAGCAATTATATTAATGATAATGTGAATATAAATCATCAGCTAACGTGTAGGGTTCAAATAAAAAGCTGGGTATCTTATCCTATTGTGTTATCGTTAAAACTTTATCTTTGAATTCCAAAACTTGACCACCATAAGTAAAGTCACAGCTTAATACTGGATTTAAAAGTCCAAACAAACAAATTGAGTTCTTTATTAACAATACAACTTAAAGACTACTACCTGTAAGGTCTGATCTCCAGTGAACCTTCTCTGGTCGATTTTTCGCTAACAAAATATCTACTGTCCACTGTGTCGGTACCTTCCGGCCACCTGTACTTCCTCTACTCAACAACGAAATGTCCTCGGCAATCTGATGTTGCTGGGAATGGCTTATAATTGAATTTGCGCCATAAAATGGTACCATACCAATATTCTTATTCTCCCATTGACCACTCGTTAGTTTAAGACAATATGTAGGCCTATTGCTTGTCGATTAGGCACTATAAAATCAATTAAAGCAAGACAAAAACTGAAACTAAAGCTAAAACCAAAGGCTAAAACCAAAAGCTAAAACCAAAAGCTAAAACCAAAAGCTAAAACCAAAAGCTAAAACCAAAACCCTGTAACAAATAGAAAGAGAAAACACGCCTTAGTTACACATAAAAAAAAAACTACGAGTTGGGTATTACCTCCAAATCCTGAGGGTTTCTATGTTATGTCAAGGTGTTTTGTTGACCACAGTTAGACAAGCCGGTTCTGATTGAAAACAAGCCACAAAGCCACTTGCTTTTTCGGCTTTACGTATGTGACATTTACTCTCCACCACGGGAATATTATAGTATTCAAGTACTATGCGACTAATTCGCTTCAACTTCCCAAACCTCCAGAATACTATAATCGTTTTACAGCCTAGAAATTAATCTCCAAACTAGGATGAATGGCCCACTTGCCTGTTTCTTTTTTCTAGCTGAAATCTTGCCACACACTCAAATTAAATTGCTTCTTCCACCGTTTTCAAAACCAACCTTTTTTCTCAAAAATGTTTTCTCTCCCAGGTCATAGCTAATCTTGCTGATTCGCTATCGGTCAACAAAAAAAAAGACGACAAGAAATGGTGTCCCGTTCTTCCATCAAAAATATCAAACTCTGGCAACGAATAACTTAATACCGCAGAGTTGCGACATTTACACGAATGGGGAAATTCGGGCTTCGACCGCAAGACCTCGACATATGTAACACACCTAACTTCCAATATTAATCTCGACTTCTAGAAATTGAAACTGAATGAATGTAGATAACAAATTAAAGATGTTCGTTCACAGCTGTCCCTAAACCAATAACAATATGAAACCGAATAATTATATGGGGTGTTTTTGTTTATTTTGCCTGCTACGTGTAATTAATGATGTTAATATGCTTAAGGTGAATTTTACACGTAACAATCCCCCCCTTACTTCAAGAGGATTAACCGTAAGGTTAAGCCTAATCAGAAGGAACAAGCTTCAGGTCCTTCACGTGCCAAACTCCACTATTCTGGCCAGCTTTGTCTCTAAGTTCATACGTCCATGGAGACACCTTCTTACTAACATAAAACGGTCCTATGTATCTTGGAGCTAACTTACTAGCAAAGTTCTTCGTTGCATCTGACAACACGTAATTCCTCCTCATCGCAGGTTGATCCACCTCATACTCTTCATAACGTCTGCGCATGTTATACCTCGCCACAGCCTTCTTAGTAGCCTTCTCCAGTCTCTGTTTCACGTCCCTGTACACCTCCTTGAACACGATGTTCCTGCTCTTGTCAACCAACACATCTTCATCCTCGCCGTCCAAATCAATCTGATTCTGGTAGTCCGCTCCTGACAATGCCATACATCGCCCAAAATTGACATAATACGGTGACAATCTAGTCGTCTCATGTCGAGATGTTCTCACAGCACAAGTCACCTGTTGTAGCCCAGCATCCCACTTCTTGTGGTTATCATTCACATACATTGCCAACATGGTCTTGATTGTACGATTAGTTCGCTCGGTAGGGTTTGCGCGCGGATGGTAATTCGCGCTAAACTTCAAATTGCACTGGTATTTCTCGGCAAACCTTTTGAAAGCTGAACTTTTAAATTGGGGACCATTATCACACATTATCATCTTCGGTACGCCAAATAACAGAAATACACCTTCTTCCAGACTTCTAATAATCGTGTCGGTGATGGACTTCCTCAAAGCGAAGGTTAACACAAACTTGCTCAAATAATCTGTGACAACCAGGATAAAACTATTGGCTTTCGATGAACGTGGTAAAGGACCCACTAAATCCACTGATATCATCTCCCACGGTCTCGACGGTTTAGCATGCGACACCATCATGTCCTTGGGACCTCGTTGATCCACCTTGTGCGCAGCACATATGGTACACTTGCGGACATAGTTCGCAACGTTCTGTCGCATCTTCGGCCAATAATATCTATCAGTTAACCTTGAGTAGGGTTCAAATAAAAAGCTGGGTATCTTATCCTATTGTGTTATCGTTAAAACTTTATCTTTGAATTCCAAAACTTGACCACCATAAGTAAAGTCACAGCTTAATACTGGATTTAAAAGTCCAAACAAACAAATTGAGTTCTTTATTAACAATACAACTTAAAGACTACTACCTGTAAGGTCTGATCTCCAGTGAACCTTCTCTGGTCGATTTTTCGCTAACAAAATATCTACTGTCCACTGTGTCGGTACCTTCCGGCCACCTGTACTTCCTCTACTCAACAACGAAATGTCCTCGGCAATCTGATGTTGCTGGGAATGGCTTATAATTGAATTTGCGCCATAAAATGGTACCATACCAATATTCTTATTCTCCCATTGACCACTCGTTAGTTTAAGACAATATGTAGGCCTATTGCTTGTCGATTAGGCACTATAAAATCAATTAAAGCAAGACAAAAACTGAAACTAAAGCTAAAACCAAAGGCTAAAACCAAAAGCTAAAACCAAAAGCTAAAACCAAAAGCTAAAACCAAAAGCTAAAACCAAAACCCTGTAACAAATAGAAAGAGAAAACACGCCTTAGTTACACATAAAAAAAAAACTACGAGTTGGGTATTACCTCCAAATCCTGAGGGTTTCTATGTTATGTCAAGGTGTTTTGTTGACCACAGTTAGACAAGCCGGTTCTGATTGAAAACAAGCCACAAAGCCACTTGCTTTTTCGGCTTTACGTATGTGACATTTACTCTCCACCACGGGAATATTATAGTATTCAAGTACTATGCGACTAATTCGCTTCAACTTCCCAAACCTCCAGAATACTATAATCGTTTTACAGCCTAGAAATTAATCTCCAAACTAGGATGAATGGCCCACTTGCCTGTTTCTTTTTTCTAGCTGAAATCTTGCCACACACTCAAATTAAATTGCTTCTTCCACCGTTTTCAAAACCAACCTTTTTTCTCAAAAATGTTTTCTCTCCCAGGTCATAGCTAATCTTGCTGATTCGCTATCGGTCAACAAAAAAAAAGACGACAAGAAATGGTGTCCCGTTCTTCCATCAAAAATATCAAACTCTGGCAACGAATAACTTAATACCGCAGAGTTGCGACATTTACACGAATGGGGAAATTCGGGCTTCGACCGCAAGACCTCGACATATGTAACACACCTAACTTCCAATATTAATCTCGACTTCTAGAAATTGAAACTGAATGAATGTAGATAACAAATTAAAGATGTTCGTTCACAGCTGTCCCTAAACCAATAACAATATGAAACCGAATAATTATATGGGGTGTTTTTGTTTATTTTGCCTGCTACGTGTAATTAATGATGTTAATATGCTTAAGGTGAATTTTACACGTTGACCGCCCACTATCTCTTTAAATCGATCCTAGGAATCCCTGTTCCTAAAAACCTTTACCACGTTTGAAAGTCAAACAACCTACATACGACGATCGATAGAAAGGTCAACGTTACCGGAAATCTAGGTGGCCCCTAGCTTTTATACAGTGAAGATGGGCAGGGTTCTTTATAAGGTGTTACTCTATGAGGGCGCCACTTGATTGTTTTACACCTAGTTCCGGATATTTATAAGAGATGTTAATTACGAAATCCAGCTTACCAAGAATCCAACACAACCAAGAACTCCTTGGACCTCCCTGGCAGCTGCACCTAAAATCGCAGGCTTATACGTCGGAATGTACAAATGTGGGAACGAAATCTTACAGTTGGAATATCTTAAAGGCTTACGTAGAAGCTGACAAACACTAAACAGCACCTAACGTTACTAATACGGGAGTGAGAGGTGAGTGCAGAACAAACGACACACAAATATATATATAAAATAAAATTCTAGTTTATTATAAAATCCAGATGATGCCTACAAGTGGTCAGACAGATCAAAAACAGTATTATATATACACATATATAACCTATAAATTGCTAGCATGTATGTTAAATGAATAACAGAGTCCGCAAAATGACTCGCTTGCTATATCTCAATAATTTACTGCTAAACAAATAGCTTTAAGCTACTAACGTTCGTATGGTAAGCAATAACAAGTCAAGTAATTCAAACGCAACAATAAAAGTAACTAAGCTAAATCAAATGGAAATTTGTGTCCTTTCGTGATCACGATCAGCTTACAAAGATGTTAAAATATGAAAAGGTGTATCAAATGGTAGCCTAAATAATGATAGTACTTTATCAAACTCAAAGCAATTATATTAATGATAATGTGAATATAAATCATCAGCTGACGTGTAGGGTTCAAATAAAAAGCTGGGTATCTTATCCTATTGTGTTATCGTTAAAACTTTATCTTTGAATTTCAAAACTTGACCACCATAAGTAGAGTCACAGCTTAATACTGGATTTAAAAGTCCAAACAAACAAATTGAGTTCTTTATTAACAATACAACTTAAAGACTACTACCTGTAAGGTCTGATCTCCAGCGAACCTTCTCTGGTCGATTTTTCGCTAACAAAATATCTACTGTCCACTGTGTCGGTACCTTCCGGCCACCTGTACTTCCTCTACCCAACAACGAAATGTCCTCGGCAATCTGATGTTGCTGGGAATGACTTATAATTGAATTTGCGCCACAAAATGGTACCATACCAATATTCTTATTCTCCCATTGACCACTCGTTAGTTTAAGACAATATGTAGGCCTATTGCTTGTCGATTAGGCACTATAAAATCAATTAAAGCAAGACAAAAACTGAAACTAGAACTAAAACCAAAAGCTAAAACCAAAAGCCAAAACCAAAAGCTAAAACCAAAACCCTGTAACAAATAGAAAGAGAAAACACGCCTTAGTTACACATAAAAAAAAAACTACGAGTTGGGTATTACCTCCAAATCCTGAGGGTTTCTATGTTATGTCAAGGTGTTTTGTTGACCACAGTTAGACAAGCCGGTTCTGATTGAAAACAAGCCACAAAGCCACTTGCTTTTTCGGCTTTACGTATGTGACATTTACTCTCCACCACGGGAATATTATAGTATTCAAGTACTATGCGACTAATTCGCTTCAACTTCCCAAACCTCCAGAATACTATAATCGTTTTACAGCCTAGAAATTAATCTCCAAACTAGGATGAATGGCCCACTTGCCTGTTTCTTTTTTCTAGCTGAAATCTTGCCACACACTCAAATTAAATTGCTTCTTCCACCGTTTTCAAAACCAACCTTTTTTCTCAAAAATGTTTTCTCTCCCAGGTCATAGCTAATCTTGCTGATTCGCTATCGGTCAACAAAAAAAAAGACGACAAGAAATGGTGTCCCGTTCTTCCATCAAAAATATCAAACTCTGGCAACGAATAACTTAATACCGCAGAGTTGCGACATTTACACGAATGGGGAAATTCGGGCTTCGACCGCAAGACCTCGACATATGTAACACACCTAACTTCCAATATTAATCTCGATAATAAACTTCTTCCACAGCTTATAGAGACCGTTGTAACCACAGTTCTGCATGGAAGAATTTATCTCACTACATTAACACATAATTCAGTAATTTCCAACCAGCTAAAGTTAGACAGACAATAAATTAATGACGTGCTGGCAACCATGCCTTCACAAGACAGTGTACTCTGCCGTTGTCGACTGTTTCGGTGGTAAATCTCGACTTCTAGAAATTGAAACTGAATGAATGTAGATAACAAATTAAAGATGTTCGTTCACAGCTGTCCCTAAACCAATAACAATATGAAACCGAATAATTATATGGGGTGTTTTTGTTTATTTTGCCTGCTACGTGTAATTAATGATGTTAATATGCTTAAGGTGAATTTTACACGTAACAATCCCCCCCTTACTTCAAGAGGATTAACCGTAAGGTTAAGCCTAATCAGAAGGAACAAGCTTCAGGTCCTTCACGTGCCAAACTCCACTATTCTGGCCAGCTTTGTCTCTAAGTTCATACGTCCATGGAGACACCTTCTTACTAACATAAAACGGTCCTATGTATCTTGGAGCTAACTTACTAGCAAAGTTCTTCGTTGCATCTGACAACACGTAATTCCTCCTCATCACAGGTTGATCCACCTCATACTCTTCATAACGTCTGCGCATGTTATACCTCGCTACAGCCTTCTTAGTAGCCTTCTCCAGTCTCTGTTTCACGTCCCTGTACACCTCCTTGAACACGATGTTCCTGCTCTTGTCAACCAACACATCTTCATCCTCGCCGTCCAAATCAATCTGATTCTGGTAGTCCGCTCCTGACAATGCCATACATCGCCCAAAATTGACATAATACGGTGACAATCTAGTCGTCTCATGTCGAGATGTTCTCACAGCACAAGTCACCTGTTGTAGCCCAGCATCCCACTTCTTGTGGTTATCATTCACATACATTGCCAACATGGTCTTGATTGTACGATTAGTTCGCTCGGTAGGGTTTGCGCGCGGATGGTAATTCGCGCTAAACTTCAAATTGCACTGGTATTTCTCGGCAAACCTTTTGAAAGCTGAACTTTTAAATTGGGGACCATTATCACACATTATCATCTTCGGTACGCCAAATAACAGAAATACACCTTCTTCCAGACTTCTAATAATCGTGTCGGTGATGGACTTCCTCAAAGCGAAGGTTAACACAAACTTGCTCAAATAATCTGTGACAACCAGGATAAAACCATTGGCTTTCGATGAACGTGGTAAAGGACCCACTAAATCCACTGATATCATCTCCCACGGTCTCGACGGTTTAGCATGCGACACCATCATGTCCTTGGGACCTCGTTGATCCACCTTGTGCGCAGCACATATGGTACACTTGCGGACATAGTTCGCAACGTTCTGTCGCATCTTCGGCCAATAATATCTATCAGTTAACCTTGAGTAGGTTTTATAGACTCCCATATGACCCGATGTAGCTGGATCGTGAGCTTCTGACAAGAGTCTTCGTCGCTGGTCTTTAGGAACGACAATCTTCCAAACATCTTGCTTAGGCGTAAGTGCTGGATAATCTTGCCTCACGTACTTATACAACTTGTCACCTGACAATCTCCAATTCCCAAACTTCAGAGGTGTAGTTTGTACCCGCTCTATCATCTTCAAATACCACTTGTCTGTAGTCTTCGTCTCTGTCTCCACACTGTTCAGGACGTCTAACACTGGTACAGATCTGCTCAGTACATCCGGTACTACGTGGTCTTTGCCTTTCCTATGAACAATCTCAAAATCATACTGCTGCAAGCGTACAGCCCATCTTGCAAGTCTTCCTGATGGATCCTTGAGGCTATGTAACCATTTCAAGCTATAATGATCGGTGATGACAGTAAACTTTACTCCCTCGATGTAAGGACGCAGTTTTTCTATTCCCCACAGAACCGCTAAACACTCTCGTTCTGTCGTGGAATAATTACGTTCTTGGCGTGACAGAGAACGACTCAAGTAACAAATCACACGATCACCATCTGGATGCGTCTGAGATAACATCGCACCAATACCATAGCCCGATGCATCTGTGTGTACAACAAACGGTAAAGAATAATCTGGACAACTCAGAACAGGTGCAGATATCAACAACTCCTTAATCTTCCTGAAAGATCTATCACACTCAGGAGTCCAACAAAACTTAGTACTTTTCTTCAGCAACCCTGTGATTGGTGCGACCACAGTAGAAAAATCAGGACAAAATCTTCTATACCAGGACAGCATACCTAGTACACGTCTCACTTCCCTCACATTGGTCGGAGTAGGTAGCTCGATCATTGCTCTGACCTTATCAGGGTCCACTCTTAACCCTTCTCTATCCACCACGTAACCCAAGTACTTCATCTCGGGCTTACAAAACTGACTTTTCTCCCAATTGACGGTTAGATTGGCTCTTCTCAGGCGTTCAAACACTTCCTCTAACACTTCGAGGTGCTTTTCAAAACTTGGAGTCGTGATCACTACATCGTCTAAATATACAAACACGTAAGGTTCCAGGTCCGATCCTAACACACGATCGATCAAACGCTGCCATGTTGCAGGAGAATTATGCAGGCCAAATGGCATCCTTTTAAACTGAAATAGTCCTCTATTGGGGACGGTAAACGCAGTATACGGTCTTGAAGACTCGGCAACAGGGACTTGGAAAAATGCACTCTTCAGATCCAAACTAGAAAGATACTTCGCATCTCGAAGCTTGTCTAACGTGTCTGTAACCATTGGCAATGGATAGCCATCACGTTCGGTCACTGCATTAAGCTTCCTGTAGTCGACACAGAACCTATAACAACCATCCTTCTTCTTTACAAGAACTATTGGCGACGCCCACGGACTACTGCTAGGTTCTATGACATCGTTCTTCAACATATCTTCTAATTCTTCATCGATGTATTTCTGAAGCACTGGGGATACCCTATAGTATCTCTGCTTAATCGGTGGTGCATTAGTCTTGATCACATGTTCCGTCATATTTGTACAACCCAAACTATTTCCGAGCAAAGTCTTCTTCTTGTTGATTAACTCCTCCAACTGCTTCTTCTGTCCAACTTCCAAGACTGACTGATCAGCTATATCTACTGTGCTTACTTCAGGACAGTTAGAAAATTGCCACTCGTTATGCCTCAGATCAGGAACAATCCCCATCCTTATCCAAAAGTCTGCTCCCAAAATCAAAACATGTGGTAGTTCAGGGACAACCATCACCTCTATAAACTTTAGACGCTCACGAACCTTCATTGGTAATTCACACGTACCAATACTTTCACATTTCTCTCCATTAGCGACTGTGCATGATGTCTTCTTCGATTCGTCCAGGGGTATTCGCAACTTCGCGATACGGTCCCAACCTGGTCCACCTAAAATTGTTCTCGACGCCCCGGAATCTAGGAGTCCAAGCAAGGTAATCCCTAATATGTCCACTCTAAGGTGAGGCCTTTCATCGTTCTGTGCATGGTCAATGATGAAATCTAAAACAGGTTTGACAGTAGTCGAGTACTTAACGGCAGCACTATCAGCTCGACTCTCTAAGAGCGCTGCACTCCGTTTCCCGAAAAACCTCTGGGACAATTACGAGCAATGTGGCCTTCCCTATTGCACTTGTGGCAGATGAGTCTATTTCTCTCGGTACAACCTGCTGCTATGTGGCCTGGCTTCCTACAGTTGAAACAGACGACGGGACTATGCCTCGTCTGGCTACGCCCACCCTGGTTAGACGATACTTGCAGTCTCTCGGTCTTCTCTTCCAAACCCACGTATGCCAAATCAGGCTCCAAAATCTGCTCTTTTTTTGGCGGATGTGCAAACTCACCAGCCTGGGATCGTTGTTCTATCCTCTTGCACAAAGTACGCAGCTGGGCGATTGAATTTATTTCCATAGCACCCAGTTGGCTACGATACATCGGTGCTAAGTTGCGCATTAGGAGACTCAACCTCGTTTCCTCCGAGACTTGACATTGCAATCTTTGAAAGTATTTCGACATAATAGCCAAATAAGTTCCTATGGTCTCATCTGCTCCTTGTTTTCTCTTCTTTATCTCATCCAGAAGCTTCTCGCTATAAAAAACGGGTTGATATTCTTCCTTGAATCTTCCTACAAGTTCATCCCACTGGGACACTTCACTCCTAGCATCCTGATAAAATTCATATGCTCTACCCTCGAATAAATCTATTCCTGACTCCAATAGGATCTCCTTACTGACATTTCTGGCCTTTCTCATTTCCTCGACACGTTCGAAGAAAGCAGTCACAGACAGTCCTCTTCTGTCTCCACCAAACCTCAAGTTCCACTTGTGAGGGAGCACCGGCTTAATCAACGACGCGTTAAGCGACTGCGCAGCAGACATCATGGGTGAAGAACACGACTGAGGGGTTTCGAACTTCAACTGATTCCCTAAAGATGCTTCCATTACTTGCAAACCTAAAGGAGTAGGTTGTGTTTCACTCCCGACTTTTGACGCTTTGGTGTTGAGCTGGTCAATCATCGATAACGTACGAGCAAGTAATTCACCTCGAGTCTTCTTCTTTTCTTCATCCGCAGACTCCATATTATCTATCCTTCCCAATATGTGAGCCAACTTTGTCTGCAATTTTAGAAACTGCTTGTCCTTGCTATCTCCTTGAAATTCTTCTAAGACAGCCAACACGCCTTCCAGTTTTCCCTGCACAACACCAAGATCTTCCTCAAACGTAAATGGATACTTAGGATAATGTAGACTATCGCCAGACTTTTCCATTTGGCGCGCTAAGGTTAAACGACCGCGCATATCTTCCACCGTGCCAGTAGCTATGCCACGTACCGTTAATTCATATACGAGCTCTTCTTTGTCCAGTCTATATACATCCATACGACGAGCCATGATTGAAAAAAAAATAAACCCACACTGGAATCAAGATAACTACCTAACAATACAGTAAAAAAAAATAAAAAAAAAATAAATGCAGTCTGCACTCTCACACCCGATTAGTTGAGAAAGCTAACAACACCGTACATCGGCAAGATCAATACGCCAAAACCAAACGACTTTACTCCCCAAAGCCCTACTCTCACAACTACACAAAAGTTCAAGTCCAATACTACGGCTTCCAAAATCTCTAAAAACCCAAAAAATAAGCCCTTTTTGAGCTGAATCGAGCCCCACGTTGGGCGCCAAATATGTGACCGCCCACTATCTCTTTAAATCGATCCTAGGAATCCCTGTTCCTAAAAACCTTTACCACGTTTGAAAGTCAAACAACCTACATACGACGATCGATAGAAAGGTCAACGTTACCGGAAATCTAGGTGGCCCCTAGCTTTTATACAGTGAAGATGGGCAGGGTTCTTTATAAGGTGTTACTCTATGAGGGCGCCACTTGATTGTTTTACACCTAGTTCCGGATATTTATAAGAGATGTTAATTACGAAATCCAGCTTACCAAGAATCCAACACAACCAAGAACTCCTTGGACCTCCCTGGCAGCTGCACCTAAAATCGCAGGCTTATACGTCGGAATGTACAAATGTGGGAACGAAATCTTACAGTTGGAATATCTTAAAGGCTTACGTAGAAGCTGACAAACACTAAACAGCACCTAACGTTACTAATACGGGAGTGAGAGGTGAGTGCAGAACAAACGACACACAAATATATATATAAAATAAAATTCTAGTTTATTATAAAATCCAGATGATGCCTACAAGTGGTCAGACAGATCAAAAACAGTATTATATATACACATATATAACCTATAAATTGCTAGCATGTATGTTAAATGAATAACAGAGTCCGCAAAATGACTCGCTTGCTATATCTCAATAATTTACTGCTAAACAAATAGCTTTAAGCTACTAACGTTCGTATGGTAAGCAATAACAAGTCAAGTAATTCAAACGCAACAATAAAAGTAACTAAGCTAAATCAAATGGAAATTTGTGTCCTTTCGTGATCACGATCAGCTTACAAAGATGTTAAAATATGAAAAGGTGTATCAAATGGTAGCCTAAATAATGATAGTACTTTATCAAACTCAAAGCAATTATATTAATGATAATGTGAATATAAATCATCAGCTGACGTGTAGGGTTCAAATAAAAAGCTGGGTATCTTATCCTATTGTGTTATCGTTAAAACTTTATCTTTGAATTTCAAAACTTGACCACCATAAGTAGAGTCACAGCTTAATACTGGATTTAAAAGTCCAAACAAACAAATTGAGTTCTTTATTAACAATACAACTTAAAGACTACTACCTGTAAGGTCTGATCTCCAGCGAACCTTCTCTGGTCGATTTTTCGCTAACAAAATATCTACTGTCCACTGTGTCGGTACCTTCCGGCCACCTGTACTTCCTCTACCCAACAACGAAATGTCCTCGGCAATCTGATGTTGCTGGGAATGACTTATAATTGAATTTGCGCCACAAAATGGTACCATACCAATATTCTTATTCTCCCATTGACCACTCGTTAGTTTAAGACAATATGTAGGCCTATTGCTTGTCGATTAGGCACTATAAAATCAATTAAAGCAAGACAAAAACTGAAACTAGAACTAAAACCAAAAGCTAAAACCAAAAGCCAAAACCAAAAGCTAAAACCAAAACCCTGTAACAAATAGAAAGAGAAAACACGCCTTAGTTACACATAAAAAAAAAACTACGAGTTGGGTATTACCTCCAAATCCTGAGGGTTTCTATGTTATGTCAAGGTGTTTTGTTGACCACAGTTAGACAAGCCGGTTCTGATTGAAAACAAGCCACAAAGCCACTTGCTTTTTCGGCTTTACGTATGTGACATTTACTCTCCACCACGGGAATATTATAGTATTCAAGTACTATGCGACTAATTCGCTTCAACTTCCCAAACCTCCAGAATACTATAATCGTTTTACAGCCTAGAAATTAATCTCCAAACTAGGATGAATGGCCCACTTGCCTGTTTCTTTTTTCTAGCTGAAATCTTGCCACACACTCAAATTAAATTGCTTCTTCCACCGTTTTCAAAACCAACCTTTTTTCTCAAAAATGTTTTCTCTCCCAGGTCATAGCTAATCTTGCTGATTCGCTATCGGTCAACAAAAAAAAAGACGACAAGAAATGGTGTCCCGTTCTTCCATCAAAAATATCAAACTCTGGCAACGAATAACTTAATACCGCAGAGTTGCGACATTTACACGAATGGGGAAATTCGGGCTTCGACCGCAAGACCTCGACATATGTAACACACCTAACTTCCAATATTAATCTCGATAATAAACTTCTTCCACAGCTTATAGAGACCGTTGTAACCACAGTTCTGCATGGAAGAATTTATCTCACTACATTAACACATAATTCAGTAATTTCCAACCAGCTAAAGTTAGACAGACAATAAATTAATGACGTGCTGGCAACCATGCCTTCACAAGACAGTGTACTCTGCCGTTGTCGACTGTTTCGGTGGTAAATCTCGACTTCTAGAAATTGAAACTGAATGAATGTAGATAACAAATTAAAGATGTTCGTTCACAGCTGTCCCTAAACCAATAACAATATGAAACCGAATAATTATATGGGGTGTTTTTGTTTATTTTGCCTGCTACGTGTAATTAATGATGTTAATATGCTTAAGGTGAATTTTACACGTAACACGTTGGGCGCCAAATATGTGACCGCCCACTATCTCTTTAAATCGATCCTAGGAATCCCTGTTCCTAAAAACCTTTACCACGTTTGAGAGTCAAACAACCTACATACGACGATCGATAGAAAGGTCAACGTTACCGGAAATCTAGGTGGCCCCTAGCTTTTATACAGTGAAGATGGGCAGGGTTCTTTATAAGGTGTTACTCTATGAGGGCGCCACTTGATTGTTTTACACCTAGTTCCGGATATTTATAAGAGATGTTAATTACGAAATCCAGCTTACCAAGAATCCAACACAACCAAGAACTCCTTGGACCTCCCTGGCAGCTGCACCTAAAATCGCAGGCTTATACGTCGGAATGTACAAATGTGGGAACGAAATCTTACAGTTGGAATATCTTAAAGGCTTACGTAGAAGCTGACAAACACTAAACAGCACCTAACGTTACTAATACGGGAGTGAGAGGTGAGTGCAGAACAAACGACACACAAATATATATATAAAATAAAATTCTAGTTTATTATAAAATCCAGATGATGCCTACAAGTGGTCAGACAGATCAAAAACAGTATTATATATACACATATATAACCTATAAATTGCTAGCATGTATGTTAAATGAATAACAGAGTCCGCAAAATGACTCACTTGCTATATCTCAATAATTTACTGCTAAACAAATAGCTTTAAGCTACTAACGTTCGTATGGTAAGCAATAACAAGTCAAGTAATTCAAACGCAACAATAAAAGTAACTAAGCTAAATCAAATGGAAATTTGTGTCCTTTCGTGATCACGATCAGCTTACAAAGATGTTAAAATATGAAAAGGTGTATCAAATGGTAGCCTAAATAATGATAATACTTTATCAAACTCAAAGCAATTATATTAATGATAATGTGAATATAAATCATCAGCTAACGTGTAGGGTTCAAATAAAAAGCTGGGTATCTTATCCTATTGTGTTATCGTTAAAACTTTATCTTTGAATTCCAAAACTTGACCACCATAAGTAAAGTCACAGCTTAATACTGGATTTAAAAGTCCAAACAAACAAATTGAGTTCTTTATTAACAATACAACTTAAAGACTACTACCTGTAAGGTCTGATCTCCAGTGAACCTTCTCTGGTCGATTTTTCGCTAACAAAATATCTACTGTCCACTGTGTCGGTACCTTCCGGCCACCTGTACTTCCTCTACTCAACAACGAAATGTCCTCGGCAATCTGATGTTGCTGGGAATGGCTTATAATTGAATTTGCGCCATAAAATGGTACCATACCAATATTCTTATTCTCCCATTGACCACTCGTTAGTTTAAGACAATATGTAGGCCTATTGCTTGTCGATTAGGCACTATAAAATCAATTAAAGCAAGACAAAAACTGAACTAAAGCTAAAACCAAAGGCTAAAACCAAAAGCTAAAACCAAAACCCTGTAACAAATAGAAAGAGAAAACACGCCTTAGTTACACATAAAAAAAAAACTACGAGTTGGGTATTACCTCCAAATCCTGAGGGTTTCTATGTTATGTCAAGGTGTTTTGTTGACCACAGTTAGACAAGCCGGTTCTGATTGAAAACAAGCCACAAAGCCACTTGCTTTTTCGGCTTTACGTATGTGACATTTACTCTCCACCACGGGAATATTATAGTATTCAAGTACTATGCGACTAATTCGCTTCAACTTCCCAAACCTCCAGAATACTATAATCGTTTTACAGCCTAGAAATTAATCTCCAAACTAGGATGAATGGCCCACTTGCCTGTTTCTTTTTTCTAGCTGAAATCTTGCCACACACTCAAATTAAATTGCTTCTTCCACCGTTTTCAAAACCAACCTTTTTTCTCAAAAATGTTTTCTCTCCCAGGTCATAGCTAATCTTGCTGATTCGCTATCGGTCAACAAAAAAAAAGACGACAAGAAATGGTGTCCCGTTCTTCCATCAAAAATATCAAACTCTGGCAACGAATAACTTAATACCGCAGAGTTGCGACATTTACACGAATGGGGAAATTCGGGCTTCGACCGCAAGACCTCGACATATGTAACACACCTAACTTCCAATATTAATCTCGATAATAAACTTCTTCCACAGCTTATAGAGACCGTTGTAACCACAGTTCTGCATGCAAGAATTTATCTCACTACATTAACACATAATTCAGTAATTTCCAACCAGCTAAAGTTAGACAGACAATAAATTAATGACGTGCTGGCAACCATGCCTTCACAAGACAGTGTACTCTGCCGTTGTCGACTGTTTCGGTGGTAAATCTCGACTTCTAGAAATTGAAACTGAATGAATGTAGATAACAAATTAAAGATGTTCGTTCACAGCTGTCCCTAAACCAATAACAATATGAAACCGAATAATTATATGGGGTGTTTTTGTTTATTTTGCCTGCTACGTGTAATTAATGATGTTAACATGCTTAAGGTGAATTTTACACGTAACAATCCCCCCCTTACTTCAAGAGGATTAACCGTAAGGTTAAGCCTAATCAGAAGGAACAAGCTTCAGGTCCTTCACGTGCCAAACTCCACTATTCTGGCCAGCTTTGTCTCTAAGTTCATACGTCCATGGAGACACCTTCTTACTAACATAAAACGGTCCTATGTATCTTGGAGCTAACTTACTAGCAAAGTTCTTCGTTGCATCTGACAACACGTAATTCCTCCTCATCGCAGGTTGATCCACCTCATACTCTTCATAACGTCTGCGCATGTTATACCTCGCCACAGCCTTCTTAGTAGCCTTCTCCAGTCTCTGTTTCACGTCCCTGTACACCTCCTTGAACACGATGTTCCTGCTCTTGTCAACCAACACATCTTCATCCTCGCCGTCCAAATCAATCTGATTCTGGTAGTCCGCTCCTGACAATGCCATACATCGCCCAAAATTGACATAATACGGTGACAATCTAGTCGTCTCATGTCGAGATGTTCTCACAGCACAAGTCACCTGTTGTAGCCCAGCATCCCACTTCTTGTGGTTATCATTCACATACATTGCCAACATGGTCTTGATTGTACGATTAGTTCGCTCGGTAGGGTTTGCGCGCGGATGGTAATTCGCGCTAAACTTCAAATTGCACTGGTATTTCTCGGCAAACCTTTTGAAAGCTGAACTTTTAAATTGGGGACCATTATCACACATTATCATCTTCGGTACGCCAAATAACAGAAATACACCTTCTTCCAGACTTCTAATAATCGTGTCGGTGATGGACTTCCTCAAAGCGAAGGTTAACACAAACTTGCTCAAATAATCTGTGACAACCAGGATAAAACTATTGGCTTTCGATGAACGTGGTAAAGGACCCACTAAATCCACTGATATCATCTCCCACGGTCTCGACGGTTTAGCATGCGACACCATCATGTCCTTGGGACCTCGTTGATCCACCTTGTGCGCAGCACATATGGTACACTTGCGGACATAGTTCGCAACGTTCTGTCGCATCTTCGGCCAATAATATCTATCAGTTAACCTTGAGTAGGTTTTATAGACTCCCATATGACCCGATGTAGCTGGATCGTGAGCTTCTGACAAGAGTCTTCGTCGCTGGTCTTTAGGAACGACAATCTTCCAAACATCTTGCTTAGGCGTAAGTGCTGGATAATCTTGCCTCACGTACTTATACAACTTGTCACCTGACAATCTCCAATTCCCAAACTTCAGAGGTGTAGTTTGTACCCGCTCTATCATCTTCAAATACCACTTGTCTGTAGTCTTCGTCTCTGTCTCCACACTGTTCAGGACGTCTAACACTGGTACAGATCTGCTCAGTACATCCGGTACTACGTGGTCTTTGCCTTTCCTATGAACAATCTCAAAATCATACTGCTGCAAGCGTACAGCCCATCTTGCAAGTCTTCCTGATGGATCCTTGAGGCTATGTAACCATTTCAAGCTATAATGATCGGTGATGACAGTAAACTTTACTCCCTCGATGTAAGGACGCAGTTTTTCTATTCCCCACAGAACCGCTAAACACTCTCGTTCTGTCGTGGAATAATTACGTTCTTGGCGTGACAGAGAACGACTCAAGTAACAAATCACACGATCACCATCTGGATGCGTCTGAGATAACATCGCACCAATACCATAGCCCGATGCATCTGTGTGTACAACAAACGGTAAAGAATAATCTGGACAACCCAGAACAGGTGCAGATATCAACAACTCCTTAATCTTCCTGAAAGATCTATCACACTCAGGAGTCCAACAAAACTTAGTACTTTTCTTCAGCAACCCTGTGATTGGTGCGACCACAGTAGAAAAATCAGGACAAAATCTTCTATACCAGGACAGCATACCTAGTACACGTCTCACTTCCCTCACATTGGTCGGAGTAGGTAGCTCGATCATTGCTCTGACCTTATCAGGGTCCACTCTTAACCCTTCTCTATCCACCACGTAACCCAAGTACTTCATCTCGGGCTTACAAAACTGACTTTTCTCCCAATTGACGGTTAGATTGGCTCTTCTCAGGCGTTCAAACACTTCCTCTAACACTTCGAGGTGCTTTTCAAAACTTGGAGTCGTGATCACTACATCGTCTAAATATACAAACACGTAAGGTTCCAGGTCCGATCCTAACACACGATCGATCAAACGCTGCCATGTTGCAGGAGAATTATGCAGGCCAAATGGCATCCTTTTAAACTGAAATAGTCCTCTATTGGGGACGGTAAACGCAGTATACGGTCTTGAAGACTCGGCAACAGGGACTTGGAAAAATGCACTCTTCAGATCCAAACTAGAAAGATACTTCGCATCTCGAAGCTTGTCTAACGTGTCTGTAACCATTGGCAATGGATAGCCATCACGTTCGGTCACTGCATTAAGCTTCCTGTAGTCGACACAGAACCTATAACAACCATCCTTCTTCTTTACAAGAACTATTGGCGACGCCCACGGACTACTGCTAGGTTCTATGACATCGTTCTTCAACATATCTTCTAATTCTTCATCGATGTATTTCTGAAGCACTGGGGATACCCTATAGTATCTCTGCTTAATCGGTGGTGCATTAGTCTTGATCACATGTTCCGTCATATTTGTACAACCCAAACTATTTCCGAGCAAAGTCTTCTTCTTGTTGATTAACTCCTCCAACTGCTTCTTCTGTCCAACTTCCAAGACTGACTGATCAGCTATATCTACTGTGCTTACTTCAGGACAGTTAGAAAATTGCCACTCGTTATGCCTCAGATCAGGAACAATCCCCATCCTTATCCAAAAGTCTGCTCCCAAAATCAAAACATGTGGTAGTTCAGGGACAACCATCACCTCTATAAACTTTAGACGCTCACGAACCTTCATTGGTAATTCACACGTACCAATACTTTCACATTTCTCTCCATTAGCGACTGTGCATGATGTCTTCTTCGATTCGTCCAGGGGTATTCGCAACTTCGCGATACGGTCCCAACCTGGTCCACCTAAAATTGTTCTCGACGCCCCGGAATCTAGGAGTCCAAGCAAGGTAATCCCTAATATGTCCACTCTAAGGTGAGGCCTTTCATCGTTCTGTGCATGGTCAATGATGAAATCTAAAACAGGTTTGACAGTAGTCGAGTACTTAACGGCAGCACTATCAGCTCGACTCTCTAAGAGCGCTGCACTCCGTTTCCCGAAAAACCTCTGGGACAATTACGAGCAATGTGGCCTTCCCTATTGCACTTGTGGCAGATGAGTCTATTTCTCTCGGTACAACCTGCTGCTATGTGGCCTGGCTTCCTACAGTTGAAACAGACGACGGGACTATGCCTCGTCTGGCTACGCCCACCCTGGTTAGACGATACTTGCAGTCTCTCGGTCTTCTCTTCCAAACCCACGTATGCCAAATCAGGCTCCAAAATCTGCTCTTTTTTTGGCGGATGTGCAAACTCACCAGCCTGGGATCGTTGTTCTATCCTCTTGCACAAAGTACGCAGCTGGGCGATTGAATTTATTTCCATAGCACCCAGTTGGCTACGATACATCGGTGCTAAGTTGCGCATTAGGAGACTCAACCTCGTTTCCTCCGAGACTTGACATTGCAATCTTTGAAAGTATTTCGACATAATAGCCAAATAAGTTCCTATGGTCTCATCTGCTCCTTGTTTTCTCTTCTTTATCTCATCCAGAAGCTTCTCGCTATAAAAAACGGGTTGATATTCTTCCTTGAATCTTCCTACAAGTTCATCCCACTGGGACACTTCACTCCTAGCATCCTGATAAAATTCATATGCTCTACCCTCGAATAAATCTATTCCTGACTCCAATAGGATCTCCTTACTGACATTTCTGGCCTTTCTCATTTCCTCGACACGTTCGAAGAAAGCAGTCACAGACAGTCCTCTTCTGTCTCCACCAAACCTCAAGTTCCACTTGTGAGGGGGCACCGGCTTAATCAACGACGCGTTAAGCGACTGCGCAGCAGACATCATGGGTGAAGAACACGACTGAGGGGTTTCGAACTTCAACTGATTCCCTAAAGATGCTTCCATTACTTGCAAACCTAAAGGAGTAGGTTGTGTTTCACTCCCGACTTTTGACGCTTTGGTGTTGAGCTGGTCAATCATCGATAACGTACGAGCAAGTAATTCACCTCGAGTCTTCTTCTTTTCTTCATCCGCAGATTCCATATTATCTATCCTTCCCAATATGTGAGCCAACTTTGTCTGCAATTTTAGAAACTGCTTGTCCTTGCTATCTCCTTGAAATTCTTCTAAGACAGCCAACACGCCTTCCAGTTTTCCCTGCA
The DNA here is from genome assembly GCA_964006375.1 of Tillus elongatus. NCBI lineage: Eukaryota > Metazoa > Arthropoda > Insecta > Coleoptera > Cleridae > Tillus > Tillus elongatus. The sequence continues at coordinate 174,111,590 of OZ023262.1, read as the reverse complement.
CAACACCAAGATCTTCCTCAAACGTAAATGGATACTTAGGATAATGTAGACTATCGCCAGACTTTTCCATTTGGCGCGCTAAGGTTAAACGACCGCGCATATCTTCCACCGTGCCAGTAGCTATGCCACGTACCGTTAATTCATATACGAGCTCTTCTTTGTCCAGTCTATATACATCCATACGACGAGCCATGATTGGAAAAAAAATAAACCCACACTGGAATCAAGATAACTACCTAACAATACAGTAAAAAAAAATAAAAAAAAATAAATGCAGTCTGCACTCTCACACCCGATTAGTTGAGAAAGCTAACAACACCGTACATCGGCAAGATCAATACGCCAAAACCAAACGACTTTACTCCCCAAAGCCCTACTCTCACAACTACACAAAAGTTCAAGTCCAATACTACGGCTTCCAAAATCTCTAAAAACCCAAAAAATAAGCCCTTTTTGAGCTGAATCGAGCCCCACGTTGGGCGCCAAATATGTGACCGCCCACTATCTCTTTAAATCGATCCTAGGAATCCCTGTTCCTAAAAACCTTTACCACGTTTGAGAGTCAAACAACCTACATACGACGATCGATAGAAAGGTCAACGTTACCGGAAATCTAGGTGGCCCCTAGCTTTTATACAGTGAAGATGGGCAGGGTTCTTTATAAGGTGTTACTCTATGAGGGCGCCACTTGATTGTTTTACACCTAGTTCCGGATATTTATAAGAGATGTTAATTACGAAATCCAGCTTACCAAGAATCCAACACAACCAAGAACTCCTTGGACCTCCCTGGCAGCTGCACCTAAAATCGCAGGCTTATACGTCGGAATGTACAAATGTGGGAACGAAATCTTACAGTTGGAATATCTTAAAGGCTTACGTAGAAGCTGACAAACACTAAACAGCACCTAACGTTACTAATACGGGAGTGAGAGGTGAGTGCAGAACAAACGACACACAAATATATATATAAAATAAAATTCTAGTTTATTATAAAATCCAGAGTTCTTGGTTGTGTTGGATTCTTGGTAAGCTGGATTTCGTAATTAACATCTCTTATAAATATCCGGAACTAGGTGTAAAACAATCAAGTGGCGCCCTCATAGAGTAACACCTTATAAAGAACCCTGCCCATCTTCACTGTATAAAAGCTAGGGGCCACCTAGATTTCCGGTAACGTTGACCTTTCTATCGATCGTCGTATGTAGGTTGCTTGACTCTCAAACGTGGTAAAGGTTTTTAGGAACAGGGATTCCTAGGATCGATTTAAAGAGATAGTGGGCGGTCACATATTTGGTAGCCAACGTGGGGCTCGATTCAGCTCAAAAAGGGCTTATTTTTTGGGTTTTTAGAGATTTTGGAAGCCGTAGTATTGGACTTGAACTTTTGTGTAGTTGTGAGAGTAGGGCTTTGGGGAGTAAAGTCGTTTGGTTTTGGCGTATTGATCTTGCCGATGTACGGTGTTGTTAGCTTTCTCAACTAATCGGGTGTGAGAGTGCAGACTGCATTTATTTTTTTTTATTTTTTTTTTACTGTATTGTTAGGTAGTTATCTTGATTCCAGTGTGGGTTTATTTTTTTTCCAATCATGGCTCGTCGTATGGATGTATATAGACTGGACAAAGAAGAGCTCGTATATGAATTAACGGTACGTGGCATAGCTACTGGCACGGTGGAAGATATGCGCGGTCGTTTAACCTTAGCGCGCCAAATGGAAAAGTCTGGCGATAGTCTACATTATCCTAAGTATCCATTTACGTTTGAGGAAGATCTTGGTGTTGTGCAGGGAAAACTGGAAGGCGTGTTGGCTGTCTTAGAAGAATTTCAAGGAGATAGCAAGGACAAGCAGTTTCTAAAATTGCAGACAAAGTTGGCTCACATATTGGGAAGGATAGATAATATGGAGTCTGCGGATGAAGAAAAGAAGAAGACTCGAGGTGAATTACTTGCTCGTACGTTATCGATGATTGACCAGCTCAACACCAAAGCGTCAAAAGTCGGGAGTGAAACACAACCTACTCCTTTAGGTTTGCAAGTAATGGAAGCATCTTTAGGGAATCAGTTGAAGTTCGAAACCCCTCAGTCGTGTTCTTCACCCATGATGTCTGCTGCGCAGTCGCTTAACGCGTCGTTGATTAAGCCGGTGCTCCCTCACAAGTGGAACTTGAGGTTTGGTGGAGACAGAAGAGGACTGTCTGTGACTGCTTTCTTCGAACGTGTCGAGGAAATGAGAAAGGCCAGAAATGTCAGTAAGGAGATCCTATTGGAGTCAGGAATAGATTTATTCGAGGGTAGAGCATATGAATTTTATCAGGATGCTAGGAGTGAAGTGTCCCAGTGGGATGAACTTGTAGGAAGATTCAAGGAAGAATATCAACCCGTTTTTTATAGCGAGAAGCTTCTGGATGAGATAAAGAAGAGAAAACAAGGAGCAGATGAGACCATAGGAACTTATTTGGCTATTATGTCGAAATACTTTCAAAGATTGCAATGTCAAGTCTCGGAGGAAACGAGGTTGAGTCTCCTAATGCGCAACTTAGCACCGATGTATCGTAGCCAACTGGGTGCTATGGAAATAAATTCAATCGCCCAGCTGCGTACTTTGTGCAAGAGGATAGAACAACGATCCCAGGCTGGTGAGTTTGCACATCCGCCAAAAAAAGAGCAGATTTTGGAGCCTGATTTGGCATACGTGGGTTTGGAAGAGAAGACCGAGAGACTGCAAGTATCGTCTAACCAGGGTGGGCGTAGCCAGACGAGGCATAGTCCCGTCGTCTGTTTCAACTGTAGGAAGCCAGGCCACATAGCAGCAGGTTGTACCGAGAGAAATAGACTCATCTGCCACAAGTGCAATAGGGAAGGCCACATTGCTCGTAATTGTCCCAGAGGTTTTTCGGGAAACGGAGTGCAGCGCTCTTAGAGAGTCGAGCTGATAGTGCTGCCGTTAAGTACTCGACTACTGTCAAACCTGTTTTAGATTTCATCATTGACCATGCACAGAACGATGAAAGGCCTCACCTTAGAGTGGACATATTAGGGATTACCTTGCTTGGACTCCTAGATTCCGGGGCGTCGAGAACAATTTTAGGTGGACCAGGTTGGGACCGTATCGCGAAGTTGCGAATACCCCTGGACGAATCGAAGAAGACATCATGCACAGTCGCTAATGGAGAGAAATGTGAAAGTATTGGTACGTGTGAATTACCAATGAAGGTTCGTGAGCGTCTAAAGTTTATAGAGGTGATGGTTGTCCCTGAACTACCACATGTTTTGATTTTGGGAGCAGACTTTTGGATAAGGATGGGGATTGTTCCTGATCTGAGGCATAACGAGTGGCAATTTTCTAACTGTCCTGAAGTAAGCACAGTAGATATAGCTGATCAGTCAGTCTTGGAAGTTGGACAGAAGAAGCAGTTGGAGGAGTTAATCAACAAGAAGAAGACTTTGCTCGGAAATAGTTTGGGTTGTACAAATATGACGGAACATGTGATCAAGACTAATGCACCACCGATTAAGCAGAGATACTATAGGGTATCCCCAGTGCTTCAGAAATACATCGATGAAGAATTAGAAGATATGTTGAAGAACGATGTCATAGAACCTAGCAGTAGTCCGTGGGCGTCGCCAATAGTTCTTGTAAAGAAGAAGGATGGTTGTTATAGGTTCTGTGTCGACTACAGGAAGCTTAATGCAGTGACCGAACGTGATGGCTATCCATTGCCAATGGTTACAGACACGTTAGACAAGCTTCGAGATGCGAAGTATCTTTCTAGTTTGGATCTGAAGAGTGCATTTTTCCAAGTCCCTGTTGCCGAGTCTTCAAGACCGTATACTGCGTTTACCGTCCCCAATAGAGGACTATTTCAGTTTAAAAGGATGCCATTTGGCCTGCATAATTCTCCTGCAACATGGCAGCGTTTGATCGATCGTGTGTTAGGATCGGACCTGGAACCTTACGTGTTTGTATATTTAGACGATGTAGTGATCACGACTCCAAGTTTTGAAAAGCACCTCGAAGTGTTAGAGGAAGTGTTTGAACGCCTGAGAAGAGCCAATCTAACCGTCAATTGGGAGAAAAGTCAGTTTTGTAAGCCCGAGATGAAGTACTTGGGTTACGTGGTGGATAGAGAAGGGTTAAGAGTGGACCCTGATAAGGTCAGAGCAATGATCGAGCTACCTACTCCGACCAATGTGAGGGAAGTGAGACGTGTACTAGGTATGCTGTCCTGGTATAGAAGATTTTGTCCTGATTTTTCTACTGTGGTCGCACCAATCACAGGGTTGCTGAAGAAAAGTACTAAGTTTTGTTGGACTCCTGAGTGTGATAGATCTTTCAGGAAGATTAAGGAGTTGTTGATATCTGCACCTGTTCTGGGTTGTCCAGATTATTCTTTACCGTTTGTTGTACACACAGATGCATCGGGCTATGGTATTGGTGCGATGTTATCTCAGACGCATCCAGATGGTGATCGTGTGATTTGTTACTTGAGTCGTTCTCTGTCACGCCAAGAACGTAATTATTCCACGACAGAACGAGAGTGTTTAGCGGTTCTGTGGGGAATAGAAAAACTGCGTCCTTACATCGAGGGAGTAAAGTTTACTGTCATCACCGATCATTATAGCTTGAAATGGTTACATAGCCTCAAGGATCCATCAGGAAGACTTGCAAGATGGGCTGTACGCTTGCAGCAGTATGATTTTGAGATTGTTCATAGGAAAGGCAAAGACCACGTAGTACCGGATGTACTGAGCAGATCTGTACCAGTGTTAGACGTCCTGAACAGTGTGGAGACAGAGACGAAGACTACAGACAAGTGGTATTTGAAGATGATAGAGCGGGTACAAACTACACCTCTGAAGTTTGGGAATTGGAGATTGTCAGGTGACAAGTTGTATAAGTACGTGAGGCAAGATTATCCAGCACTTACGCCTAAGCAAGATGTTTGGAAGATTGTCGTTCCTAAAGACCAGCGACGAAGACTCTTGTCAGAAGCTCACGATCCAGCTACATCGGGTCATATGGGAGTCTATAAAACCTACTCAAGGTTAACTGATAGATATTATTGGCCGAAGATGCGACAGAACGTTGCGAACTATGTCCGCAAGTGTACCATATGTGCTGCGCACAAGGTGGATCAACGAGGTCCCAAGGACATGATGGTGTCGCATGCTAAACTGTCGAGACCGTGGGAGATGATATCAGTGGATTTAGTGGGTCCTTTACCACGTTCATCGAAAGCCAATAGTTTTATCCTGGTTGTCACAGATTATTTGAGCAAGTTTGTGTTAACCTTCGCTTTGAGGAAGTCCATCACCGACACGATTATTAGAAGTCTGGAAGAAGGTGTATTTCTGTTATTTGGCGTACCGAAGATGATAATGTGTGATAATGGTCCCCAATTTAAAAGTTCAGCTTTCAAAAGGTTTGCCGAGAAATACCAGTGCAATTTGAAGTTTAGCGCGAATTACCATCCGCGCGCAAACCCTACCGAGCGAACTAATCGTACAATCAAGACCATGTTGGCAATGTATGTGAATGATAACCACAAGAAGTGGGATGCTGGGCTACAACAGGTGACTTGTGCTGTGAGAACATCTCGACATGAGACGACTAGATTGTCACCGTATTATGTCAATTTTGGGCGATGTATGGCATTGTCAGGAGCGGACTACCAGAATCAGATTGATTTGGACGGCGAGGATGAAGATGTGTTGGTTGACAAGAGCAGGAACATCGTGTTCAAGGAGGTGTACAGGGACGTGAAACAGAGACTGGAGAAGGCTACTAAGAAGGCTGTGGCGAGGTATAACATGCGCAGACGTTATGAAGAGTATGAGGTGGATCAACCTGCGATGAGGAGGAATTACGTGTTGTCAGATGCAACGAAGAACTTTGCTAGTAAGTTAGCTCCAAGATACATAGGACCGTTTTATGTTAGTAAGAAGGTGTCTCCATGGACGTATGAACTTAGAGACAAAGCTGGCCAGAATAGTGGAGTTTGGCACGTGAAGGATCTGAAGCTTGTTCCTTCTGATTAGGCTTAACCTTACGGTTAATCCTCTTGAAGTAAGGGGGGGATTGTTACGTGTAAAATTCACCTTAAGCATATTAACATCATTAATTACACGTAGCAGGCAAAATAAACAAAAACACCCCATATAATTATTCGGTTTCATATTGTTATTGGTTTAGGGACAGCTGTGAACGAACATCTTTAATTTGTTATCTACATTCATTCAGTTTCAATTTCTAGAAGTCGAGATTTACCACCGAAACAGTCGACAACGGCAGAGTACACTGTCTTGTGAAGGCATGGTTGCCAGCACGTCATTAATTTATTGTCTGTCTAACTTTAGCTGGTTGGAAATTACTGAATTATGTGTTAATGTAGTGAGATAAATTCTTGCATGCAGAACTGTGGTTACAACGGTCTCTATAAGCTGTGGAAGAAGTTTATTATCGAGATTAATATTGGAAGTTAGGTGTGTTACATATGTCGAGGTCTTGCGGTCGAAGCCCGAATTTCCCCATTCGTGTAAATGTCGCAACTCTGCGGTATTAAGTTATTCGTTGCCAGAGTTTGATATTTTTGATGGAAGAACGGGACACCATTTCTTGTCGTCTTTTTTTTGTTGACCGATAGCGAATCAGCAAGATTAGCTATGACCTGGGAGAGAAAACATTTTTGAGAAAAAAGGTTGGTTTTGAAAACGGTGGAAGAAGCAATTTAATTTGAGTGTGTGGCAAGATTTCAGCTAGAAAAAAGAAACAGGCAAGTGGGCCATTCATCCTAGTTTGGAGATTAATTTCTAGGCTGTAAAACGATTATAGTATTCTGGAGGTTTGGGAAGTTGAAGCGAATTAGTCGCATAGTACTTGAATACTATAATATTCCCGTGGTGGAGAGTAAATGTCACATACGTAAAGCCGAAAAAACAAGTGGCTTTGTGGCTTGTTTTCAATCAGAACCGGCTTGTCTAACTGTGGTCAACAAAACACCTTGACATAACATAGAAACCCTCAGGATCTGGAGGTAATACCCAACTCGTAGTTTTTTTTTATGTGTAACTAAGGCGTGTTTTCTCTTTCTATTTGTTACAGGGTTTTGGTTTTAGCTTTTGGTTTTAGCTTTTGGTTTTAGCCTTTGGTTTTAGCTTTAGTTTCAGTTTTTGTCTTGCTTTAATTGATTTTATAGTGCCTAATCGACAAGCAATAGGCCTACATATTGTCTTAAACTAACGAGTGGTCAATGGGAGAATAAGAATATTGGTATGGTACCATTTTATGGCGCAAATTCAATTATAAGCCATTCCCAGCAACATCAGATTGCCGAGGACATTTCGTTGTTGAGTAGAGGAAGTACAGGTGGCCGGAAGGTACCGACACAGTGGACAGTAGATATTTTGTTAGCGAAAAATCGACCAGAGAAGGTTCACTGGAGATCAGACCTTACAGGTAGTAGTCTTTAAGTTGTATTGTTAATAAAGAACTCAATTTGTTTGTTTGGACTTTTAAATCCAGTATTAAGCTGTGACTCTACTTATGGTGGTCAAGTTTTGAAATTCAAAGATAAAGTTTTAACGATAACACAATAGGATAAGATACCCAGCTTTTTATTTGAACCCTACACGTTAGCTGATGATTTATATTCACATTATCATTAATATAATTGCTTTGAGTTTGATAAAGTATTATCATTATTTAGGCTACCATTTGATACACCTTTTCATATTTTAACATCTTTGTAAGCTGATCGTGATCACGAAAGGACACAAATTTCCATTTGATTTAGCTTAGTTACTTTTATTGTTGCGTTTGAATTACTTGACTTGTTATTGCTTACCATACGAACGTTAGTAGCTTAAAGCTATTTGTTTAGCAGTAAATTATTGAGATATAGCAAGCGAGTCATTTTGCGGACTCTGTTATTCATTTAACATACATGCTAGCAATTTATAGGTTATATATGTGTATATATAATACTGTTTTTGATCTGTCTGACCACTTGTAGGCATCATCTGGATTTTATAATAAACTAGAATTTTATTTTATATATATATTTGTGTGTCGTTTGTTCTGCACTCACCTCTCACTCCCGTATTAGTAACGTTAGGTGCTGTTTAGTGTTTGTCAGCTTCTACGTAAGCCTTTAAGATATTCCAACTGTAAGATTTCGTTCCCACATTTGTACATTCCGACGTATAAGCCTGCGATTTTAGGTGCAGCTGCCAGGGAGGTCCAAGGAGTTCTTGGTTGTGTTGGATTCTTGGTAAGCTGGATTTCGTAATTAACATCTCTTATAAATATCCGGAACTAGGTGTAAAACAATCAAGTGGCGCCCTCATAGAGTAACACCTTATAAAGAACCCTGCCCATCTTCACTGTATAAAAGCTAGGGGCCACCTAGATTTCCGGTAACGTTGACCTTTCTATCGATCGTCGTATGTAGGTTGCTTGACTCTCAAACGTGGTAAAGGTTTTTAGGAACAGGGATTCCTAGGATCGATTTAAAGAGATAGTGGGCGGTCACATATTTGGCGCCCAACGTGGGGTATATATTCGAGGGTAGAGCATATGAATTTTATCAGGATGCTAGGAGTGAAGTGTCCCAGTGGGATGAACTTGTAGGAAGATTCAAGGAAGAATATCAACCCGTTTTTTATAGCGAGAAGCTTCTGGATGAGATAAAGAAGAGAAAACAAGGAGCAGATGAGACCATAGGAACTTATTTGGCTATTATGTCGAAATACTTTCAAAGATTGCAATGTCAAGTCTCGGAGGAAACGAGGTTGAGTCTCCTAATGCGCAACTTAGCACCGATGTATCGTAGCCAACTGGGTGCTATGGAAATAAATTCAATCGCCCAGCTGCGTACTTTGTGCAAGAGGATAGAACAACGATCCCAGGCTGGTGAGTTTGCACATCCGCCAAAAAAAGAGCAGATTTTGGAGCCTGATTTGGCATACGTGGGTTTGGAAGAGAAGACCGAGAGACTGCAAGTATCGTCTAACCAGGGTGGGCGTAGCCAGACGAGGCATAGTCCCGTCGTCTGTTTCAACTGTAGGAAGCCAGGCCACATAGCAGCAGGTTGTACCGAGAGAAATAGACTCATCTGCCACAAGTGCAATAGGGAAGGCCACATTGCTCGTAATTGTCCCAGAGGTTTTTCGGGAAACGGAGTGCAGCGCTCTTAGAGAGTCGAGCTGATAGTGCTGCCGTTAAGTACTCGACTACTGTCAAACCTGTTTTAGATTTCATCATTGACCATGCACAGAACGATGAAAGGCCTCACCTTAGAGTGGACATATTAGGGATTACCTTGCTTGGACTCCTAGATTCCGGGGCGTCGAGAACAATTTTAGGTGGACCAGGTTGGGACCGTATCGCGAAGTTGCGAATACCCCTGGACGAATCGAAGAAGACATCATGCACAGTCGCTAATGGAGAGAAATGTGAAAGTATTGGTACGTGTGAATTACCAATGAAGGTTCGTGAGCGTCTAAAGTTTATAGAGGTGATGGTTGTCCCTGAACTACCACATGTTTTGATTTTGGGAGCAGACTTTTGGATAAGGATGGGGATTGTTCCTGATCTGAGGCATAACGAGTGGCAATTTTCTAACTGTCCTGAAGTAAGCACAGTAGATATAGCTGATCAGTCAGTCTTGGAAGTTGGACAGAAGAAGCAGTTGGAGGAGTTAATCAACAAGAAGAAGACTTTGCTCGGAAATAGTTTGGGTTGTACAAATATGACGGAACATGTGATCAAGACTAATGCACCACCGATTAAGCAGAGATACTATAGGGTATCCCCAGTGCTTCAGAAATACATCGATGAAGAATTAGAAGATATGTTGAAGAACGATGTCATAGAACCTAGCAGTAGTCCGTGGGCGTCGCCAATAGTTCTTGTAAAGAAGAAGGATGGTTGTTATAGGTTCTGTGTCGACTACAGGAAGCTTAATGCAGTGACCGAACGTGATGGCTATCCATTGCCAATGGTTACAGACACGTTAGACAAGCTTCGAGATGCGAAGTATCTTTCTAGTTTGGATCTGAAGAGTGCATTTTTCCAAGTCCCTGTTGCCGAGTCTTCAAGACCGTATACTGCGTTTACCGTCCCCAATAGAGGACTATTTCAGTTTAAAAGGATGCCATTTGGCCTGCATAATTCTCCTGCAACATGGCAGCGTTTGATCGATCGTGTGTTAGGATCAGACCTGGAACCTTACGTGTTTGTATATTTAGACGATGTAGTGATCACGACTCCAAGTTTTGAAAAGCACCTCGAAGTGTTAGAGGAAGTGTTTGAACGCCTGAGAAGAGCCAATCTAACCGTCAATTGGGAGAAAAGTCAGTTTTGTAAGCCCGAGATGAAGTACTTGGGTTACGTGGTGGATAGAGAAGGGTTAAGAGTGGACCCTGATAAGGTCAGAGCAATGATCGAGCTACCTACTCCGACCAATGTGAGGGAAGTGAGACGTGTACTAGGTATGCTGTCCTGGTATAGAAGATTTTGTCCTGATTTTTCTACTGTGGTCGCACCAATCACAGGGTTGCTGAAGAAAAGTACTAAGTTTTGTTGGACTCCTGAGTGTGATAGATCTTTCAGGAAGATTAAGGAGTTGTTGATATCTGCACCTGTTCTGGGTTGTCCAGATTATTCTTTACCGTTTGTTGTACACACAGATGCATCGGGCTATGGTATTGGTGCGATGTTATCTCAGACGCATCCAGATGGTGATCGTGTGATTTGTTACTTGAGTCGTTCTCTGTCACGCCAAGAACGTAATTATTCCACGACAGAACGAGAGTGTTTAGCGGTTCTGTGGGGAATAGAAAAACTGCGTCCTTACATCGAGGGAGTAAAGTTTACTGTCATCACCGATCATTATAGCTTGAAATGGTTACATAGCCTCAAGGATCCATCAGGAAGACTTGCAAGATGGGCTGTACGCTTGCAGCAGTATGATTTTGAGATTGTTCATAGGAAAGGCAAAGACCACGTAGTACCGGATGTACTGAGCAGATCTGTACCAGTGTTAGACGTCCTGAACAGTGTGGAGACAGAGACGAAGACTACAGACAAGTGGTATTTGAAGATGATAGAGCGGGTACAAACTACACCTCTGAAGTTTGGGAATTGGAGATTGTCAGGTGACAAGTTGTATAAGTACGTGAGGCAAGATTATCCAGCACTTACGCCTAAGCAAGATGTTTGGAAGATTGTCGTTCCTAAAGACCAGCGACGAAGACTCTTGTCAGAAGCTCACGATCCAGCTACATCGGGTCATATGGGAGTCTATAAAACCTACTCAAGGTTAACTGATAGATATTATTGGCCGAAGATGCGACAGAACGTTGCGAACTATGTCCGCAAGTGTACCATATGTGCTGCGCACAAGGTGGATCAACGAGGTCCCAAGGACATGATGGTGTCGCATGCTAAACCGTCGAGACCGTGGGAGATGATATCAGTGGATTTAGTGGGTCCTTTACCACGTTCATCGAAAGCCAATAGTTTTATCCTGGTTGTCACAGATTATTTGAGCAAGTTTGTGTTAACCTTCGCTTTGAGGAAGTCCATCACCGACACGATTATTAGAAGTCTGGAAGAAGGTGTATTTCTGTTATTTGGCGTACCGAAGATGATAATGTGTGATAATGGTCCCCAATTTAAAAGTTCAGCTTTCAAAAGGTTTGCCGAGAAATACCAGTGCAATTTGAAGTTTAGCGCGAATTACCATCCGCGCGCAAACCCTACCGAGCGAACTAATCGTACAATCAAGACCATGTTGGCAATGTATGTGAATGATAACCACAAGAAGTGGGATGCTGGGCTACAACAGGTGACTTGTGCTGTGAGAACATCTCGACATGAGACGACTAGATTGTCACCGTATTATGTCAATTTTGGGCGATGTATGGCATTGTCAGGAGCGGACTACCAGAATCAGATTGATTTGGACGGCGAGGATGAAGATGTGCTGGTTGACAAGAGCAGGAACATCGTGTTCAAGGAGGTGTACAGGGACGTGAAACAGAGACTGGAGAAGGCTACTAAGAAGGCTGTGGCGAGGTATAACATGCGCAGACGTTATGAAGAGTATGAGGTGGATCAACCTGCGATGAGGAGGAATTACGTGTTGTCAGATGCAACGAAGAACTTTGCTAGTAAGTTAGCTCCAAGATACATAGGACCGTTTTATGTTAGTAAGAAGGTGTCTCCATGGACGTATGAACTTAGAGACAAAGCTGGCCAGAATAGTGGAGTTTGGCACGTGAAGGATCTGAAGCTTGTTCCTTCTGATTAGGCTTAACCTTACGGTTAATCCTCTTGAAGTAAGGGGGGGATTGTTACGTGTAAAATTCACCTTAAGCATATTAACATCATTAATTACACGTAGCAGGCAAAATAAACAAAAACACCCCATATAATTATTCGGTTTCATATTGTTATTGGTTTAGGGACAGCTGTGAACGAACATCTTTAATTTGTTATCTACATTCATTCAGTTTCAATTTCTAGAAGTCGAGATTTACCACCGAAACAGTCGACAACGGCAGAGTACACTGTCTTGTGAAGGCATGGTTGCCAGCACGTCATTAATTTATTGTCTGTCTAACTTTAGCTGGTTGGAAATTACTGAATTATGTGTTAATGTAGTGAGATAAATTCTTGCATGCAGAACTGTGGTTACAACGGTCTCTATAAGCTGTGGAAGAAGTTTATTATCGAGATTAATATTGGAAGTTAGGTGTGTTACATATGTCGAGGTCTTGCGGTCGAAGCCCGAATTTCCCCATTCGTGTAAATGTCGCAACTCTGCGGTATTAAGTTATTCGTTGCCAGAGTTTGATATTTTTGATGGAAGAACGGGACACCATTTCTTGTCGTCTTTTTTTTTGTTGACCGATAGCGAATCAGCAAGATTAGCTATGACCTGGGAGAGAAAACATTTTTGAGAGAAAAAGGTTGGTTTTGAAAACGGTGGAAGAAGCAATTTAATTTGAGTGTGTGGCAAGATTTCAGCTAGAAAAAAGAAACAGGCAAGTGGGCCATTCATCCTAGTTTGGAGATTAATTTCTAGGCTGTAAAACGATTATAGTATTCTGGAGGTTTGGGAAGTTGAAGCGAATTAGTCGCATAGTACTTGAATACTATAATATTCCCGTGGTGGAGAGTAAATGTCACATACGTAAAGCCGAAAAAGCAAGTGGCTTTGTGGCTTGTTTTCAATCAGAACCGGCTTGTCTAACTGTGGTCAACAAAACACCTTGACATAACATAGAAACCCTCAGGATTTGGAGGTAATACCCAACTCGTAGTTTTTTTTTATGTGTAACTAAGGCGTGTTTTCTCTTTCTATTTGTTACAGGGTTTTGGTTTTAGCTTTTGGTTTTAGCTTTTGGTTTTAGCTTTTGGTTTTAGCTTTTGGTTTTAGCTTTTGGTTTTAGCCTTTGGTTTTAGCTTTAGTTTCAGTTTTTGTCTTGCTTTAATTGATTTTATAGTGCCTAATCGACAAGCAATAGGCCTACATATTGTCTTAAACTAACGAGTGGTCAATGGGAGAATAAGAATATTGGTATGGTACCATTTTATGGCGCAAATCCAATTATAAGCCATTCCCAGCAACATCAGATTGCCGAGGACATTTCGTTGTTGAGTAGAGGAAGTACAGGTGGCCGGAAGGTACCGACACAGTGGACAGTAGATATTTTGTTAGCGAAAAATCGACCAGAGAAGGTTCACTGGAGATCAGACCTTACAGGTAGTAGTCTTTAAGTTGTATTGTTAATAAAGAACTCAATTTGTTTGTTTGGACTTTTAAATCCAGTATTAAGCTGTGACTTTACTTATGGTGGTCAAGTTTTGGAATTCAAAGATAAAGTTTTAACGATAACACAATAGGATAAGATACCCAGCTTTTTATTTGAACCCTACACGTTAGCTGATGATTTATATTCACATTATCATTAATATAATTGCTTTGAGTTTGATAAAGTATTATCATTATTTAGGCTACCATTTGATACACCTTTTCATATTTTAACATCTTTGTAAGCTGATCGTGATCACGAAAGGACACAAATTTCCATTCGATTTAGCTTAGTTACTTTTATTGTTGCGTTTGAATTACTTGACTTGTTATTGCTTACCATACGAACGTTAGTAGCTTAAAGCTATTTGTTTAGCAGTAAATTATTGAGATATAGCAAGTGAGTCATTTTGCGGACTCTGTTATTCATTTAACATACATGCTAGCAATTTATAGGTTATATATGTGTATATATAATACTGTTTTTGATCTGTCTGACCACTTGTAGGCATCATCTGGATTTTATAATAAACTAGAATTTTATTTTATATATATATTTGTGTGTCGTTTGTTCTGCACTCACCTCTCACTCCCGTATTAGTAACGTTAGGTGCTGTTTAGTGTTTGTCAGCTTCTACGTAAGCCTTTAAGATATTCCAACTGTAAGATTTCGTTCCCACATTTGTACATTCCGACGTATAAGCCTGCGATTTTAGGTGCAGCTGCCAGGGAGGTCCAAGGAGTTCTTGGTTGTGTTGGATTCTTGGTAAGCTGGATTTCGTAATTAACATCTCTTATAAATATCCGGAACTAGGTGTAAAACAATCAAGTGGCGCCCTCATAGAGTAACACCTTATAAAGAACCCTGCCCATCTTCACTGTATAAAAGCTAGGGGCCACCTAGATTTCCGGTAACGTTGACCTTTCTATCGATCGTCGTATGTAGGTTGTTTGACTCTCAAACGTGGTAAAGGTTTTTAGGAACAGGGATTCCTAGGATCGATTTAAAGAGATAGTGGGCGGTCACATATTTGGCGCCCAACGTGGGGCTCGATTCAGCTCAAAAAGGGCTTATTTTTTGGGTTTTTAGAGATTTTGGAAGCCGTAGTATTGGACTTGAACTTTTGTGTAGTTGTGAGAGTAGGGCTTTGGGGAGTAAAGTCGTTTGGTTTTGGCGTATTGATCTTGCCGATGTACGGTGTTGTTAGCTTTCTCAACTAATCGGGTGTGAGAGTGCAGACTGCATTTATTTTTTTTTATTTTTTTTTTACTGTATTGTTAGGTAGTTATCTTGATTCCAGTGTGGGTTTATTTTTTTTCCAATCATGGCTCGTCGTATGGATGTATATAGACTGGACAAAGAAGAGCTCGTATATGAATTAACGGTACGTGGCATAGCTACTGGCACGGTGGAAGATATGCGCGGTCGTTTAACCTTAGCGCGCCAAATGGAAAAGTCTGGCGATAGTCTACATTATCCTAAGTATCCATTTACGTTTGAGGAAGATCTTGGTGTTGTGCAGGGAAAACTGGAAGGCGTGTTGGCTGTCTTAGAAGAATTTCAAGGAGATAGCAAGGACAAGCAGTTTCTAAAATTGCAGACAAAGTTGGCTCACATATTGGGAAGGATAGATAATATGGAATCTGCGGATGAAGAAAAGAAGAAGACTCGAGGTGAATTACTTGCTCGTACGTTATCGATGATTGACCAGCTCAACACCAAAGCGTCAAAAGTCGGGAGTGAAACACAACCTACTCCTTTAGGTTTGCAAGTAATGGAAGCATCTTTAGGGAATCAGTTGAAGTTCGAAACCCCTCAGTCGTGTTCTTCACCCATGATGTCTGCTGCGCAGTCGCTTAACGCGTCGTTGATTAAGCCGGTGCTCCCTCACAAGTGGAACTTGAGGTTTGGTGGAGACAGAAGAGGACTGTCTGTGACTGCTTTCTTCGAACGTGTCGAGGAAATGAGAAAGGCCAGAAATGTCAGTAAGGAGATCCTATTGGAGTCAGGAATAGATTTATTCGAGGGTAGAGCATATGAATTTTATCAGGATGCTAGGAGTGAAGTGTCCCAGTGGGATGAACTTGTAGGAAGATTCAAGGAAGAATATCAACCCGTTTTTTATAGCGAGAAGCTTCTGGATGAGATAAAGAAGAGAAAACAAGGAGCAGATGAGACCATAGGAACTTATTTGGCTATTATGTCGAAATACTTTCAAAGATTGCAATGTCAAGTCTCGGAGGAAACGAGGTTGAGTCTCCTAATGCGCAACTTAGCACCGATGTATCGTAGCCAACTGGGTGCTATGGAAATAAATTCAATCGCCCAGCTGCGTACTTTGTGCAAGAGGATAGAACAACGATCCCAGGCTGGTGAGTTTGCACATCCGCCAAAAAAAGAGCAGATTTTGGAGCCTGATTTGGCATACGTGGGTTTGGAAGAGAAGACCGAGAGACTGCAAGTATCGTCTAACCAGGGTGGGCGTAGCCAGACGAGGCATAGTCCCGTCGTCTGTTTCAACTGTAGGAAGCCAGGCCACATAGCAGCAGGTTGTACCGAGAGAAATAGACTCATCTGCCACAAGTGCAATAGGGAAGGCCACATTGCTCGTAATTGTCCCAGAGGTTTTTCGGGAAACGGAGTGCAGCGCTCTTAGAGAGTCGAGCTGATAGTGCTGCCGTTAAGTACTCGACTACTGTCAAACCTGTTTTAGATTTCATCATTGACCATGCACAGAACGATGAAAGGCCTCACCTTAGAGTGGACATATTAGGGATTACCTTGCTTGGACTCCTAGATTCCGGGGCGTCGAGAACAATTTTAGGTGGACCAGGTTGGGACCGTATCGCGAAGTTGCGAATACCCCTGGACGAATCGAAGAAGACATCATGCACAGTCGCTAATGGAGAGAAATGTGAAAGTATTGGTACGTGTGAATTACCAATGAAGGTTCGTGAGCGTCTAAAGTTTATAGAGGTGATGGTTGTCCCTGAACTACCACATGTTTTGATTTTGGGAGCAGACTTTTGGATAAGGATGGGGATTGTTCCTGATCTGAGGCATAACGAGTGGCAATTTTCTAACTGTCCTGAAGTAAGCACAGTAGATATAGCTGATCAGTCAGTCTTGGAAGTTGGACAGAAGAAGCAGTTGGAGGAGTTAATCAACAAGAAGAAGACTTTGCTCGGAAATAGTTTGGGTTGTACAAATATGACGGAACATGTGATCAAGACTAATGCACCACCGATTAAGCAGAGATACTATAGGGTATCCCCAGTGCTTCAGAAATACATCGATGAAGAATTAGAAGATATGTTGAAGAACGATGTCATAGAACCTAGCAGTAGTCCGTGGGCGTCGCCAATAGTTCTTGTAAAGAAGAAGGATGGTTGTTATAGGTTCTGTGTCGACTACAGGAAGCTTAATGCAGTGACCGAACGTGATGGCTATCCATTGCCAATGGTTACAGACACGTTAGACAAGCTTCGAGATGCGAAGTATCTTTCTAGTTTGGATCTGAAGAGTGCATTTTTCCAAGTCCCTGTTGCCGAGTCTTCAAGACCGTATACTGCGTTTACCGTCCCCAATAGAGGACTATTTCAGTTTAAAAGGATGCCATTTGGCCTGCATAATTCTCCTGCAACATGGCAGCGTTTGATCGATCGTGTGTTAGGATCAGACCTGGAACCTTACGTGTTTGTATATTTAGACGATGTAGTGATCACGACTCCAAGTTTTGAAAAGCACCTCGAAGTGTTAGAGGAAGTGTTTGAACGCCTGAGAAGAGCCAATCTAACCGTCAATTGGGAGAAAAGTCAGTTTTGTAAGCCCGAGATGAAGTACTTGGGTTACGTGGTGGATAGAGAAGGGTTAAGAGTGGACCCTGATAAGGTCAGAGCAATGATCGAGCTACCTACTCCGACCAATGTGAGGGAAGTGAGACGTGTACTAGGTATGCTGTCCTGGTATAGAAGATTTTGTCCTGATTTTTCTACTGTGGTCGCACCAATCACAGGGTTGCTGAAGAAAAGTACTAAGTTTTGTTGGACTCCTGAGTGTGATAGATCTTTCAGGAAGATTAAGGAGTTGTTGATATCTGCACCTGTTCTGGGTTGTCCAGATTATTCTTTACCGTTTGTTGTACACACAGATGCATCGGGCTATGGTATTGGTGCGATGTTATCTCAGACGCATCCAGATGGTGATCGTGTGATTTGTTACTTGAGTCGTTCTCTGTCACGCCAAGAACGTAATTATTCCACGACAGAACGAGAGTGTTTAGCGGTTCTGTGGGGAATAGAAAAACTGCGTCCTTACATCGAGGGAGTAAAGTTTACTGTCATCACCGATCATTATAGCTTGAAATGGTTACATAGCCTCAAGGATCCATCAGGAAGACTTGCAAGATGGGCTGTACGCTTGCAGCAGTATGATTTTGAGATTGTTCATAGGAAAGGCAAAGACCACGTAGTACCGGATGTACTGAGCAGATCTGTACCAGTGTTAGACGTCCTGAACAGTGTGGAGACAGAGACGAAGACTACAGACAAGTGGTATTTGAAGATGATAGAGCGGGTACAAACTACACCTCTGAAGTTTGGGAATTGGAGATTGTCAGGTGACAAGTTGTATAAGTACGTGAGGCAAGATTATCCAGCACTTACGCCTAAGCAAGATGTTTGGAAGATTGTCGTTCCTAAAGACCAGCGACGAAGACTCTTGTCAGAAGCTCACGATCCAGCTACATCGGGTCATATGGGAGTCTATAAAACCTACTCAAGGTTAACTGATAGATATTATTGGCCGAAGATGCGACAGAACGTTGCGAACTATGTCCGCAAGTGTACCATATGTGCTGCGCACAAGGTGGATCAACGAGGTCCCAAGGACATGATGGTGTCGCATGCTAAACCGTCGAGACCGTGGGAGATGATATCAGTGGATTTAGTGGGTCCTTTACCACGTTCATCGAAAGCCAATAGTTTTATCCTGGTTGTCACAGATTATTTGAGCAAGTTTGTGTTAACCTTCGCTTTGAGGAAGTCCATCACCGACACGATTATTAGAAGTCTGGAAGAAGGTGTATTTCTGTTATTTGGCGTACCGAAGATGATAATGTGTGATAATGGTCCCCAATTTAAAAGTTCAGCTTTCAAAAGGTTTGCCGAGAAATACCAGTGCAATTTGAAGTTTAGCGCGAATTACCATCCGCGCGCAAACCCTACCGAGCGAACTAATCGTACAATCAAGACCATGTTGGCAATGTATGTGAATGATAACCACAAGAAGTGGGATGCTGGGCTACAACAGGTGACTTGTGCTGTGAGAACATCTCGACATGAGACGACTAGATTGTCACCGTATTATGTCAATTTTGGGCGATGTATGGCATTGTCAGGAGCGGACTACCAGAATCAGATTGATTTGGACGGCGAGGATGAAGATGTGCTGGTTGACAAGAGCAGGAACATCGTGTTCAAGGAGGTGTACAGGGACGTGAAACAGAGACTGGAGAAGGCTACTAAGAAGGCTGTGGCGAGGTATAACATGCGCAGACGTTATGAAGAGTATGAGGTGGATCAACCTGCGATGAGGAGGAATTACGTGTTGTCAGATGCAACGAAGAACTTTGCTAGTAAGTTAGCTCCAAGATACATAGGACCGTTTTATGTTAGTAAGAAGGTGTCTCCATGGACGTATGAACTTAGAGACAAAGCTGGCCAGAATAGTGGAGTTTGGCACGTGAAGGATCTGAAGCTTGTTCCTTCTGATTAGGCTTAACCTTACGGTTAATCCTCTTGAAGTAAGGGGGGGATTGTTACGTGTAAAATTCACCTTAAGCATATTAACATCATTAATTACACGTAGCAGGCAAAATAAACAAAAACACCCCATATAATTATTCGGTTTCATATTGTTATTGGTTTAGGGACAGCTGTGAACGAACATCTTTAATTTGTTATCTACATTCATTCAGTTTCAATTTCTAGAAGTCGAGATTTACCACCGAAACAGTCGACAACGGCAGAGTACACTGTCTTGTGAAGGCATGGTTGCCAGCACGTCATTAATTTATTGTCTGTCTAACTTTAGCTGGTTGGAAATTACTGAATTATGTGTTAATGTAGTGAGATAAATTCTTGCATGCAGAACTGTGGTTACAACGGTCTCTATAAGCTGTGGAAGAAGTTTATTATCGAGATTAATATTGGAAGTTAGGTGTGTTACATATGTCGAGGTCTTGCGGTCGAAGCCCGAATTTCCCCATTCGTGTAAATGTCGCAACTCTGCGGTATTAAGTTATTCGTTGCCAGAGTTTGATATTTTTGATGGAAGAACGGGACACCATTTCTTGTCGTCTTTTTTTTTGTTGACCGATAGCGAATCAGCAAGATTAGCTATGACCTGGGAGAGAAAACATTTTTGAGAGAAAAAGGTTGGTTTTGAAAACGGTGGAAGAAGCAATTTAATTTGAGTGTGTGGCAAGATTTCAGCTAGAAAAAAGAAACAGGCAAGTGGGCCATTCATCCTAGTTTGGAGATTAATTTCTAGGCTGTAAAACGATTATAGTATTCTGGAGGTTTGGGAAGTTGAAGCGAATTAGTCGCATAGTACTTGAATACTATAATATTCCCGTGGTGGAGAGTAAATGTCACATACGTAAAGCCGAAAAAGCAAGTGGCTTTGTGGCTTGTTTTCAATCAGAACCGGCTTGTCTAACTGTGGTCAACAAAACACCTTGACATAACATAGAAACCCTCAGGATTTGGAGGTAATACCCAACTCGTAGTTTTTTTTTATGTGTAACTAAGGCGTGTTTTCTCTTTCTATTTGTTACAGGGTTTTGGTTTTAGCTTTTGGTTTTAGCTTTTGGTTTTAGCTTTTGGTTTTAGCTTTTGGTTTTAGCTTTTGGTTTTAGCCTTTGGTTTTAGCTTTAGTTTCAGTTTTTGTCTTGCTTTAATTGATTTTATAGTGCCTAATCGACAAGCAATAGGCCTACATATTGTCTTAAACTAACGAGTGGTCAATGGGAGAATAAGAATATTGGTATGGTACCATTTTATGGCGCAAATCCAATTATAAGCCATTCCCAGCAACATCAGATTGCCGAGGACATTTCGTTGTTGAGTAGAGGAAGTACAGGTGGCCGGAAGGTACCGACACAGTGGACAGTAGATATTTTGTTAGCGAAAAATCGACCAGAGAAGGTTCACTGGAGATCAGACCTTACAGGTAGTAGTCTTTAAGTTGTATTGTTAATAAAGAACTCAATTTGTTTGTTTGGACTTTTAAATCCAGTATTAAGCTGTGACTTTACTTATGGTGGTCAAGTTTTGGAATTCAAAGATAAAGTTTTAACGATAACACAATAGGATAAGATACCCAGCTTTTTATTTGAACCCTACACGTTAGCTGATGATTTATATTCACATTATCATTAATATAATTGCTTTGAGTTTGATAAAGTATTATCATTATTTAGGCTACCATTTGATACACCTTTTCATATTTTAACATCTTTGTAAGCTGATCGTGATCACGAAAGGACACAAATTTCCATTCGATTTAGCTTAGTTACTTTTATTGTTGCGTTTGAATTACTTGACTTGTTATTGCTTACCATACGAACGTTAGTAGCTTAAAGCTATTTGTTTAGCAGTAAATTATTGAGATATAGCAAGTGAGTCATTTTGCGGACTCTGTTATTCATTTAACATACATGCTAGCAATTTATAGGTTATATATGTGTATATATAATACTGTTTTTGATCTGTCTGACCACTTGTAGGCATCATCTGGATTTTATAATAAACTAGAATTTTATTTTATATATATATTTGTGTGTCGTTTGTTCTGCACTCACCTCTCACTCCCGTATTAGTAACGTTAGGTGCTGTTTAGTGTTTGTCAGCTTCTACGTAAGCCTTTAAGATATTCCAACTGTAAGATTTCGTTCCCACATTTGTACATTCCGACGTATAAGCCTGCGATTTTAGGTGCAGCTGCCAGGGAGGTCCAAGGAGTTCTTGGTTGTGTTGGATTCTTGGTAAGCTGGATTTCGTAATTAACATCTCTTATAAATATCCGGAACTAGGTGTAAAACAATCAAGTGGCGCCCTCATAGAGTAACACCTTATAAAGAACCCTGCCCATCTTCACTGTATAAAAGCTAGGGGCCACCTAGATTTCCGGTAACGTTGACCTTTCTATCGATCGTCGTATGTAGGTTGTTTGACTCTCAAACGTGGTAAAGGTTTTTAGGAACAGGGATTCCTAGGATCGATTTAAAGAGATAGTGGGCGGTCACATATTTGGCGCCCACTAATATGTGACCGCCCACTATCTCTTTAAATCGATCCTAGGAATCCCTGTTCCTAAAAACCTTTACCACGTTTGAGAGTCAAACAACCTACATACGACGATCGATAGAAAGGTCAACGTTACCGGAAATCTAGGTGGCCCCTAGCTTTTATACAGTGAAGATGGGCAGGGTTCTTTATAAGGTGTTACTCTATGAGGGCGCCACTTGATTGTTTTACACCTAGTTCCGGATATTTATGAGAGATGTTAATTACGAAATCTAGCTTACCAAGAATCCAACACAACCAAGAACTCCTTGGACCTCCCTGGCAGCTGCACCTAAAATCGCAGGCTTATACGTCGGAATGTACAAATGTGGGAACGAAATCTTACAGTTGGAATATCTTAAAGGCTTACGTAGAAGCTGACAAACACTAAACAGCACCTAACGTTACTAATACGGGAGTGAGAGGTGAGTGCAGAACAAACGACACACAAATATATATATAAAATAAAATTCTAGTTTATTATAAAATCCAGATGATGCCTACAAGTGGTCAGACAGATCAAAAACAGTATTATATATACACATATATAACCTATAAATTGCTAGCATGTATGTTAAATGAATAACAGAGTCCGCAAAATGACTCACTTGCTATATCTCAATAATTTACTGCTAAACAAATAGCTTTAAGCTACTAACGTTCGTATGGTAAGCAATAACAAGTCAAGTAATTCAAACGCAACAATAAAAGTAACTAAGCTAAATCAAATGGAAATTTGTGTCCTTTCGTGATCACGATCAGCTTACAAAGATGTTAAAATATGAAAAGGTGTATCAAATGGTAGCCTAAATAATGATAATACTTTATCAAACTCAAAGCAATTATATTAATGATAATGTGAATATAAATCATCAGCTAACGTGTAGGGTTCAAATAAAAAGCTGGGTATCTTATCCTATTGTGTTATCGTTAAAACTTTATCTTTGAATTCCAAAACTTGACCACCATAAGTAAAGTCACAGCTTAATACTGGATTTAAAAGTCCAAACAAACAAATTGAGTTCTTTATTAACAATACAACTTAAAGACTACTACCTGTAAGGTCTGATCTCCAGTGAACCTTCTCTGGTCGATTTTTCGCTAACAAAATATCTACTGTCCACTGTGTCGGTACCTTCCGGCCACCTGTACTTCCTCTACTCAACAACGAAATGTCCTCGGCAATCTGATGTTGCTGGGAATGGCTTATAATTGAATTTGCGCCATAAAATGGTACCATACCAATATTCTTATTCTCCCATTGACCACTCGTTAGTTTAAGACAATATGTAGGCCTATTGCTTGTCGATTAGGCACTATAAAATCAATTAAAGCAAGACAAAAACTGAACTAAAGCTAAAACCAAAGGCTAAAACCAAAAGCTAAAACCAAAACCCTGTAACAAATAGAAAGAGAAAACACGCCTTAGTTACACATAAAAAAAAACTACGAGTTGGGTATTACCTCCAAATCCTGAGGGTTTCTATGTTATGTCAAGGTGTTTTGTTGACCACAGTTAGACAAGCCGGTTCTGATTGAAAACAAGCCACAAAGCCACTTGCTTTTTCGGCTTTACGTATGTGACATTTACTCTCCACCACGGGAATATTATAGTATTCAAGTACTATGCGACTAATTCGCTTCAACTTCCCAAACCTCCAGAATACTATAATCGTTTTACAGCCTAGAAATTAATCTCCAAACTAGGATGAATGGCCCACTTGCCTGTTAGGTGACCGCCCACTATCTCTTTAAATCGATCCTAGGAATCCCTGTTCCTAAAAATCTTTACCACGTTTGAAAGTCAAACAACCTACATACGACGATCGATAGAAAGGTCAACGTTACCGGAAATCTAGGTGGCCCCTAGCTTTTATACAGTGAAGATGGGCAGGGTTCTTTATAAGGTGTTACTCTATGAGGGCGCCACTTGATTGTTTTACACCTAGTTCCGGATATTTATAAGAGATGTTAATTACGAAATCCAGCTTACCAAGAATCCAACACAACCAAGAACTCCTTGGACCTCCCTGGCAGCTGCACCTAAAATCGCAGGCTTATACGTCGGAATGTACAGATGTGGGAACGAAATCTTACAGTTGGAATATCTTAAAGGCTTACGTAGAAGCTGACAAACACTAAACAGCACCTAACGTTACTAATACGGGAGTGAGAGGTGAGTGCAGAACAAACGACACACAAATATATATATAAAATAAAATTCTAGTTTATTATAAAATCCAGATGATGCCTACAAGTGGTCAGACAGATCAAAAACAGTATTATATATACACATATATAACCTATAAATTGCTAGCATGTATGTTAAATGAATAACAGAGTCCGCAAAATGACTCGCTTGCTATATCTCAATAATTTACTGCTAAACAAATAGCTTTAAGCTACTAACGTTCGTATGGTAAGCAATAACAAGTCAAGTAATTCAAACGCAACAATAAAAGTAACTAAGCTAAATCAAATGGAAATTTGTGTCCTTTCGTGATCACGATCAGCTTACAAAGATGTTAAAATATGAAAAGGTGTATCAAATGGTAGCCTAAATAATGATAGTACTTTATCAAACTCAAAGCAATTATATTAATGATAATGTGAATATAAATCATCAGCTGACGTGTAGGGTTCAAATAAAAAGCTGGGTATCTTATCCTATTGTGTTATCGTTAAAACTTTATCTTTGAATTTCAAAACTTGACCACCATAAGTAGAGTCACAGCTTAATACTGGATTTAAAAGTCCAAACAAACAAATTGAGTTCTTTATTAACAATACAACTTAAAGACTACTACCTGTAAGGTCTGATCTCCAGTGAACCTTCTCTGGTCGATTTTTCGCTAACAAAATATCTACTGTCCACTGTGTCGGTACCTTCCGGCCACCTGTACTTCCTCTACTCAACAACGAAATGTCCTCGGCAATCTGATGTTGCTGGGAATGACTTATAATTGAATTTGCGCCACAAAATGGTACCATACCAATATTCTTATTCTCCCATTGACCACTCGTTAGTTTAAGACAATATGTAGGCCTATTGCTTGTCGATTAGGCACTATAAAATCAATTAAAGCAAGACAAAAACTGAAACTAGAACTAAAACCAAAAGCTAAAACCAAAAGCTAAAACCAAAACCCTGTAACAAATAGAAAGAGAAAACACGCCTTAGTTACACATAAAAAAAAACTACGAGTTGGGTATTACCTCCAAATCCTGAGGGTTTCTATGTTATGTCAAGGTGTTTTGTTGACCACAGTTAGACAAGCCGGTTCTGATTGAAAACAAGCCACAAAGCCACTTGCTTTTTCGGCTTTACGTATGTGACATTTACTCTCCACCACGGGAATATTATAGTATTCAAGTACTATGCGACTAATTCGCTTCAACTTCCCAAACCTCCAGAATACTATAATCGTTTTACAGCCTAGAAATTAATCTCCAAACTAGGATGAATGGCCCACTTGCCTGTTTCTTTTTTCTAGCTGAAATCTTGCCACACACTCAAATTAAATTGCTTCTTCCACCGTTTTCAAAACCAACCTTTTTTCTCAAAAATGTTTTCTCTCCCAGGTCATAGCTAATCTTGCTGATTCGCTATCGGTCAACAAAAAAAAAGACGACAAGAAATGGTGTCCCGTTCTTCCATCAAAAATATCAAACTCTGGCAACGAATAACTTAATACCGCAGAGTTGCGACATTTACACGAATGGGGAAATTCGGGCTTCGACCGCAAGACCTCGACATATGTAACACACCTAACTTCCAATATTAATCTCGATAATAAACTTCTTCCACAGCTTATAGAGACCGTTGTAACCACAGTTCTGCATGCAAGAATTTATCTCACTACATTAACACATAATTCAGTAATTTCCAACCAGCTAAAGTTAGACAGACAATAAGTTAATGACGTGCTGGCAACCATGCCTTCACAAGACAGTGTACTCTGCCGTTGTCGACTGTTTCGGTGGTAAATCTCGACTTCTAGAAATTGAAACTGAATGAATGTAGATAACAAATTAAAGATGTTCGTTCACAGCTGTCCCTAAACCAATAACAATATGAAACCGAATAATTATATGGGGTGTTTTTGTTTATTTTGCCTGCTACGTGTAATTAATGATGTTAATATGCTTAAGGTGAATTTTACACGTAACAATCCCCCCCTTACTTCAAGAGGATTAACCGTAAGGTTAAGCCTAATCAGAAGGAACAAGCTTCAGATCCTTCACGTGCCAAACTCCACTATTCTGGCCAGCTTTGTCTCTAAGTTCATACGTCCATGGAGACACCTTCTTACTAACATAAAACGGTCCTATGTATCTTGGAGCTAACTTACTAGCAAAGTTCTTCGTTGCATCTGACAACACGTAATTCCTCCTCATCACAGGTTGATCCACCTCATACTCTTCATAACGTCTGCGCATGTTATACCTCGCTACAGCCTTCTTAGTAGCCTTCTCCAGTCTCTGTTTCACGTCCCTGTACACCTCCTTGAACACGATGTTCCTGCTCTTGTCAACCAACACATCTTCATCCTCGCCGTCCAAATCAATCTGATTCTGGTAGTCCGCTCCTGACAATGCCATACATCGCCCAAAATTGACATAATACGGTGACAATCTAGTCGTCTCATGTCGAGATGTTCTCACAGCACAAGTCACCTGTTGTAGCCCAGCATCCCACTTCTTGTGGTTATCATTCACATACATTGCCAACATGGTCTTGATTGTACGATTAGTTCGCTCGGTAGGGTTTGCGCGCGGATGGTAATTCGCGCTAAACTTCAAATTGCACTGGTATTTCTCGGCAAACCTTTTGAAAGCTGAACTTTTAAATTGGGGACCATTATCACACATTATCATCTTCGGTACGCCAAATAACAGAAATACACCTTCTTCCAGACTTCTAATAATCGTGTCGGTGATGGACTTCCTCAAAGCGAAGGTTAACACAAACTTGCTCAAATAATCTGTGACAACCAGGATAAAACTATTGGCTTTCGATGAACGTGGTAAAGGACCCACTAAATCCACTGATATCATCTCCCACGGTCTCGACGGTTTAGCATGCGACACCATCATGTCCTTGGGACCTCGTTGATCCACCTTGTGCGCAGCACATATGGTACACTTGCGGACATAGTTCGCAACGTTCTGTCGCATCTTCGGCCAATAATATCTATCAGTTAACCTTGAGTAGGTTTTATAGACTCCCATATGACCCGATGTAGCTGGATCGTGAGCTTCTGACAAGAGTCTTCGTCGCTGGTCTTTAGGAACGACAATCTTCCAAACATCTTGCTTAGGCGTAAGTGCTGGATAATCTTGCCTCACGTACTTATACAACTTGTCACCTGACAATCTCCAATTCCCAAACTTCAGAGGTGTAGTTTGTACCCGCTCTATCATCTTCAAATACCACTTGTCTGTAGTCTTCGTCTCTGTCTCCACACTGTTCAGGACGTCTAACACTGGTACAGATCTGCTCAGTACATCCGGTACTACGTGGTCTTTGCCTTTCCTATGAACAATCTCAAAATCATACTGCTGCAAGCGTACAGCCCATCTTGCAAGTCTTCCTGATGGATCCTTGAGGCTATGTAACCATTTCAAGCTATAATGATCGGTGATGACAGTAAACTTTACTCCCTCGATGTAAGGACGCAGTTTTTCTATTCCCCACAGAACCGCTAAACACTCTCGTTCTGTCGTGGAATAATTACGTTCTTGGCGTGACAGAGAACGACTCAAGTAACAAATCACACGATCACCATCTGGATGCGTCTGAGATAACATCGCACCAATACCATAGCCCGATGCATCTGTGTGTACAACAAACGGTAAAGAATAATCTGGACAACCCAGAACAGGTGCAGATATCAACAACTCCTTAATCTTCCTGAAAGATCTATCACACTCAGGAGTCCAACAAAACTTAGTACTTTTCTTCAGCAACCCTGTGATTGGTGCGACCACAGTAGAAAAATCAGGACAAAATCTTCTATACCAGGACAGCATACCTAGTACACGTCTCACTTCCCTCACATTGGTCGGAGTAGGTAGCTCGATCATTGCTCTGACCTTATCAGGGTCCACTCTTAACCCTTCTCTATCCACCACGTAACCCAAGTACTTCATCTCGGGCTTACAAAACTGACTTTTCTCCCAATTGACGGTTAGATTGGCTCTTCTCAGGCGTTCAAACACTTCCTCTAACACTTCGAGGTGCTTTTCAAAACTTGGAGTCGTGATCACTACATCGTCTAAATATACAAACACGTAAGGTTCCAGGTCCGATCCTAACACACGATCGATCAAACGCTGCCATGTTGCAGGAGAATTATGCAGGCCAAATGGCATCCTTTTAAACTGAAATAGTCCTCTATTGGGGACGGTAAACGCAGTATACGGTCTTGAAGACTCGGCAACAGGGACTTGGAAAAATGCACTCTTCAGATCCAAACTAGAAAGATACTTCGCATCTCGAAGCTTGTCTAACGTGTCTGTAACCATTGGCAATGGATAGCCATCACGTTCGGTCACTGCATTAAGCTTCCTGTAGTCGACACAGAACCTATAACAACCATCCTTCTTCTTTACAAGAACTATTGGCGACGCCCACGGACTACTGCTAGGTTCTATGACATCGTTCTTCAACATATCTTCTAATTCTTCATCGATGTATTTCTGAAGCACTGGGGATACCCTATAGTATCTCTGCTTAATCGGTGGTGCATTAGTCTTGATCACATGTTCCGTCATATTTGTACAACCCAAACTATTTCCGAGCAAAGTCTTCTTCTTGTTGATTAACTCCTCCAACTGCTTCTTCTGTCCAACTTCCAAGACTGACTGATCAGCTATATCTACTGTGCTTACTTCAGGACAGTTAGAAAATTGCCACTCGTTATGCCTCAGATCAGGAACAATCCCCATCCTTATCCAAAAGTCTGCTCCCAAAATCAAAACATGTGGTAGTTCAGGGACAACCATCACCTCTATAAACTTTAGACGCTCACGAACCTTCATTGGTAATTCACACGTACCAATACTTTCACATTTCTCTCCATTAGCGACTGTGCATGATGTCTTCTTCGATTCGTCCAGGGGTATTCGCAACTTCGCGATACGGTCCCAACCTGGTCCACCTAAAATTGTTCTCGACGCCCCGGAATCTAGGAGTCCAAGCAAGGTAATCCCTAATATGTCCACTCTAAGGTGAGGCCTTTCATCGTTCTGTGCATGGTCAATGATGAAATCTAAAACAGGTTTGACAGTAGTCGAGTACTTAACGGCAGCACTATCAGCTCGACTCTCTAAGAGCGCTGCACTCCGTTTCCCGAAAAACCTCTGGGACAATTACGAGCAATGTGGCCTTCCCTATTGCACTTGTGGCAGATGAGTCTATTTCTCTCGGTACAACCTGCTGCTATGTGGCCTGGCTTCCTACAGTTGAAACAGACGACGGGACTATGCCTCGTCTGGCTACGCCCACCCTGGTTAGACGATACTTGCAGTCTCTCGGTCTTCTCTTCCAAACCCACGTATGCCAAATCAGGCTCCAAAATCTGCTCTTTTTTTGGCGGATGTGCAAACTCACCAGCCTGGGATCGTTGTTCTATCCTCTTGCACAAAGTACGCAGCTGGGCGATTGAATTTATTTCCATAGCACCCAGTTGGCTACGATACATCGGTGCTAAGTTGCGCATTAGGAGACTCAACCTCGTTTCCTCCGAGACTTGACATTGCAATCTTTGAAAGTATTTCGACATAATAGCCAAATAAGTTCCTATGGTCTCATCTGCTCCTTGTTTTCTCTTCTTTATCTCATCCAGAAGCTTCTCGCTATAAAAAACGGGTTGATATTCTTCCTTGAATCTTCCTACAAGTTCATCCCACTGGGACACTTCACTCCTAGCATCCTGATAAAATTCATATGCTCTACCCTCGAATAAATCTATTCCTGACTCCAATAGGATCTCCTTACTGACATTTCTGGCCTTTCTCATTTCCTCGACACGTTCGAAGAAAGCAGTCACAGACAGTCCTCTTCTGTCTCCACCAAACCTCAAGTTCCACTTGTGAGGGAGCACCGGCTTAATCAACGACGCGTTAAGCGACTGCGCAGCAGACATCATGGGTGAAGAACACGACTGAGGGGTTTCGAACTTCAACTGATTCCCTAAAGATGCTTCCATTACTTGCAAACCTAAAGGAGTAGGTTGTGTTTCACTCCCGACTTTTGACGCTTTGGTGTTGAGCTGGTCAATCATCGATAACGTACGAGCAAGTAATTCACCTCGAGTCTTCTTCTTTTCTTCATCCGCAGATTCCATATTATCTATCCTTCCCAATATGTGAGCCAACTTTGTCTGCAATTTTAGAAACTGCTTGTCCTTGCTATCTCCTTGAAATTCTTCTAAGACAGCCAACACGCCTTCCAGTTTTCCCTGCACAACACCAAGATCTTCCTCAAACGTAAATGGATACTTAGGATAATGTAGACTATCGCCAGACTTTTCCATTTGGCGCGCTAAGGTTAAACGACCGCGCATATCTTCCACCGTGCCAGTAGCTATGCCACGTACCGTTAATTCATATACGAGCTCTTCTTTGTCCAGTCTATATACATCCATACGACGAGCCATGATTGGAAAAAAAATAAACCCACACTGGAATCAAGATAACTACCTAACAATACAGTAAAAAAAAATAAAAAAAAATAAATGCAGTCTGCACTCTCACACCCGATTAGTTGAGAAAGCTAACAACACCATACATCGGCAAGATCAATACGCCAAAACCAAACGACTTTACTCCCCAAAGCCCTACTCTCACAACTACACAAAAGTTCAAGTCCAATACTACGGCTTCCAAAATCTCTAAAAACCCAAAAAATAAGCCCTTTTTGAGCTGAATCGAGCCCCACGTTGGGCGCCAAATATGTGACCGCCCACTATCTCTTTAAATCGATCCTAGGAATCCCTGTTCCTAAAAACCTTTACCACGTTTGAAAGTCAAACAACCTACATACGACGATCGATAGAAAGGTCAACGTTACCGGAAATCTAGGTGGCCCCTAGCTTTTATACAGTGAAGATGGGCAGGGTTCTTTATAAGGTGTTACTCTATGAGGGCGCCACTTGATTGTTTTACACCTAGTTCCGGATATTTATAAGAGATGTTAATTACGAAATCCAGCTTACCAAGAATCCAACACAACCAAGAACTCCTTGGACCTCCCTGGCAGCTGCACCTAAAATCGCAGGCTTATACGTCGGAATGTACAGATGTGGGAACGAAATCTTACAGTTGGAATATCTTAAAGGCTTACGTAGAAGCTGACAAACACTAAACAGCACCTAACGTTACTAATACGGGAGTGAGAGGTGAGTGCAGAACAAACGACACACAAATATATATATAAAATAAAATTCTAGTTTATTATAAAATCCAGATGATGCCTACAAGTGGTCAGACAGATCAAAAACAGTATTATATATACACATATATAACCTATAAATTGCTAGCATGTATGTTAAATGAATAACAGAGTCCGCAAAATGACTCGCTTGCTATATCTCAATAATTTACTGCTAAACAAATAGCTTTAAGCTACTAACGTTCGTATGGTAAGCAATAACAAGTCAAGTAATTCAAACGCAACAATAAAAGTAACTAAGCTAAATCAAATGGAAATTTGTGTCCTTTCGTGATCACGATCAGCTTACAAAGATGTTAAAATATGAAAAGGTGTATCAAATGGTAGCCTAAATAATGATAGTACTTTATCAAACTCAAAGCAATTATATTAATGATAATGTGAATATAAATCATCAGCTGACGTGTAGGGTTCAAATAAAAAGCTGGGTATCTTATCCTATTGTGTTATCGTTAAAACTTTATCTTTGAATTTCAAAACTTGACCACCATAAGTAGAGTCACAGCTTAATACTGGATTTAAAAGTCCAAACAAACAAATTGAGTTCTTTATTAACAATACAACTTAAAGACTACTACCTGTAAGGTCTGATCTCCAGTGAACCTTCTCTGGTCGATTTTTCGCTAACAAAATATCTACTGTCCACTGTGTCGGTACCTTCCGGCCACCTGTACTTCCTCTACTCAACAACGAAATGTCCTCGGCAATCTGATGTTGCTGGGAATGACTTATAATTGAATTTGCGCCACAAAATGGTACCATACCAATATTCTTATTCTCCCATTGACCACTCGTTAGTTTAAGACAATATGTAGGCCTATTGCTTGTCGATTAGGCACTATAAAATCAATTAAAGCAAGACAAAAACTGAAACTAGAACTAAAACCAAAAGCTAAAACCAAAAGCTAAAACCAAAACCCTGTAACAAATAGAAAGAGAAAACACGCCTTAGTTACACATAAAAAAAAACTACGAGTTGGGTATTACCTCCAAATCCTGAGGGTTTCTATGTTATGTCAAGGTGTTTTGTTGACCACAGTTAGACAAGCCGGTTCTGATTGAAAACAAGCCACAAAGCCACTTGCTTTTTCGGCTTTACGTATGTGACATTTACTCTCCACCACGGGAATATTATAGTATTCAAGTACTATGCGACTAATTCGCTTCAACTTCCCAAACCTCCAGAATACTATAATCGTTTTACAGCCTAGAAATTAATCTCCAAACTAGGATGAATGGCCCACTTGCCTGTTTCTTTTTTCTAGCTGAAATCTTGCCACACACTCAAATTAAATTGCTTCTTCCACCGTTTTCAAAACCAACCTTTTTTCTCAAAAATGTTTTCTCTCCCAGGTCATAGCTAATCTTGCTGATTCGCTATCGGTCAACAAAAAAAAAGACGACAAGAAATGGTGTCCCGTTCTTCCATCAAAAATATCAAACTCTGGCAACGAATAACTTAATACCGCAGAGTTGCGACATTTACACGAATGGGGAAATTCGGGCTTCGACCGCAAGACCTCGACATATGTAACACACCTAACTTCCAATATTAATCTCGATAATAAACTTCTTCCACAGCTTATAGAGACCGTTGTAACCACAGTTCTGCATGCAAGAATTTATCTCACTACATTAACACATAATTCAGTAATTTCCAACCAGCTAAAGTTAGACAGACAATAAGTTAATGACGTGCTGGCAACCATGCCTTCACAAGACAGTGTACTCTGCCGTTGTCGACTGTTTCGGTGGTAAATCTCGACTTCTAGAAATTGAAACTGAATGAATGTAGATAACAAATTAAAGATGTTCGTTCACAGCTGTCCCTAAACCAATAACAATATGAAACCGAATAATTATATGGGGTGTTTTTGTTTATTTTGCCTGCTACGTGTAATTAATGATGTTAATATGCTTAAGGTGAATTTTACACGTAACAGGCACCTTAGGTTTTGGTTTTAGCTTTTGGTTTTAGTTCTAGTTTCAGTTTTTGTCTTGCTTTAATTGATTTTATAGTGCCTAATCGACAAGCAATAGGCCTACATATTGTCTTAAACTAACGAGTGGTCAATGGGAGAATAAGAATATTGGTATGGCCCCACGTTGGGCGCCAAATATGTGACCGCCCACTATCTCTTTAAATCGATCCTAGGAATCCCTGTTCCTAAAAACCTTTACCACGTTTGAAAGTCAAACAACCTACATACGACGATCGATAGAAAGGTCAACGTTACCGGAAATCTAGGTGGCCCCTAGCTTTTATACAGTGAAGATGGGCAGGGTTCTTTATAAGGTGTTACTCTATGAGGGCGCCACTTGATTGTTTTACACCTAGTTCCGGATATTTATAAGAGATGTTAATTACGAAATCCAGCTTACCAAGAATCCAACACAACCAAGAACTCCTTGGACCTCCCTGGCAGCTGCACCTAAAATCGCAGGCTTATACGTCGGAATGTACAGATGTGGGAACGAAATCTTACAGTTGGAATATCTTAAAGGCTTACGTAGAAGCTGACAAACACTAAACAGCACCTAACGTTACTAATACGGGAGTGAGAGGTGAGTGCAGAACAAACGACACACAAATATATATATAAAATAAAATTCTAGTTTATTATAAAATCCAGATGATGCCTACAAGTGGTCAGACAGATCAAAAACAGTATTATATATACACATATATAACCTATAAATTGCTAGCATGTATGTTAAATGAATAACAGAGTCCGCAAAATGACTCGCTTGCTATATCTCAATAATTTACTGCTAAACAAATAGCTTTAAGCTACTAACGTTCGTATGGTAAGCAATAACAAGTCAAGTAATTCAAACGCAACAATAAAAGTAACTAAGCTAAATCAAATGGAAATTTGTGTCCTTTCGTGATCACGATCAGCTTACAAAGATGTTAAAATATGAAAAGGTGTATCAAATGGTAGCCTAAATAATGATAGTACTTTATCAAACTCAAAGCAATTATATTAATGATAATGTGAATATAAATCATCAGCTGACGTGTAGGGTTCAAATAAAAAGCTGGGTATCTTATCCTATTGTGTTATCGTTAAAACTTTATCTTTGAATTTCAAAACTTGACCACCATAAGTAGAGTCACAGCTTAATACTGGATTTAAAAGTCCAAACAAACAAATTGAGTTCTTTATTAACAATACAACTTAAAGACTACTACCTGTAAGGTCTGATCTCCAGTGAACCTTCTCTGGTCGATTTTTCGCTAACAAAATATCTACTGTCCACTGTGTCGGTACCTTCCGGCCACCTGTACTTCCTCTACTCAACAACGAAATGTCCTCGGCAATCTGATGTTGCTGGGAATGACTTATAATTGAATTTGCGCCACAAAATGGTACCATACCAATATTCTTATTCTCCCATTGACCACTCGTTAGTTTAAGACAATATGTAGGCCTATTGCTTGTCGATTAGGCACTATAAAATCAATTAAAGCAAGACAAAAACTGAAACTAGAACTAAAACCAAAAGCTAAAACCAAAACCCTCCAAATCCTGAGGGTTTCTATGTTATGTCAAGGTGTTTTGTTGACCACAGTTAGACAAGCCGGTTCTGATTGAAAACAAGCCACAAAGCCACTTGCTTTTTCGGCTTTACGTATGTGACATTTACTCTCCACCACGGGAATATTATAGTATTCAAGTACTATGCGACTAATTCGCTTCAACTTCCCAAACCTCCAGAATACTATAATCGTTTTACAGCCTAGAAATTAATCTCCAAACTAGGATGAATGGCCCACTTGCCTGTTTCTTTTTTCTAGCTGAAATCTTGCCACACACTCAAATTAAATTGCTTCTTCCACCGTTTTCAAAACCAACCTTTTTTCTCAAAAATGTTTTCTCTCCCAGGTCATAGCTAATCTTGCTGATTCGCTATCGGTCAACAAAAAAAGGCGACAAGAAATGGTGTCCCGTTCTTCCATCAAAAATATCAAACTCTGGCAACGAATAACTTAATACCGCAGAGTTGCGACATTTACACGAATGGGGAAATTCGGGCTTCGACCGCAAGACCTCGACATATGTAACACACCTAACTTCCAATATTAATCTCGATAATAAACTTCTTCCACAGCTTATAGAGACCGTTGTAACCACAGTTCTGCATGGAAGAATTTATCTCACTACATTAACACATAATTCAGTAATTTCCAACCAGCTAAAGTTAGACAGACAATAAATTAATGACGTGCTGGCAACCATGCCTTCACAAGACAGTGTACTCTGCCGTTGTCGACTGTTTCGGTGGTAAATCTCGACTTCTAGAAATTGAAACTGAATGAATGTAGATAACAAATTAAAGATGTTCGTTCACAGCTGTCCCTAAACCCAATAACAATATGAAACCGAATAATTATATGGGGTGTTTTTGTTTATTTTGCCTGCTACGTGTAATTAATGATGTTAATATGCTTAAGGTGAATTTTACACGTAACAAGCTTTTAACTTAAAAATGAATGGAATTGATTAAGCAACTGAGTTGAAAAATTTATAACGCAAACAGAAAAGCGAATTTTAAATAAAAGTACGAACGCTGCGAATGGGTTATGATATCAAATTTTCAAAAAATGAATCGAATTTCAAAAACTTTTTCATTATTTACGTATATTTTTTCGTTGGAAACAATTTTTTTTAATTGTTTAATAGGACTGGCTACCGAAATCGTCGAGGAGATTTACAAAAGTTTATATTTAAAATAAAATAAAAAAACGGTTATTTATTTTTTATCGCTGGGATATATAAATAAAATATAATTTTTAATTAGAGCCTCGGTGGTTCAGTGGTAAGCACGTGTACCTCTGAACTGAGGGGTACCCGGTGCTATTCCCAGGGTTTTCCTTTTACGTTTTCAGTACATACTGTACAATTAACGTCAACCGAGGTTGGGAATTGTATTTGTGAACGTTTCACCATTCGGAGGTGGCGTAAAGCCACCGGTCCCGTAGCCACCCAGCTAACCTTTAATGCTGGCCCAGTATTGGCGTCATAGCCGGTACCCGGCACTTGCATTGTTGGAGAAGTGCTTGAATACAATACTGTGCCGGTAACTATAGGAAACTCTGGCCAGCATCCGGCCAACAGTCTCTTAGCCAGCACATACATTACCGGTCAGGCACGTTACCAATGCTACTAAGTTACTTGATTTCAATATCAAATCTGCATTTCTCAGGCACTTATATCAAGTGCTCAATTTTAGGTGGCCCACTACTTCTACTATGAAGGACCAGCACTATTCTGCATATATATATATATATATATATATATATATATATATATATATATATATATATATATATATATATATATATATATATATATATATATATATATATTAAATAGTCCAATACTGATCAACATAATTTAGGAATAAGTATACATAAGGAACGTATCAAATTGTTACACGATATTGGTAATTTATAAATATAACCCATCAATACAGACCATTACTTTCATCGATATTTTATTTTGTAGAGCTAGATTATATTATTACATAAAATCAGAATATTGAAACGGTTTTCTTATATTATAGGACACAGAAAAAATGACATAAAAACCAACTACCTATATAATGTTAGACGTTTTAATGTCAGAAAAATAAAATAACAACTTTTGCAATTAACAATAAATAAAGTATAAATGTGTCAAAATTAACAATAATGCCAAATAACATATCAATAAACAAACTCATAAATGAAACAGTAATTTGAGAATCCATTTAATTAACAATATAAGTGAATATTAATATTTTAGTAGGATACATATACTTTCATATGGTCTGAATATCCATGTGCACTCAGTACATATGCACTCGCATAAACAAATTTAAGGAGATGAAACAGGACCTGTATAATATTTATAGCTAATAATTGGTGAAAATAATAACAAGTGAATATGTGCGAGTATGTACACTTGACTGCACGAACAATTCCCTAAGATGTCTTTTTCAAGAGAGGCTGTGTCCATCTGGTTTGTCCACTAATTGAGGTTTGAAATTTCATCGAAGGTAAACATTAAGTGAATATTTTAAACTGTGACGAGCACTGATAGGTACACTTTCCGAGACCCCAGTTCACCACAGTACATTTTTAATGATTTGACGATCGTTTCAGTAACAAGGTAAGCGTCATCAGAGAAGGTATTATCTTTTACAACTGTAAACTACTTAAAACATTTCATCTAGCACTTGAGTTATATTTCAGGCTTAGCTTACTGCAATATTTTTCCTAAAACATATTTTTGTCTCCTATATATTCTTCACTGTCTGCTGCATTACGAAGGCAAAACTTTAATGAGTCACCTTTTTGTTGTCTGACATCTTTACACAAAGGGTTCTTGCTCACAGTTCCTGAAAATCAGACACCTATATCAATAAAAAATGTTCGATTTTTCCACAATGCAACATTTACAAATAACAAGTATAATAATGTTGGTCAAAGCGAAATACTAGTTAGGTATATTGAATTAATCCATCTCAATAATGTTACTTCCTTCCCTTAATTATGGAGGAAGAATGGTGAATAAGACAAGAGCTGGCATACAAAATCAGTTACTAATATTTGCGTGATTTACAAACAAACTATACATTCAAGTGCTTATGATTTGCATACTGTGAGAATACTACATTTAATATAATGCAATAAGACTATAAATAAATTAAAAAATAATTCACTTACCTATTAAGCCTTGCGACAGATAATTTCTTGCGTTTTATCATTTATCATTCCACTTTAATTAAGCCAAACACACAGCACTACGCCATGTTGTTTTAGTTTTAATGTTTTCTTTTGTGCTAGCGCCATGGACATGCGCCAACACTATCGACTAACGATGATAGACGAGCAGACGAGGGCTATTATGGCTACGCTGCACTTATCCAGCGTTTTGCCGCTACTAGGAAAAAGCGATAATTCTCACCGTATAGCCAACATTGGTTAGGTACTGCGGAATACCGTAAATATTATTTGCATTTTGCCAATGCCAATAAGGTAAGGGTAAACCGCCTTTTCGTCGTTGCCGTTACTGAACCAGCACAGACGGCATTATCCCGGCAGACGGCCGATGGTTGCGTGTTTGCTGGGCATGCGATGTTGGGCACGCTAAAAATACCTACCCTCCTTACAGAAATGCAGGATTTCGGCAAAATTTTCAGGATAGTGAGGTGAAACAGCTCCCTGGCGTCGGTGATTGGCCATAGTCGCGGAAATAGACTGACGTTAAAAAATTAATTTTTCGTCCAGGCTTATTTTCAAAAGCCGAAACTCTACTATTGTTTTTTAAAATTAAAATCAGCTACCCATCATAACTGATTTGTGTGAAAGTAGGTATCACACCGATAACTCAGAAAATAATAGGCCGATTTTGATCAACTTTGGTGAGTACCTTCCTTTTACAAGTGCTTGGACAAGTTCGTTAGTACGGAAAATCTGACCAGTTTTTCCTTGAAAATTTTAGGTTATCTTCCAGGAAATTTTTATATCTCCGAAAATAATAAGCTACAGCAACTAAATTTGGCACGCGGTTTTATATTATAGAATGTGAATTACATACCAAAATTTAAATACATATTATGCATAAACATACTGCATAATTGGATTCAAAATAAATTGTATAATAATACAGCCTAATATAATTTGAATATTATGAATTTTTCAGCAAATTTTCGTGTAAAAAATATCTAAATTTTTGTAGTGTTTTTGAAAAAATCATTTTTTGGAAGATGTTTGTTAGGTGTTGGTAATAATAAATGTTTAATGAGTTATTGTTAAAACAAAGTATTTCACATTTTCGTGAAAAATAATTGTCCAGCAAATGTTGGTAAAAAACACAATTTTCGTGTACCCATACTTAGTCAATTTTTTGGAAATTTTCATGCAAACATTTTTTTAATATAATTTTTGTGGATAATTATATCTTGGCAGGTGTGTGAATAGCTTGAGAATAGGTTCGTTGTCAAGAAAAAATGACACCACTTTTTTCGCGAACATTTTTTCAAGATTATTTTCGGAAAATGATTGTACTTTTTCAAACAATAAAGTGATTTTTACGCAATATGGTACATTGTTTCTACTATGTAGGTTATACCAAATTGTATGCCTTTTATTAAAAAGACATATTTGCCATTAAACATTTTTGTGAAACTTCACTACCATAACGCACTTGCTGCGTCTAGACTTTTTACATTTCATTTTAAATTGTATTCAGTTGTTACCATGGTTAGATATATTCACATCTTTATGAGTATCATACGACGCGACACATCTCTTCTGCCTTTAGGTTACTTGGAATTTTGTCCCGTCATAAACAGTATCTTTTAATGCCAGCGGTTGAGAAAATACCTTGTTTGTACGTTTGCTACAGATACGGTTCATTTCCACATTTAGATATATGCTAAAACATTGGTCGATCGATATTAAAACATGAACCAGGTCCACATGACAAATAAAACCGGTTAAAAGAATGACCTTATTATATTATAAACCCTTCAATTTTAAAGACGTTTAATATCCATACGGCGATTTTCGTAAAAAAGTATAGTGTTATTGAATTTTCGTAGAAAAAAATTACAAATGGGGAGATCCCGACTTTTGAATTTTGAAAAAATTTTTGCAAATGAGCGCGAACTAGGACCCCTAAATCACATATCCTGGGTCAGTTTCAATTTGTATATATATATATATATATATATATATATATATATATATATATATATATATATATATATATATATATATATATATATATATATATATATACCGACTTTGAGTATCATAGCTTTTTTATTTTTTGAGATAAAAATTATTTTCAAAGAAAACTCAAAATTTTCCCGGAAAACCTCATTCGATTTTCCTGGCTAACGAACTTGTCCAAGCCACTTACAAAAGGAAGGTACCTGCCAAATTTGATCAAAATCGGGCCATTATTTTATTAGTTATATATATATATATATATATATATATATATATATATATATATATATATATATATATATATATATATATATATATATATATATATATATATATATATATATATATATATATATATATATATATATATATTATTTTATGAGTTTTCTTTGAAAATAATTTTTATCTCAAAAAATAAAAAAGCTATGATACCCAAAGTCGGTAGGTACGCTTACGATATAAAAAGTAAACTACACCAAAATTTAGATTTCTATGTTCTATGTTCAACTTGCTTTACGGCGAATCTAGCACGTACCAAATCTCTAATTAAAATCGAGTTATAGACATTTAAACTTTGTTTGCTTCTTCAGTAGACCAAATAAAGGGCAAACAACAAAAGTTTTTTTTACGATAAACACCGCTTATCAAATTGGATGGACCAGAGGAAAGTAATTTTGGGCTAATGAGCTGGAAAGTTTTAAGACTGTTGAGATTAGTTTGTAGAAAAAAATGGCTAAATAGGATATTAAAGGCTAAAACTAAGTTGTTGCTTGTGGCTGATGGATCAAAAAGTCAGTTAACAAATGTCACAAATAACTTGAAATTACCTCTAAAAAAGTTTTGTAAAAATAATTTTTGACCATTGAATAAAATAATAAGCTGTTCGATATGCAATAATAGATTTTATTTGAGTCTCGGTTGTTCAGGGGTACGATTTTGCTGGACCTCTGGTGTAATAGATGAAAATCCCAACTTGGTCAATCTTTGTACAGTTTTGACTTCAAGTTTCAAGAATTGAAAAATTTGCCCCTGAGGATGGCTACTAATTAGCTGAAACGCGTAGGGTTTAATAATAAATTTACTGTCTGGCTCTGAAGACTTTCATTGAGTATTTGATAGTAGTTGTTGTCAGTTGTTAAACTGCAATTGAGAAACAGTTTATTTCACAAAAATGCATAAAATAATATATCTACAGATGATTGGTTACGGAGATAAAACTCGATCACCGATGGAAGTTGCTCGCTTATTTCAAAACAAATTTCCCGATTTGCCGTCTATATCCCATAGGAAAATTAGTAAAACTAATAGGAACTTTCCCAAGCTTGGATATGTAAGGCAGATACAAAAAAAAAAACTTCTAACCCACTGTTTAACGAATATAATGTTCGAGTTTAAAAAAGTTTGGACGCAGCAAGTGCGTTATGGAAGTGAAGTTTCTTAAAATCTGTTTAATAGAAAATATGACTTTTTAATGCAAGCAGGAATCAATTTGGTCACCGCTATAGCCTATACAGTAGGAACAATGTACCATATTTTAACAACATAACTTGTTTGAAAATGTACAAAAATTTTCCGGCAATAAGATTAAAACATTTCCGAGAAAACTCGTTTCCTAGCTGACGAACCTTAAGTTAATAGCAAAGTGCGTTATTAAATTTTGAAGCTTTTATTAAAAATTTGCTACTAAAACGCAATTACTTCGTCTCGATTTTTTTTACAAACATGGATCATATTTCGATAAAAATGCAATAAGTAATGTTTTTTTCTATGAAAATTAGCTAAATATTATAGACCGCTAAACCATAAATTGAACTAAAACTACTTCCAAAGCATCAGAGAAAGTGTGTATTTTAAATGAATTTTCTGGAAATATTTTATTAAAATGAAGGGCAATAATGGTTTAAGCTGAAACTTAAGGGTTTGAAGAGCACTCTTTACATAATCCGTATTTCTGTCAGGTTCTTCGCCTAAATGTTGCTAATTTTGACGATTCAAATCGCGACTTTTGACGTTTTGAGGAAAACCCCAATTTTTTTCTCTACATGCCTTTAACATTTTTGTTTTTAAACATACAGACCTAAATTTTGGTACATTGTTCACCATTTATATATATATATATATATATATATATATATATATATATATATATATATATATATATATATATATATATATATATATATAGTTATAGTAGAGCGCGCCTAGTATTTTTTCTAAATTCAAAAGTCGGGATCTCCTCGTTAGTGAATTTGTTTTAAGAAAATTCACTAAAACAAGCACTTGTGAAGCCACGGGAAAAGTTTACGACTGTATTAAATATGGAACAGTTTCACTAAGTTAGGGCAAGAATAAGCAACTAGATATGCTATTCAAATTGAATTAAGTATTAAAACTTTCATCTCCTCTTTGTGTAATTATTTTTTATATAAAAACACGCTAAAAATTCATCCGAATAACAACAATCTGATTAGATAACGGTAAAGTGAAATGAGAAAAAAAAATTGAAAAAAGTAAAGTCACTAACTAGGATTCGAACTCGTCATGCAGGAATCGAATCCACGTTGTGCAGACCACTGAGCTACCTCGACATGTGTTTATTAGTGGTATCTCGCGCAATTCATTATTCAACGTTTTACAATATACACAAAACCATTCTGATTTACAATGCATTTTTTTGCTTATGTTTTAACGAAATTAAGGAAAATAACGACTTAGACTCATATCTAGGAGCTTGTTAGTCATTTCTTGTAGTATTTTTCACTCCCATTCGTACTTAATCAATTTTGACCTTTTAGCTTTCTTGAATCAGATTTAATTAATTAAAAATTAATTAATCCCTAACTTTTTTGGCTTTTAAGATAGAGATCTGAATTTTGGTATACAGTATACACTTTATGACTTATATATATATATATATATATATATATATATATATATATATATATATATATATATATATATATATATATATATATATATATATGTGTGTATTTATGATCCACACGGTAACTCAAAACTTATTAACCGATTCTGATAAAACTTGGCAAGAACCTTTTTTTTTATTAACAGCTTGGATGAGTTCGTCAGCCAGCCCTATCGAACCAGATAGACCAAAAAAAAATCCGAAAAGAAAATTGTATCTCAAAAAATAAGAAAAGTTATTTTTGATAAAATTTGGTTGGTATGTTGCCCACGTAAATACCTTACTACATACCAAACCTCAACTTTCTAGGTTCATAGAAAATTGAGTTCTAAAAATTTGAAGCATTTAATGAAAATTCGCTAGCATAACGCATTTGCTCCGTCACGAAATTTTTAATTGATTTATAAAAAATACTTTTCTTGATTTAACTAAAATGTTTGCCGAAATCTTATATGAAATGCAATCTACGATCTTTTAGCACCAACATAAATCATAGACTTTGTATTTAAACTTTATAGGTAGGTACCCTACTTTTATTTGACAGAATAAATTTGAAAATCTATCTCTCTCTCCCTTCCTTCCTTTCTCCTGAGTCAATAAAGTGATAAACGTACAAACATATATAAACCAGTTGTAAAACTTGGAACGCAGGAAGCGCATTTCCATAAACTTTTTTTACATATAATTGACAAATTGTTTTTACAACAGAGAGAGGAATAAAACATCAAATTGGCAGACTTGATAACCTATAAGTATTTCTGATAACTTGCGATATGCAAATATGAGTGGCTACATCGACCGTGCAATACAGAAATATGTCAACGTGCCTTTAATTGCAGTTAAGCAACGTCGGTCACGGTCAGTTCTTGGATGAGTGACCAGTTTGTAATCTCGCCCGGGCCTGATGTTTGAAGAAAACATTTTTTTGTTAATTTTCGTAAAACACATTTTTAAGCGAATTTTCATAAAAAGCATTTTTGTTTTACCCAAAAACAATCCAGACCGTTCGAATGTAGGGTGCTCACTGAATATCAAATTTGAAGACGATATCTCAATTCGTTCTAAAGTTGTATGGGCTACAAGAAGACAGGCATAGAAACCTACAGAAAAAAATGTTGGTTCCCAAATCCTGTTTCCTATATGTCTTGACATTTTTTACCGGGTTTAAGCGAAAAATTTTTTTTGAAATTTTTGTCGCCGATGCCATAGTTCCTTCACACGTATACAAGTAAAATTAATCACTAATAATAATAACCTTTCATTCTTGATAATGAGACAAAATTGAAAACACACCAATCATAATGCAGGAGATGTT
Organism: Tillus elongatus; assembly: GCA_964006375.1. Taxonomy (NCBI): domain Eukaryota; kingdom Metazoa; phylum Arthropoda; class Insecta; order Coleoptera; family Cleridae; genus Tillus; species Tillus elongatus. Next base: position 174,067,000 of record OZ023262.1, on the reverse strand, counting down.
CAAATGTGGAAGTAAAATTAATCACTTATAACCTTTTATTCTTGATAATGAGACAAAATTGAAATCACACCAATCGTAATGCAGGAGATGTTCAAAACGCATGCCTTCAACGTCCTGGCAGCAACCTAAACGTGAATAAAAATATCTTTTATAATTAATCAGCATCTTAGGCGTGACCGACCTAATGGCAATCGTTTTCGTCTTTCTAAGTTAGTTAAATCACGTGGTTTAGTTTTCTCTACCATACTTTTCACATATACCCATGAGAAGAAGTCTGATAGCTTAAGATCGCGTGATCGTGTTGGCCATTCTAACGCTCCTCGCCTCCCTATTCATCAATCTGGATATGATAAGTCGACGTACTGCTGGGCATTGATTTTGTAATGTGTCCGTGCTCCATCCCGCTGGAACGATATCACATTTGCTGGAACTTGTGGGTTTGCTCGATCAGGATATAAGTTTGCCAAAGTTGGCACTACATTATTTTGGAGCAGTGCTAAATAATTATCTCTTCAAATTGCAATCAATGAAAGAGGGACCGATGACATGGTTTCCAACTATTCTTGTTCAAACATTAATCATTTCATGGTATTGCGTATGTTCTTCTTTCATCCAATGTGGGTTTTCTTTAGAACAGTATCGACGGTTTTGTTCATTGGCATGACCATGAGGTGTAAAACTGCGCTCATCACAAAACAAAACACGGTCTAGTTGGATAACATTGTTATCTAACATTTATTTTATTTGATCACAAAAACAAGTTTTTCTATCAAAATCGTCTTTCATGACGACTTTTTATCCATACATAACCATACATCCACACATATGGATGTATTTTATCTTCTTTTAATATTCGAATGGCTAACATCAAATGTTGACGACTCGAAGTATGTGGTCTTTTTAGTGAATTTTCTTTAAAAAATTCACTAATGAGATCCCGACTTTTGAATTTAAAAAAAAAATTCTTCAAATGACCGCGAACTAGGCCCCCTAGAACCCATATCCAGGGTCAGTTTCAATTTTTTAATGTTTATATATATATATATATATATATATATATATATATATATATATATATATATATATATATATATATATATATGTATGTATGTATGTATCACACGGATAATTCAAACAGTAATAATCCGATTTTGATCAAATTTGGCACATACCTTCCTTTTGTAAGTGGCTTGGATATGTTCGTTAGTCAGGAAAATCGGCTCGGGTTATCCCGGAAAATTTTGTGTTTTCTTTCGAAAAAAATTTATATCTCCAGAAATTCCAAAGTAAGGGCAACGAAATTAAGTAAGCTGCTTTCTGTCATAAAGTGTATACTGTATACCAAAATTCAGATCTCTATCTTAAAAGCCAAAAAAAGTTAGAGATTAATTAATTTTTAATTAATTAAATCTGATTCAAGAAAGCTAAAAGGTCAAAATTGATTAAGTACGAATGGGAGTGAAAAATACTACAAGAAATGACTAACAAGCTCCTAGATATGAGTCTTAAGTCGTTATTTTCCTTAATTTCGTTAAAACATAAGCAAAAAAATGCATTGTAAATCAGAATGGTTTTGTGTATATTGTAAAACGTTGAATAATGAATTGCGCGAGATACCACTAATAAACACATGTCGAGGTAGCTCAGTGGTCTGCACAACGTGGATTCGATTCCTGCATGACGAGTTCGAATCCTAGTTAGTGACTTTACTTTTTTCAATTTTTTTTTCTCATTTCACTTTACCGTTATCTAATCAGATTGTTGTTATTCTGATGAATTTTTAGCGTGTTTTTATATAAAAAATAATTACACAAAGAGGAGATGAAAGTTTTAATACTTAATTCAATTTGAATAGCATATCTAGTTGCTTATTCTTGCCCTAACTTAGTGAAACTGTTCCATATTTAATACAGTCGTAAACTTTTCCCGTGGCTTCACAAGTGCTTGTTTTAGTGAATTTTCTTAAAACAAATTCACTAACGAGGAGATCCCGACTTTTGAATTTAGAACAAATACTAGGCGCGCTCTACTCTAACTATATATATATATATATATATATATATATATATATATATATATATATATATATATATATATATATATATATATATATATATATATATAAGGATGAACAATGTACCAAAATTTAGGTCTGTATGTTTAAAGACAAAAATGTTAAAGGCATGTAGAGAAAAAAAATTGGGTTTTTCCTCAAAACGTCAAAAGTCGCGATTTGAATCGTCAAAATTAGCAACATTTAGGCGAAGAACCTGACAGAAATACGGATTATGTAAAGAGTCCTCTTCAAACCCTTAAGTTTCAGCTTAAACCATTATTGCCCTTCATTTTAATAAAATATTTCCAGAAAATTCATTTAAAATAGACACTTTCTCTGATGCTTTGGAAGTAGTTTTAGTTAAATTTATGGTTTAGCGGTCTATAATAATATTTAGCTAATTTTCATAGAAAAAATTCGTTAATGAGGAGACCGCGGCCTTTAAATTCTAAAATGATTTCTTCAAATGAGCGCAAAGTAGCCCCCCTAGAATTCATATCCGGGTTTACTTTCTGTTTACATATATACAGTGTGACGCATTTCTAGGGTAAAGCTCAATATAATTGTTATTATGCAAGATACGAGAAAAAATTGTATACGTTACCTATGAGGTGTTTTGAGCTGCATCTTATAAAATTATTTTGACAAACACAGGTTGGCCAATAAATCGTTGGTTATACCTACTTTTTTTTTGAACATTACTTATTGCATTTTTATCGAAATATGATGCATGTTTGTAAAAAAAATCGAGACGAAGTAATTGCGTTTTAGTAGCGAATTTTTAATAAAAGCTTCAAAATTCAATAACGCACTGGTCCGATAGGGCTGGCTGACGAACTCATCCAAGCTGTTAATAAAAAAAAGGTTCTTGCCAAGTTTTATCAGAATCGGTTAATAAGTTTTTGAGTTACCGTGTGGATCATAAATACATACATATATATATATATATATATATATATATATATATATATATATATATATATACATATAAAAAATTCAAACGGACCTTGGTTTCGGGTTCTAAGGGCCGAAATTCACGCACATTTAAAAAAAATTGAAAAGTCCTACCATCCATACTTCTCTAAAAGTGATTTTTTAAAAATAAAATATCGCTAAAAATTATAGGGGTATCTTGGTTCCAACGAAAAACATATACCTAATTTGAGAGCGTAATTATCTTCGGTATTCAGTAGTTACCACTATTAGGAATGTTTCCATCCTTATCTGTATCTGTATTGTTCAAGGTTATAAATAGTTAATAATACAACACAAGTAGGGAAATATTATTTTCAGTTTTTTTTTTTGGGGATTCACTGTTACAGTTGTCCTTCGGGTTTTTGTATATAATATTACCACAGCATACTATATAACTTAGCTGTGTGATATTACTACGTCTCTGGATATAAAGACGAGGAAAGAAACTGTAGCAATCTCCTGATCTCGTGCACCTGACAAACAATGCGAAACTAGTTTATGAAGGAACGTGCGAAGTTAAACCATAATGATAGACAGAGACACACGTTAACGTTACGACGTTAACACAATGTTAAGAACAAAGTGGCAAGTGGCTGGTGTGTTGTGTGGATAGTAGTGTCGTGACTAGTACCTGACGTTTAGCAGCCTCGAGGCCAGCAGTTTAATCCATTATTTTTTCAATAGCCGATAAGGTGTATGGTTTATGGTGTCCTATCTAATCTTTCTATAGTTTTTGAGGTAAGTGATCTTAATAATTTAATTCAACATTAGATAAAATTGTGCATTTACAAGCTAACAATGTTTTCCGACGGTCATATACCTACGCAAAAAATATTCTCATAGGTACACAATTAGTTTATGACCCCTGTAAATATTTTAACTCATTTTTTTTCTGAGACATACCCATTTTTAGCAAACTAATAAAAAAATACTATGCTCAAAGCTTAAAATTTAAATTTTACTTGTTTATCGAAGTAGATTTAGGGTTGCCAGATACAAATCTGAAAAAGGGGGAGGTATTGTTTTAGATGTATTCTTTTTTCGGTGAATTTGCAGACAACCTCCCCAACAGTTTTAGATAAAACGACTGCTGACAGACAAAGTTTAGGATCTTCTTTGCATAAGAGACAATAGAAGAATTTTTGCACATTTGTTAGATCAAGTTCTATTTATTTTTAGTGAAAAAATTCACACTGGGGAGATCCCGACTTTTGAATTTTGAAAAAATGTTTGCAAATCAGCGCGAACTAGTACCCCTAGAACCAATATCCGGGGTCAGTTTCAATTTTTATATGTTTATATATATATATATATATATATATATATATATATATATATATATATATATATATATATATATATATATATATATATATATATATATATATTCTATAATGCTGTGGCAGTAGTTTGAGTTACAGAATTCATCGTTTAATGGTCTATAATTTTTAGCGAATCTCCGTAAAAAAATTCGCCATTGAGGCGACCCCATATCCGGGGTAAGTTTTGGTTTTTATATATTTTCATATATACAGGGTGTCGCATTTTTACGGTAAAGCTCAATATATCCGTTATTATACAAGATACAAGAAAACTTGTATATGTTAATTATAGGGTGTCTTGGGCTGCATCTTTTAAATTTATTTTTACAATCAGAGCCTGGCCTATAACTCGTTGGTGGCACAAATTGTCTTTTTTTTTTTTAAATCGAACACGCCTTATATTATCGCATTTCTGCATTTTCCTTCGAAATATAATGAATGTTTGTAAGAAAAGAAATTTATGATACAGCAATTGCGTTATGGTAGCGAATATTCATTAAATGCTTCTAATTTCAATAGCTCAGATTACTATTAAGTTAAGGTTCGTTGGCCAGGAAACCAGTTTTTTCGGGAATATTTTAAGTATATTGTGATAAAATATGGTACATTGTATCTACTATATTAGGTATAGGTTATACTGTTTAACAAATTTGATGCCTGCTTTCATTAAAAAAAGACATATTTGCTATTGGAAAAATGGAGAACAAAATTGTTTATGGATTTTCGTGAAAACAATTTTTTCAAATTTCATGAAATTTTGTCGCAAAACTTTTTGTGAATAATTATATCTTGGTATGTGGGTAAATAGCTTGAAGAAGTATGTTGGCCAGGAAAATCGGACAAGTTTTTTCGGGATCATTTAAAGTTTATTTACGCAGTTTTTATACTTTTTCAAACAATAAAATTATTTTGATAAAATATGGTACATTATTTTTACTATATAGGATATACTGGTACCAAATATGATGCATGATTTCATTAAAAAGATACATATTTGCTATTAAAAACATTTGTAGAAAAATTTACTGCCATAACGCACTTGCTGCGTCCAGACTTTTTATTTTATTTACTTTGATTTGCTTATGTTAGGTTATATAGTTAGTGGGTCATTACACTCCCTCTGCTGCGACCTTAGTGTTCTATTATGGTTCTGCGTGCATCTTAGTTGTTAGTTGTAAGATTTCTGTAAAACTATATCGATCTTGAAAACGGATATTAAAGTTTACTATTGGCTAGTACAGGTGACCGTAAGGCGAGTGTGCCACGCGCTTCGTAAACTTAAACATAAGAGAGTGGTCTGAACTTAAATGTTAGAGAAAAATGGTTAACTGGTAGGTGCTACTGTTATCTGTTATCGGTTTGTAACACTACCTTATATTAGCTCAAACATTATATGACAATATCAGTGTCAACTGAAAATAAAAAGTCTGGACGCAGCAGGTGCGTTATGGTAGCGAAGTTTCATGGAAATATTTTTAACTTACAAGGATGGTTTTGAGATGCCACAAATATTAAAGTGTGTGAACCGGAATGAACCTCAATTATGACGCCTTTCACACAAATTTTAACAATCTACGATATTATTTCTTCCATGCAAAGTTCAAGATGAGTAGGATGACAACAGCAAATACACCATAGAGTATAGAAGATTGCCAAGGCTTGACGTCCTGAGGCGAATATTGACTGAGAAAAACAGATTTAAAATTGTGCTGCAGAGTGTAAGAAGTCACAATTTTTGAAGGCTCCAGAGTTCAGGATGAGGCACACACAATGGTGTCACAAATATAGCGCAAGAAACACTTAAGGCTTTGTTAAACACACTTCTTACGGCATTTTTGTACATACCCCGCATTCCTTTCATCACCCTTGTCTAAAAATGGCCAACTTTGTAGTTTCAAATTGTGACTTTACGTTTTAAAAGGAAAACTATAAAGTTTTCTAAGTTACTTTCTGATATATCTTGATTTTTTTTTGCGCCAATAAAACTTAATGTTTGTAATATGCAGCAGATTTTGCTAACCATACAAGGCATTTTGGTTTCTTCAAATTTATTTTTCTTGAAATTTCTATAAATTTTCTTGATTTAACTTCAGATATAAATTCTGGTGTATCTATAGTTTAGTTTTTTATAGACTGCACCTGCGTACCAAATTTGTTTGCTATAGCTTTCTTATTTTTGGAAATACATCAACTTTCTGAAAGCAAACCAAATAGACACTAGTCCAATTTTCTGTCTTAATGAATTTATCCAAGCAAGCCATTTACAAAAGGGAAGTACTTGTCAAATTTCATTAAAATCGGGCCATATATTTTTTTTAATTGTCAGTGTGATATATATATATATATATATATATATATATATATATATATATATATATATATATATATATATATATATATATATATATATATATATATATATATATATATATATATATATATATATATATATATATATATATATATATAATATATATTACATACATACATACATCAATACTTACACATGCAAAATTGGCGCTTATGAAAATTTACGAAAAGGCACACTTGTGACACAGTTGCTAGGCGCCACCCGGCAATGCAAAAGGCACAGGATGGATTCTCGGGAAACAAATAGGCATTACAATAAAATATTTCTACAATAGTTAGGTTGCAAGAAAATAATGTATAATAGAACAATTAAGTTAAATACTTAGAACTAAACTCTAAAAATTCTAAAGTATCTTATCTGTCAGGTTTCAGTTATATAGCACCAGATATTCTTACAAATTTCATCATATTCTAACCATGGAAAGATTGTCACGGTCAGCAAAGATTTTACAAATGCTAAATCTACCCAAATATGAGACCACCAAAGGTTTGGATCCAGAACTCAGAGAAAAAGCTATTTCGGGAATGAAAGGTATCAAATTTTTCATTTCATAGTGTTCTGTTGCAAAGCTGCACCTCTTCTGATAATTTGTGAGAAGGTAGGCCTTAATCGGCTAGCCTATACTTATGTTTAGATAATTGTAATTTTTTGTGTTATCTCTATTTTTCAGGTAAACCACAGAGGAATAAACACTCTGAAGAAAATGAAGAAAATATAGTCTCATCCACGAGTAATAACGAGTGTTTTGCAAATCCAAATTTCCTTTGGCCAAAGAGATCTTTACATTCACCAATTGTTACGGAAAAATATATAAAACCACACATCAGTGAAAACAATGATGTTGCAATTACTACAGGTATATTGTACATAATCTACACTAAGTGGCTTACGAAGGCGGTCCAGTCGAATAACTTTTATTGTCAATCATGAGCTTTCCACAAATTACCAAGCTTGTATATTTCCAAACTTTGGGCTAATTAATTGAGATGGGGGGTAATTATACACTAAAGTTCTCAAAGAACAAGAGTTTTGTTATTTAAAAACCTGGTAGATCACCTAATGGGTAGTAGGCTAAATAAACAGGATTCTTTTATGTTTTTGAATACATATAAAAAAATTGTAATTTTTTGGAAATACCCGGAACAGATGGCTGTGTTGTAGTTGAACGTTTGTTTGGCTGGCTGTAGGTGTACTCAGGTTCGTTTATCGGTGATGTCAGTTTCTGCTAGTAAGTGTTAGGTGTCTGTTGTATTTTTTTATGTAACCTGTTGCACAGCTTCTGGGAAGAAGAGTTATTTATTTAAATTGTTTTTGTATATAGGATGTTCTATTTTTACTCTAACCTACCTAGCTTAAAATACACAGTAATCCTGTTTAGCTTGGTCTTTAAAATAATAACAATTTTTGAAAATATACCCTCTTGTCAAGATAAATATAAACGCCCATTATTCAGTTTTTGAATACGAATTTGGTACTTTCAATGAGTCTTTATTTTAAAAAAAAACTCGCTAATATAGAGGTCATGACTTCTTGAGAGAACAAATGTGTTTTAGGAAAAATACATTTTTTAATTTTAATATCTTTTCTATTTTCATCGGAATGTGCCATTTTGGAATTATACGAGTAGTTGGTCCCAAATTAATATACGATCTATATATATATATATATATATATATATATATATATATATATATATATATATATATATATATATATATATATATATATTATATATATATATATATATATATATATATATATATATATATATATATATATATATATATAACGCACTTGGAGTTTTTTGTTATAAAGTCATTCCTACTCATTTTTTTTAGAAATGTGAGGGTTTTCAACAAAAACTTGTTTAATAGTAGCCAGCGTACAAAACAATCTATTAAATTATTAAGGTCTGTAATAGTAAAAAAAAAGTCTGGACACGCACCTGCGGTTTTGACAATCTTTTCATATGTATATACTATCTTATTTTTGTGTTTTTAATTTTCAGCTTTTACATCAGTTAGACCTTCTAAAGACAAAATCCTACATACTTACATTAATAATCATGCTGTAGCTGCCAGTCCAGTTACCACATTTTCGAACATATTCCGGAATTCTTCCGAATCGAGTACTTTTGTCCAGGATGAAAATGAATCACATGATATACCTGAACTTTTAGAATCTACGGGAGAAAATAACACAAGCGGAAGTGATTACGTTCCATCGGATACTGACGCTACAACTGATGAAGAAATTGTTAAATCACCTACAAAGTCAACAAAAAGAAAACAAAAGGAAATACTAAAAAGTAGCCAAAAAATATATAAAGTTTCAAGTGTACCATCGAAGAAACGAAGTCGTCAAATATTTAAGTGCAGTGAGGAAATACATTGCTCTGGTTCTGAAGTTCCCAGTTCAACGTCTGAGAATTATGAAATGTCAACTTTCGTACTGGGCTCTGACAATTCCTCAAGCATTCATAAAAGCGACAACCATGTCAACATTTTGGCGGCAACAAAAAATAATGGAAAAAGAATTAGAAATAAAAGGCATGCTTGTTATTTCTGTCAAAAGACTGTCCAGAACTCCGCCAGACATTTGGAAGTAACTCATGCAAAGGAAATGGATGTTGCAAAATTACTGGCAATGCCAAAAAAATCTAAAGAAAGGAGAGATGGTTTTGGTGTCCTTATTCGAGTGGGTGATTTTTATCACAACACAGATGTAATTTCTGCCAAACGAGGTGAATTAATATTGGCTCGACGCCCAACCGAAGAAGAAGCAAAATTTGTTACCCAGAATGACTATGGACCTTGTCCGCATTGCTTGGGGTTTATGTTAAAGAAACATCTATGGTATCATGTTAAAAAACATTGCACTGTTAAAAAAAGCAGAGATAGTGATGGGAATGATAGACATATTATTGCTGAAAGTGATGCTCTATTGAACAGTGCTTATGGTACACAATTATCGGCAGATTTTATTGCACACGTGTCATCCAAATTGCGGGAGGATGAAATTGGAAAATATTGCCGGAATGATATACTAATACTAAGATTTGGCGCTATGCAGTTTGAAAAGTATGGAATAACCCAATGCGAACTGATCAGGCAAACTATGAGACAGTTAGCTCGATTTACTTTAAAATTACATGAAATTGACAAGAGCAAAGGAAGTTTATCAGATTTTCTTGTACCAGAAAAATTTGACTCAATAATTCATGCTACAAAATCTTTATGTGTGACACACCAGAATTTAGTTCGCAGGCCTGAATTTAAGACACCTTCGCTAGCTTTAAAAATTGGATATGCTTTAAAAAAATGTGCTGTCATAAACCAAGGAAGCTGTTTGAGATCAGGTAATCTCTCAAAATACAAAATCTTAAAGGGTTTTTTAACATTAATGAAAGCCGAGTGGTGTACCAGAATATCATCTAACGCATTAGCAACATTGTATACAAGAAAGTTCAGTGCAACTCAGCTGTTACCTCTGACAAGCGACCTGCTTAAACTTAGCCAGCATATGGACGATGAAATTGTTAAACTGCGAGAATCTCTTTTAAGCAGTCCTTCAATTAAGCAGTGGTCACTGCTAGCTTGTGTGACACTTAGTAAAGTAATTGTTTTTAATAAGAGGAGATCTGGGGAAGCATCTCGTATGACACTTTGTGACTATAAGTCCAGGCCCAAATGGTCTGAACAGTGTACCGATGAACTCAAGGATTCACTTTCTGACTTCGAGAAGAAGTTGGCAAATAGACTCACTATAGTTGAAATTGTCGGTAAACGCGGCAGAAAAGTGCCTGTACTGTTGACTGAAGATACAAAAATGTCAATTGACAACCTTAATCAGACAAGAGGTGAGGTTGGTATTTTAAAAGAAAATCCTTTTGTGTTTGCTCGTACTGGAAATTCAATTGCAAACATGAGAGGACATGATTGTCTTAAAAAAACGTGCTCTGAAGCTTTCTTAGAAAATGCAGAAAATATTACCAGTACGAAATTGAGAAAATACATAGCAACGGTCTGCCAGGTATTCAACTTATCAGAAACCGACTACGATTGGCTTGCTAGGCATCTTGGGCATGACATCAGGACACACCGTGAGTTTTACAGGCTACACGAAAGTGCTGTTGAGCTAAGCAAAGTTAGCCGTTTACTAATCGCCGTAGATACGGGGAAAGTAAATGAATTTGCAGGAAAAAGATTGGAAGAAATCAATTTTGAAGGTAATCTATTCTCGCTTCTATATCAAGTAAAGGTGTTTGCACTTTGGTTTCTTTCAGATATGCCAATAGTAGAAGAGGAAAGTGAAATTGAAGAGGAAGAGGATGACAATGAAAAAATGGAAGCTTTTATAGAAAATGAGAATGTGCAACAAAAAGGTAAATTATAACGAGATATAAAAATGATATTGATTCCTCTAGTATTTATACTATTTTAAAGTTCCACAGTGCTGTTTTCTACAAACATGTACAATAACCACTTGTAATTTTTTGCACCATTGCCATACGCCAACAAAAACATAACCATCAGTGGACCAAGAGTATTTTTTTATTGTCATCACTAATTATTTTTGGTGTAAAACTAGTTTTCGCACTGACACTTTAGTAAACAAGCTCTTTATTAGCGAATTTTTATAAAAATAATTTGCTATAAGTTACAATTTTTAGATATTATGTTTTATTTTTGTGTTATCTCTGTGATATATATATATATATATATATATATATATATATATATATATATATATATATATATATATATATATATATATATACTATATGTATGTATGTATGTAGATACATACATACATATACATATCTAGCGGTAAAAAGATAATCAACTCATTTTGATCAAAGTTGGCAAGTGTCATTCTTTTGTAACTAGTTTGGATGGGTTCGTTAATTCAATGTATGCATGAGTTTTTTACAAATGAATTTTGTATCTGAAAGCAAAATAAAAGTCTGGACGCAGCAAGTGCGTTATGGTAGTGAATTTTCATAAAAATGTTTTTAATTGGTAGGTAACTTACCTATAAGGATGTAAACCCGCGTACGTAATTGTCCTTACTTTGTTAATTCCGGAGATAAAATTTTTTTCGAAAGAAAACACAAAATTTTCCGGGAAAACCTGGACCGATTTTCCTGGCTAACGAACTTATCCAAGCCATTTGCAAAATGAAGGTATTCGCCAAATTTTATCAAAATCGGATCATTATTTTTTGAGATCGGTGTGATACCTATATATATATATATATATATATATATATATATATATATATATATATATATATATATATATATATATATATATATATATATATATATATATATATATATATATATATATATATATATATATATATAAACACGGATCTGCTCATTAGTGAATTTTTTAAAGAAAATTCACTAAAGGGTATTTTAATAAGAGGTACATAATATGTTGACTTATAGAAGCTTTAACATTTACCAAAATTGAAGTTTGTTAAAATTTGACTGATTTTTTGAGGCACTTATGTTGGCTTTTTGTGATTGCAGATATTAATTTAACAATGTTTCCTTTTGCTTTCTTTTTTATTGAAAGCTACATTTATGAACAAAAATTCTACTGTTGGGTCTAGCTTTATTATACTGGGATATTTAAGGTGTTTAACGGAATATTATAGCCCCAAAACACAGATATAGTTTTGTTTACAGTTTGGTAACATTTACTTTTTTTTGCGTCAGCGAAGTAACACGTCATCATTTTGCATTTAACAAGTTTGCATTGTAAACATTGTAACAGTGTAAATATAAATGTATTTACTTATGTTTGTCAGTAATCAATCAGTATTGTTTCAGAAAATGTACCATGCACATCTGCTTATATAAACAAACAAAGTCGCCGACGTCCATGGTCTCCCGAAGAGAAGGAAGCTGTCTTGAAGTGTTTCAGAAATTCGATAATAAGAAGGGTGGTACCGGGGAAAGCGGACTGTGAAAAGTGTATTAACGACCATACTGTCTTGTCAGCAAGGAGTTGGACTGACGTTAAATTTTGCGTCAAGAACCATTTGGACAAAATAAAAAGACTAAAATAAACTAACATTTGTATAAAAAATTAAGATGAAATAAAGTGTTGTGAATTCACTTAATTGTTTTTTTAAAGTAATTATTACATAAAATATTGAGTAACTGTAAATGTACTAGTTTTATTACTATATTGTTTGTTTTCAAAATGAATAAGCGAATAATAAATATGTAATATGGAAACTTTAACAGTAACTGTTTTCAAAATGAATAAGCGAATAATAAATATGTAATATGGAAACTTTAACAGTAACTGTAAGTTGTAAATATTAATATTTAAAGAATGCTGTCTTACTTAAACAGAAGCCTCTTCAGCATTTTAATGTTTTTCAAAGAATGTAGACCGCTCGGGCTATCCTATTTGATAAACAGTTAGAGTAAATGTCAAGCTTTCTCTATTTACGAAATCTCGGAACAAGCGGTGAAGACATGACTGAGGTTTAGATATTTTAAGGGCTTAAGCCACGACTAAACCTATGATGTGTGTACAGCGAATTTTCCCAGATCTCGCTAATAGAGAAATCTCGTATTTGTTTATTTTTTTTTCGTTATAAGCATGGACTAAGGCCCGAAAAAGTTAATGCAAATATGTACCCAAAAGGTAACTTTATCAACCAATTTTGAGTAAACTCGAACCAATATCCGAGGTCAGTTTCAGACTTTAAAATTTTTTTGGGAGGAGGGTCGTGTCCATGGGACACTGGAACGGCGGTTTTACGGCCACTCCGAAAGGCGGAACGTGCAGACATTTAACTTTCTCAGTTAATGTTAATTTTACATTATGTAATCATGGTTTGTGATGCTTCTACGCCACGTACAGACTTCCGATTTTTTGAAAATGCTATATCCGAAACTCGTCAATTTATTTTCACGAAAGTTAACTCTCATATTGCCATTGAACTAAAGATGCAATGTTCCAAAATTCAGTTGTGTAGAATTATTGTAATCCAACTTTCTGGAATTAAATGCAACAGAATTTAGAAAATATCTCTAAATATATTCCTTATTAGAAAAGGACATTACCGTGAGATATAAAGTTTATATGAGAAAGAAAAGATGTTTTTATTAAATAATTTAATTGTTTACATTGGTGTTTGTAGTCGACAGAATGTGTCATGAATGACATTAAACTGGTAGGAAACATTGAGATGCCTTGTAGTGAATTGTTTATAAAATCAGCTACTTGAATTTCACATACCTATGTGTGTGCAGAGAAAGGGAAACATTGGAAGGTTATCCATTATCCGCACACTAAATTTAAGATAAATAGTACGTTCAAACATGATGATCAAAAATGATATTCTTAGAAGGTAAGGTCAAACTTATAGAAATTCGCTATTTTTAGCGCAGTTGTGGCTTTCCGACTACAATTTTTTTTTCATTACAAATCAGGTAAAAGATCATGCAGTAAGTGCGCCATGGTAGTGAGTTTTCATTAAACGCTTCAAATTTTAATAACTCAATTTGCTATTAACCTCGAAACTTTAATTTTGGTATATAGTTAAATGTCTTTTCAGAACGTGTACCAAATTTCATCAGAGCTGTAATTTTGTTGTTGTTGAAAAACTAGTTAGATTTGGCTGGCTAACGAACTCATCAAAGCCGTTCTGTAATAAAAAGAAGACGCGTGCGAAGTTTCATCCAAATCTGTTAATATTTTTTCTTTAGGGCTAATATGCTAAAAAAGTTCTAAAACAAAAATATTTTTTTTACCAGAAATGCAACAAATGGGTTATTATAAGTAAATAGGCTACTTTATGTTATCTCTGGTTGTCAAATTTTTAGAGATATCTCAGCTATCGTAAAACGGCCAAGAATCAATGTTTTGTATAAATTTGCACTAAAATTAAACAATTCACTTGAAACCACAAACAAATATACGTTCTTATTGAAACAGCTCCGTTTGGAAAGCTTTGTCAGATAAATATATATATATATATATATATATATATATATATATATATATATATATATATATATATATATATATATATATATATATATATATATATATATATATATATATATATATGTATGTATCCAGCAAACAAAAAAACTGGATCTAAATAAAAAAAGATTGACTGCAAAATGTGTCCAACCTGTCAAAAATTGCATAAAAAGGCTGTGTAATCTCCATATAAGCCTTCCACCAAACAAATAATATTTGACCTTTAGAAATTAATATTATATTACACTTATCATGTAGACAAATAATGTTTTACAAACATGATACTTTTGTTTCTATATTGTTCATCATTCAGATAGTGTTATAATTATTCAAATTTAATTAACTACATACTTGTGTATTTCTTCTAAAACAACGAGGATATGTTGATATAATATTTGGTACATACGTATGTTGTCTCATCTATAAAGAGTATTACATAACCATTTTTTAGGTTAATAAATTTTAATCCATTTTTATGAAAACTCGCTATCATAACACACTTGCTGCGATTGGACTTTTAAAATTTTATTTACCTTAATTTCAATTTTTAAGATGCACGGTTGTTATAAAAATTCGCTATCGTAACGAACCTGCTGCACAAGGACTTTTTATTCAATTTGGAACACTTACTTAATCTGCTGTTGTTTGCCACATAGCAACCACCGTGATTAGGTAATTTTAATCATTTGCTTCAAAACGTTCTTTGTCACTTATTTATTAGTAGTCGAGTCAAAATTAAGGCATAAATATGTGTCAAATGCGTGTCAACATTAATTTAGTTTCACAGTAATAGCTGTTACCTTACCAACAACGCAATGCAGCTAATTAGATAGAATAATTAATCTATCGAGCTAGAAACTTGATAAGCGTTTTATTACGCTAAAAAAATAGGTTCCGCCCTCAGTTAAAATAAATGCATTATTGTTAATTTTTTTTTTAAAACTAAAGTAACAACAGTTTCGACGAAAAATTATTTGGACGTTACAAAACAATAAATAAATTACATGTTGCTTAATTGCTTAAAATCCTTTTTCATTTAGGAAATTAAATAAATAAGAAGCCTCGTAAAAGTATTCATTGAAACGAAACAACAATTCAATTTTTAATATTTTACGCATGTGCTTTAAAAATCACGTAAATGTAATTGTTCATTATTATTACAATTAATATTTATTGTTAAAATTACAGTCAATAATTAAATAATAAACTATAATCAATCCTCACCTAAGCATATAATACGCAGGGACCAATGAAAGTAAATTTGACAACAGCGCTTTTACACAAAAGCTTGTAACCTAATAATTGTGACTACCTAGTTACACAAAATTCATGTTATCAAATAATTGTGACGTCCCATTTACACAGTTCATGTCTTGTAATTAATGTGGCACAGATGTCACAATTGAAAACTGGTTGTAGATTTCTTCCTACGGAGGGTAAAAGAAAATTACCAACATTTACGTAATCTGCATCAGATGGCGCTGCCCATGGCATACATTTAAACGAAAGTGCCACAACTGAGGCTTATTCATGATATGCCACAAATATTACAAGGCGTGTAATTGTGTGTGTGTGTGTGTGTGTGTGTGTGTGTGTGTGTGTGTGTGTGTGTGTGTGTGTGTGTGTGTGTGTGTGTGTGTGTGTGTGTGTGTGTGTGTGTGTGTGTGTGTGTGTGTGTGTGTGTGTGTGTGTGTGTGTGTGTGTGTGTGTGTGTGTGTGTGTGTGTGTGTGTGTGTGTGTGTGTGTGTGTGTGTGTGTGTGTGTGTGTGTGTGTGTGTGTGTGTGTGTGTGTGTGTGTGTGTGTGTGTGTGTGTGTGTGTGTGTGTGTGTGTGTGTGTGTGTGTGTGTGTGTGTGTGTGTGTGTGTGTGTGTGTGTGTGTGTGTGTGTGTGTGTGTGTGTGTGTGTGTGTGTGTGTGTGTGTGTGTGTGTGTGTGTGTGTGTGTGTGTGTGTGTGTGTGTGTGTGTGTGTGTGTGTGTGTGTGTGTGTGTGTGTGTGTGTGTGTGTGTGTGTGTGTGTGTGTGTGTGTGTGTGTGTGTGTGTGTGTGTGTGTGTGTGTGTGTGTGTGTGTGTGTGTGTGTGTGTGTGTGTGTGTGTGTGTGTGTGTGTGTGTGTGTGTGTGTGTGTGTGTGTGTGTGTGTGTGTGTGTGTGTGTGTGTGTGTGTGTGTGTGTGTGTGTGTGTGTGTGTGTGTGTGTGTGTGTGTGTGTGTGTGTGTGTGTGTGTGTGTGTGTGTGTGTGTGTGTGTGTGTGTGTGTGTGTGTGTGTGTGTGTGTGTGTGTGTGTGTGTGTGTGTGTGTGTGTGTGTGTGTGTGTGTGTGTGTGTGTGTGTGTGTGTGTGTGTGTGTGTGTGTGTGTGTGTGTGTGTGTGTGTGTGTGTGTGTGTGTGTGTGTGTGTGTGTGTGTGTGTGTGTGTGTGTGTGTGTGTGTGTGTGTGTGTGTGTGTGTGTGTGTGTGTGTGTGTGTGTGTGTGTGTGTGTGTGTGTGTGTGTGTGTGTGTGTGTGTGTGTGTGTGTGTGTGTGTGTGTGTGTGTGTGTGTGTGTGTGTGTGTGTGTGTGTGTGTGTGTGTGTGTGTGTGTGTGTGTGTGTGTGTGTGTGTGTGTGTGTGTGTGTGTGTGTGTGTGTGTGTGTGTGTGTGTGTGTGTGTGTGTGTGTGTGTGTGTGTGTGTGTGTGTGTGTGTGTGTGTGTGTGTGTGTGTGTGTGTGTGTGTGTGTGTGTGTGTGTGTGTGTGTGTGTGTGTGTGTGTGTGTGTGTGTGTGTGTGTGTGTGTGTGTGTGTGTGTGTGTGTGTGTGTGTGTGTGTGTGTGTGTGTGTGTGTGTGTGTGTGTGTGTGTGTGTGTGTGTGTGTGTGTGTGTGTGTGTGTGTGTGTGTGTGTGTGTGTGTGTGTGTGTGTGTGTGTGTGTGTGTGTGTGTGTGTGTGTGTGTGTGTGTGTGTGTGTGTGTGTGTGTGTGTGTGTGTGTGTGTGTGTTTCAATATCCTTATGGCACTTTGTGTGTGCATAAAGCTGTGGTCTGGCACCGTCCAGAATTACGGCACCATACACACGATGCCATAAGGAAATTGGCTACAAATGTCGACCAGATAGAGTTTTGTGTTCGATTTTCAAATTTTTTTACTTCACACAATACTCTGTCTCTTCCAAGAGGCCAAACGTGACGTTAATGCCAATTACTTCAGAATAAATTCAGTCGTGTGTATGTTGCCATAATACTTGTCTTTGATGTGTGTTCACACAGTCATATTTGTGGCATCTAAATTGTGTCTGTGTGGTGGCGCCCCCTACAAATAATGTTAACTAAGGTTGCTGCGTTGCGATATCTCAGTATTTGTATGCTGCACGCTATTATACTGATATAGGCGAATAACTATTGACAAACCTCGCTCGCTCATTTCGACTTGTGTATTACGTCATTCTAACCTTGAGCGCGTCTAGAGCAGGTATGGAGATAGGGCTACTCGGGTTTTTATTTATTGTTTCTTACAAGAGCGTGAATATTAGAAGTGTCTGCATATGTAAAGACAAACGGCCACATAATAATATCGGTTTAGGAAAATATGAGTAGTCAGGCCAATAAACCGAAATAATAAATCTTATTCAGTAAAAACACGAGTGTCTATTTCTGGCAAATGTGTGATTTTTATTATCCAGGTGTATAGTTATTATCAAATTTATATAATGTGAGCGTTAAAATGTAAAACAATTAAAATTAAATTAAAAGAAATATAGTTGTTTGGAAAAATCCTCAAACGGATTAATTTTATTAAAAAAAATGCATAATATTCTGCTAAATCATTTTCCGTTATTTAATTGTTCTAAAATGATGATGTCAAGGGATTTTCTTTTATATATAAAAACCCGCAATTTTCTTCGCTTTTTAGAAAGATCATTGGATTATCTAAATGACAACATTAAAAAATGGCGCAGCAAGTGCCTTATGGTAGCGATTTTTTAAAGAAATAATCCAAATTACGAAAAATAACAAAGTAACTTTTGTCGGAAATACAAATTTGTTTTGAAACTTATCCAAGTGATTACCGAAATGTATAAATTTGGCAGGTAAATAGCTTATAGTTAATTAAAAAAACCGATACAAAAAGCAAAATCACTCCAAATGACCACAAAAATAATAACAAAAAGTTATGCGCTAGATGCGTCTTTCGACAACGAAGTTCTCTTCATCAGTAGTTGTCGCTAAGTTAAAATTAATTTAGCGACGGTAGTTTAACGACAGCTACTGATGAAGACAACTTCGGTCTCGAAATACGTATCTAGCCCATAACTCTTTGTTATTATTTTTGTGGTCTTTTTGGGGTCAGAATCACCCCAAAAGACCACAAAAATAAGTTACGCGCTAGATATCTACGTATTTCGACATTCGACAACGAAGTTGTCTTCATTAGTAGTTGTCGCTAAACTAGTTTAGCGACAGTAGTTTAGCGACAGCTACTAATGAAGACAACTTCGTTGTCGAAATACGTATCTAGCGCATAACTCTTTGTTATCAATTCTGTGATCTTTTGGGGTTAGAATCACCATAAAAGACCACAAAAATAATAACAAAGTTATGTGCTAGATACGTATTTCGACAGCGAAGTTGTTTCATCAGTAACTGTCGCTAGTAGTTTAGCGACAACTACTAATGAAGACAACTTCGTTGTCGAAATACGTATCTAGCGCATAACTCTTCGTTATTATTTTTGTGGTCTTTTGGGGTGATTCTGCTTTTTGTTTCAGTTTCCAGCCACAGTGTCCACGTTCAATCTTTAAAAAAACCGATGTTGAATAATAACTCACTGTTATATTATTTCCGTTGTTTTGAGGTGATTCTGACTTCTGCTAAGTAAGTTTCTTTGCCAGCCCATTAGAACCAGTTTTTCTAGGATTTTTTTTACATCTTCCGGAAAATTGTTGTATTGTCGAAAATAAAAAAATGTTAACTAAAATTCTACACACAAGTTGCTTATGTAGAGACTAGTAGGTACACACCAAATGTGAAGTTTTTAGCTTCATAAAAAATAACAATTCAGAATAACTCATTAAAAATATTTGTTTATTCCAAATCGCCATAAAAATGCGAAAAAAACATTTTCAGAAAAAATCACTAAAATTTGCCTAAAAATATTTCTCACAAAAATTCACTAAAAAAAAGTTGTCTGCAAACACCAGATCCGGGATCACAAATCGGTCACCCACTACCAGTCTCCTCAAAAACATCCGTATGTAACATATCGTGAATTCAATGATCTGTATTCAAAAAAGCCGCTCTTTCCAATTGTACCGACAAAAGTAGGGGTTACCATTTGAAAAAAAAAATGACAATAACGCCATATCTGCGAAAGAGATGACGTTACAAAAAATTTTCGATGTGCACGTTTAAACTTATGTTCTACATATGTCTCAGAGAATTTTTTTTTGCCCCGTTAGGATTATATGGAATTTGTTCCATTCTATGCGGACTCACTGGATATATATTATTGACATTTATATATGTTAAACAATGTTTGAAAATTTCCTCAGAATTGGTAGTACATATATTTTCGAAAATGAAGAACATAAAAAAGATTGATTGAGTGCAGAAAGTGTTAATAACTTAGTTTGAGTTTGAGAAATAAATGCATTGGGTAGAGTTAAGGACATACAGATATATTAATGAAGCGAATTGACCATGTTTACAAGTGTCAATTATACCACCTACTTTGGATAAACCTATAGTAGATGTGATTTGGACAAGTTGTTACCTTTTTTTAACGTCGGCCTATTTCCGCGACTATGGCTAACCACCGACTCCAGGTAGCAGTTTCACCTCACTATCCTGGAAATGTTGCCAAACCCCTGCCTTTCTGTAAGGAGGGTAGGGATCTTTAACGTGCCCAGCATCGCATGGACACGGGACCGACGCTCTCCGAAGGGCGAACGTGCAGGCATCCGGCTTGCTCAAATTCAATGCCACAACCTGATGTTAATTGTACAGTATCTATTGAAAAAGTGAAAGGGTAACCCTGGGAATCGAACCCGGTACCCTTTGATTCAGAGGCACACGTGCTTATCACTGAACCACCGAGGCTCAAAGTTGTTACCTTATTCGTCAAAATGTTATAATGTACAATTATTTCGATTTCAAAAAATTATCAATCCATTTTGATGAAACTTGGCACGTGGGTTCCTTTCCTTAATAGCTTGGATGATTTCGTTAGCCAGCGCAATCAGAACAGTTCAAAAAATTAAAACCAAAAAAGTTGTATCTTGAAAAATAACAACGTTATTTAGATCAAATTTGGTATACATATTGCCCTGGTAGAGGGCAGTATACACCGAAATTAGAGATTCTAGACTGGTGGCAAATTGAGATTCAAATATAATGAAGCATTTAATAAAAATCTTTTAGAATTCGACCTGACCTCAGGCTTTTCTGAAATATGCGTTTCCTTAATATTAATTCATTTTATTCAAAATCTATGCTTGTTTGAGTAAATCACCAGATTTTTTCTCAATAGTACCTACAGTAAATCGTAGACATAATGAATGTGATAAAAACATATCCTCTACTTTAGACCTAAATCTCTCGACCCATAAGTTAATCGAAATTTTTTCAGATTCAAATTTTATTTACTAAAATGTATTACAGAGCTAATGGATTACCTGAAAAATGTGTACACAATGAGAATCTAGTGATAGATTCTATACAAAATAATTGTATTTAGTAAAAAATAAAAAAATAATTGTCTCAAAAAATAATCACACAGAAAGAGACATCTTCTCTGGCTTCACGAATCCTTGTTTTCTCATATGCAACCGGTTTCGTCCTTTACGGCATCATAAAATACAAAACTGGTTGCAGAGAAGAAAACGAGCATTTGTGAAGCCAGAGAAAAAGTTTCTACGACTGTATTTAGTATAAAACGGTTTCAATAAGTAAGGGGAAACAACATTCAATTAATCGAAAAATAAATTCTAATGAGATGAGTCAAACATACAGAAACACTACTGTTTGGACTAATTTTTAACGAGAATCTTGATAGTAAGGGTGTTTTAGATTTGATCTGGCCAAAGTATGACATATAACGTCTGTTAAAGTAAGACAAAACTGACTTGTACGTTTGGGCAGCAGCTTTTTGCATTTCTGTGTAATGATACTTGTTAGTCTGAAGTCTCTGGACGTGAAGGCAAAGTCTTCGGCTCCAAAATCGTAAACTAATGATACTCGTCAACCCATTTTACCAATAAATACTGCTACGATTTTTATAACTAACATGTGTTATACTATAGAAAATAAATATATGCTCACTGAAACAACTAAAACAATGAAATAATTGTTATATTTAGCATCAGAACAGTAAAAAGTCTGGACGCAGCAGGTGCTTTAGGGTAGTGAATTTTTATGGAAATGATCTGGCACCAAACATCTTTTAAAATTAAATGCATATAACCTTTTTTCCTTTTAACCTAGAAATATAATAATTTTAGCGTATACTTTACCTTTTATAACGTTAACCTACTTACAAAATCAGGTTACCATAGTTACCATTTGTTTTCGCAGATAAAAAAAATTCCGAAAGAAAACCCAACATTTCCCCGAAAAACCTGGTTCGATTTTCCTGGTTAACGAACTTATCCAAGCCATTAATAAAAGGAAGGTGCCTGTCAAATTTTATCAAAATCGGTCCATTATTTTTTGAGTTATCGATGTGATACACACACACACAGATATATATATATATATATATATATATATATATATATATATATATATATATATATATATATATATATATATATATATATATATATATATATATATATATATATATATATATATATATATATATATATATATATATATATATATATATATATATATGTATATAACTTTTATATATAAACATATAAATTGAAACTGACCCCGGATATAGGTTCTAGGGGTCCTAGTTCGCGGTCATTTAAAAAAAAATTCAAAATTAAAAAATCGAGATCTCTCCATTACTGAATTTCTTCTACGAAAATTCACTAAAAGTAAGCAAATTTTAATATTTATATACGGGCATAAGGTGTGCTTTAAAGTAGTGCTGAGGACAAAACACTTTTATATGGAGGCCGGCGTAACCGTTATTCGTTATACATAATAAATACATATTACAAAATTTTCCACTATCGATTCTACTATCTGCATTGGTAATAACAATAATAAATGGCACTGCATAAATAACACCCTGCCACCCAAGAACTCTGAGCAGCTTGTGCGTGGGGAGGCTACATAGAAAAGGCACACACCTAACACAGTGGCAGAAACTAGGTCCACCGACAATCGAACCCGGGTACTCCATGTAGCAGCCAAACACTCATTCCACTACACCACGGATGTGCATACGATATTTAGTGAATTTGAACTTCAGATAACTCAATTCATTGCATTCTTCCTAAACATTAATAATTTATTGACGGGACAAATATATGTACCTAGCCGTTTATATAGAACAATTACAAGGCAATACATGGTACATAACTGAAAACTACCTAATGTTAGGAACGCTAAGATGCCATAATTGATAACACACGCTAGTTTACACAAAATGCCAACTCTGACAACGTCGCAAAGCTAGTTCTGGCACCTTTGTGTAAAACTACACTTGGTCCCACATACTTGTGGCATTTTGTGTTTTTATTCACGAAACTATATATTTGTGACAGACATGCCATAATCATGTGTCAATTCATAACTAAAGAACTACGGTGTGTAACGCAACCAGAATTACATCAGTGCTTTCAGCTTGCCGTCCTCTATAAGCTCAGTATTCCAAATGCGATGGTACCGTAAATTAGGAAATAGATTGCGGTGCCGCAAGGATTTCCAAACATGTATGTATGTGTGTGTGTGTGTGTGTGTGTGTGTGTGTGTGTGTGTGTGTGTGTGTGTGTGTGTGTGTGTGTGTGTGTGTGTGTGTGTGTGTGTGTGTGTGTGTGTGTGTGTGTGTGTGTGTGTGTGTGTGTGTGTGTGTGTGTGTGTGTGTGTGTGTGTGTGTGTGTGTGTGTGTGTGTGTGTGTGTGTGTGTGTGTGTGTGTGTGTGTGTGTGTGTGTGTGTGTGTGTGTGTGTGTGTGTGTGTGTGTGTGTGTGTGTGTGTGTGTGTGTGTGTGTGTGTGTGTGTGTGTGTGTGTGTGTGTGTGTGTGTGTGTGTGTGTGTGTGTGTGTGTGTGTGTGTGTGTGTGTGTGTGTGTGTGTGTGTGTGTGTGTGTGTGTGTGTGTGTGTGTGTGTGTGTGTGTGTGTGTGTGTGTGTGTGTGTGTGTGTGTGTGTGTGTGTGTGTGTGTGTGTGTGTGTGTGTGTGTGTGTGTGTGTGTGTGTGTGTGTGTGTGTGTGTGTGTGTGTGTGTGTGTGTGTGTGTGTGTGTGTGTGTGTGTGTGTGTGTGTGTGTGTGTGTGTGTGTGTGTGTGTGTGTGTGTGTGTGTGTGTGTGTGTGTGTGTGTGTGTGTGTGTGTGTGTGTGTGTGTGTGTGTGTGTGTGTGTGTGTGTGTGTGTGTGTGTGTGTGTGTGTGTGTGTGTGTGTGTGTGTGTGTGTGTGTGTGTGTGTGTGTGTGTGTGTGTGTGTGTGTGTGTGTGTGTGTGTGTGTGTGTGTGTGTGTGTGTGTGTGTGTGTGTGTGTGTGTGTGTGTGTGTGTGTGTGTGTGTGTGTGTGTGTGTGTGTGTGTGTGTGTGTGTGTGTGTGTGTGTGTGTGTGTGTGTGTGTGTGTGTGTGTGTGTGTGTGTGTGTGTGTGTGTGTGTGTGTGTGTGTGTGTGTGTGTGTGTGTGTGTGTGTGTGTGTGTGTGTGTGTGTGTGTGTGTGTGTGTGTGTGTGTGTGTGTGTGTGTGTGTGTGTGTGTGTGTGTGTGTGTGTGTGTGTGTGTGTGTGTGTGTGTGTGTGTGTGTGTGTGTGTGTGTGTGTGTGTGTGTGTGTGTGTGTGTGTGTGTGTGTGTGTGTGTGTGTGTGTGTGTGTGTGTGTGTGTGTGTGTGTGTGTGTGTGTGTGTGTGTGTGTGTGTGTGTGTGTGTGTGTGTGTGTGTGTGTGTGTGTGTGTGTGTGTGTGTGTGTGTGTGTGTGTGTGTGTGTGTGTGTGTGTGTGTGTGTGTGTGTGTGTGTGTGTGTGTGTGTGTGTGTGTGTGTGTGTGTGTGTGTGTGTGTGTGTGTGTGTGTGTGTGTGTGTGTGTGTGTGTGTGTGTGTGTGTGTGTGTGTGTGTGTGTGTGTGTGTGTGTGTGTGTGTGTGTGTGTACGCATTAACATATATGTGGCAGACTCTGGCAAGTATAGTACCAGTTTGTGACGGTTCATCAATTTGTGACGGATTTTTTGGTCCGCCACAATTTTTATAGCTAAGAAACCGAATTACGAAGGTTAGTTTTGTACAAAAAACATAAAACTATGAGATCCGTTATAATTCGCTTACGGGATAGCAGTACTTACCTTGCTTAGATAACCATATTTGTGACAGTTTGAATAAAACTAGCAACAGCGCCCTCTGCATGAGTGTTTTTAAAATAAGCATTACCATATTTGTGGAAGATTTTTTAAACACAGACAACAAGTTTGTGGCGGATTTCTAAAAATAGAATCTGCAGTGTTGCCGATTGAATACTGGCTCTTTGGAATGGGAGCAGTTCGTTTGTTGTGTCTTGAGTACAATCTTGTATGACTAAAAGGTTCAAGCAGGTAGTTTCTTTTGTCATCATGGAATAATACGGATTATATTATACTGCTCCTAAGGCAAGATATCCACTAAATTTCATTAAAATAACTTTGTAATATACATGGTAAGGTCTCTCCCAAGGCAACATATGTAGTAAATAGCCATCAATAAAAGAGGCACTTGCCAAGTTTCATCACAATCGGTTAATTATTTTTTGAGTTATCAAATGGATACCTATATATATATATATATATATATATATATATATATATATATATATATATATATATATATATATATATATATATAGGTATCCATTTGATAACTCAAAAAATAATTAACCGATTGTGATGAAACTTGGCAAGTGCCTCTTTTATTGATGGCTATTTACTACATATGTTGCCTTGGGAGAGACCTTACCATGTATATTACAAAGTTCCTTTCTATTGGTGTTTTTTTAAAATAAAAATACACTAATACTTGACATTTGTTCGTTAAAACTCGAATAATATAACGTTTCATTAAAACAGATTTGTTATTTTCGGAGAAAAATTTTTTTTTCAAAGAAAACTCAAAATTTTCCCGGAAAACCATGTCCGATTATCCTGGATAACGAATTCATCCAAGCCATCAATAAAAGAGAGGCACTTGCCAAGTTTAATCAAAATCGGTTAATTATTTTTTGAGTTATCGGATGGATACCTATATATATATATTAATATAACGTGTTAGGGTTTGTTTATTAGAAAACTTTTAATTTCATCAAACAGCTGGTATTCTGTGCTGAAATCTTTAACGTGCCCAACATCCCATGGTACATGAGACTGACAGCTTAACGCCCGCACTTAAGGGCTGACCGTGCAGATGTTCAGATTGCTCAAACACAATGCCACAACCTCGGCTAATGTTAATTTACAGTATGTACTGAAAAATAATTTGGCGTTTCTACTGTGAGTTGAACGCGGGAGGCTTAGGCTTGAGCTATGTTGTTTATGTTTGCTGATTTTATTGTAAAGAAATACGAATCTGATTTATTGTACAAAGTAATGCAAACTAAAAGCTCGGTTTTTTGTTAGTTTTCGATATAAAAAACATAATCTTTTCAACGAGGCATTGGCTGTCCATCCGTCGGTTCTTCCGTCTGAATGTTACACCTATAGTGTCCACATTCATTGACATAGTATTTTACAGTTCACATACAGATGTACTTTCACACTTAGACCTAGGGGAAAGTAGTTTGATCTCCCTGTTGTCAAAACTACCCATTTTTTTTTTTTTTTTTTTTGTTCCCTCAGGGCTCGTCCGCGGCCTTGCCGCCCCGATAGCACCGCAACCCTTGGTTGATTGTGCATAAAAACTACCCATGTAACGGGAAGGGAATGCCAGAAAAAGAAACTTCCGTAAATAGTGAAACTAATAGTCCCTCCAAATTTAGAAAACTATGAATACTGGCTCTTTTGTAATGGGAGCAGTTCATTTGTTGTGTCTTGAGTATAATCATGTATGGCTAAAAGGTTCAAGCAGGTAGTTTCTTTTGTCATCATGGAATAATACCGAATATATTATACTGCTCAGGGTAGTGTTGTGTTTGTAATAAAACCTTTAAGGCAATATCTGTCTTTTATAATAAGAATATATATTTTATACTTATAAGATGTGCATTTTAATAATAAATCGAATGCCCATAAATTGAAAACAATACCGAGACGAAGCTTCATATATAAATAAATTTAAAAAGTTCGGGACGCAGCAAGTGCGTTATGGTAGTGAATTTTTATTAAATGCTTCAACCTTGAATAACTCAATTTTCTATAAACTTAGAAAGTTTAGTTTTGGTATGTAGTAAGGCCTTTCCTAAGGCAAGATATCCACTAAATTTTTTAAAAAAGCTTTGTAATATTCGGAGAAAATAATTTTTTCTTAAGAAAATTTAAAATTTGAATAACTCAATTTTCTATAAACTTAGAAAGTTGAATTTTGGTACATGGTAAGGTCTCTCCCAAGGCAACATATGTAGTAAATTTCATTAAAACAGATTTGTTATTTTCGAAGTAAAATTTTTTCTAAAGAAAACTCAAAATTTTCCCGGAAAACCATGTCCGATTATCCTGGATAGCGAACTCATCCAAGCCATCAATAAAAGAGAGGCACTTGCCGAGTTTAATCAAAATCGGTTAATTATTTTTTGAGTTATCGGATGGATACCTCTATATATATATATATATATATATATATATATATATATATATATATATATATATATATATATATATATATATATATATATATATATATATAAATTGAAACTGACCCCGGATATGGGTTCTAGGGGTCCTAGTTCGCGCTCCTTTGAAAAAAATTTTGCAAAGTCTCACCATCTATACCTCTCTATTAGTGATTTTTTTAAAATAAAAATTCACTAAACCTTGACATTTTTTCGTTAAAACTCGAATAATATAACGTTTTAGGGTTTGTTTATTAGAAAACTTTTTCATCAAACAGCTGTTATTCTGTGCTGAAATCTTTAACGTGCCCAACATCCCATGGTACATAGGACTGGCAGCTTAACGCCCGCACTTAAGCGCTGACCGTGCAGATGTTCAAATTGCTCAAACACAATGCCACAACCTCGACTAATGTTAATTTACAGTATGTACTGACAAATAATTTGGCGTGAGTTGAACGCGGGAGCCTTGGGCTTGAGCCCTGCTGTTTATGTTTGCTGATTTTATTGTAAATAAATACGAATCTGATTTATTGTACAAAGTAATGCCAATTAAAAGCTCGGTTTTTTGTCAGTTTTCGATTTAAAAAACAAAATCTTTTCAACGAGGCATTGGCTGTCCATCCGTCTGTTCTTCCGTCTGAATGTTACACCTGTAGTGTCCACATTCATTGACATAGTATTTTAGAGTTCACAGTTCACAGACAGATGTACTTCACACTTAGACATAGGGGAAAGTAGTTTGATCTTCCTGTTCTCAAAACTACCCATGTAACGGGAAGGGGATGCCAGAAATTGAAACTTCTGTAAATACTAAAACTAATTACCCTTGAAAGTTAAAAAGCTATGGACGCAGAATGTACGTTATGGTAATGAATTTTCATGAAAATAATCTGGCACCTAACATTTGTTTTAATTCAATGCTTAGGTTTAATTTTCTTTCTTGTAACGCAGAGCTCTAAATTTTGGTGTATAGTTTATTTTTATAACGTAAACCTATGTGCCAAATCTTGTCGCTATAGATTTGTTATTTTAAAATAAAATAAAATAAAATTCCGAAAGAAAAACCAATTTTTTCCTGAAAACCTGGTCCGATTTCCCTGGCTAACAAACTTATCCAAGCCACAGAAAGGTACCTGCCAAATTTCATCAAAATCTTCATCATTATCTTTAGAGTAATCGGTGTGATACATATACATATATATATATATATATATATATATATATATATATATATATATATATATATATATATATATATATATATATATATATATATATATATATATATATATATATATATAAGTATATACAGTGTGATGATAAAGTTTGGAACATGATTTATAAATGCGTTATTAAATTTTTTCAAGAGAAACGCTCGGACAGGTCAATTTCATCTATTCAATTTTCAACTTATGACATAAAAATTACATTTACGACACCTATTTCTGAACGGTGACGTCATTATAAGTTTTTTAAATTCAAGCATATTTTTTGCGGTTTTTGCATAGATCTGCTTACTACTTTCATGATGATGAAAACATCGGTACCTGACCACATTTTTTAAAATAGTGTTATTTACTTTAAAATTAGGAAACGTGAGTTTAATGGAAAAAATATTGAACCAAGGAAAACAAACAAAATCTAGCGCAAATGTTGAAATTGTTCTCCACCTACTATTTGACATTGACCGATACGAGTGCAAACACTTTGTATACTGCGCTAAAAAATGTCTGGACTAATTTGCTCCAGTTCAGCACGAATTCTTTGCTGTAGCTACTCCAAATTATTTGGTCTCTTGAAATAAACTTTCGATCTAAAATAACTCCATAGAAAAAATCCAAGGGAGTCAAGTCTGGGGATCGCGGTGGCCACACAATGGCTCCTCGACGGTCCATCCATCTTTCACGAAATGTGGCATCTCATGTGTTAAAAAATGATTTTGACTTTACTTTTTGTTCCACCTGTTAAATAGTTACATGACAACGTATCAAAAATCACAAAATCAAGTTTTCATTACTTTCTAAAACCTCATTATTCTAACGAAAACTCGTCCTAAATAAAAACGGTGAGAAATATTTCTTATTTCTTATTAAATTTACGTTTACATTTTTTAAAGTAAATAACGCAATTTCTTCAAAAAAATTGTCACGTCAGGTACTATTTTGTTTTCATCATCATTTAAGCAGGTCTATGGAAGAGCAAAAAAATATGATTGTCATTTTAAAAAAATGATGACGTCATCATTCAGAAATAGGTGACGTCATAAATGTAATTTTTACGACATAAGTTGGCAATTGAAAAGATAAAATTAACCTGTCCGTCTGTTTTTCTTGAAAAAATTAAATAACGTATTTATGAATTATGTTCCCAACTTTATCATCAGACTGTAATATATATATATATATATATATATATATATATATATATATATATATATATATATATATATATATCTTTCTTATGTTGTGGGGACAGTCCTCACAAGATTTTTATGTCTTTTGTGTATTATGAGGACAATTGGCGGTTTGTATAAAATGTGTCTTTTCTTTTTAATGTTTCTACACTCAAATATGTTTACATATTAACTTTAATACATTATGTTGTTAGCTCAATAGTTATAATTTCCCTTACACGTTAGCTTCCATCCAGGGCAATTAGTCTATTGCAGAATAAATATCCCAAGTACATTAGCAAAAAAATTACAGGCCTTAAACACGTGGTGAATTAAGTTCTATAGGCTCTACTCGGTTAAGAGTGGAACCTGTAATGGACACTGATAAGTACACTTGGAGAACCCAAATCACCATAACACATCTTTTTAAATACCTGACGATCTTTTCACTAACGAAGTTAGCACATCAGAGGATGAAAAACTTCTTTTCATCCTCTGCTGACGCTAACTTTTGTTAGTGAAACGATCGTCTGGTCTTTAAAAAGATGTGTTGTGGTGATTTTTGTTCTCCAATTGTACTTATTAGGCTCTAACATGTTGAATTCCTAATAAAAATATATATGAAACTCTTAATTCACTGTTGCCTATTTTGTATGCCTCAAATTGTCTAGCATTTTATAAGTTCGTTTATTTAGTATAATCAAAATATCTTAACAGCTGGTGTCATTATTATGATCATCTATAAAATGTCTTATAGTCAATCAAGTTAGCTCATATACTTTTTTTTTGTAATTGGTTAATACGCCTGTCATAAATAAATCTATAATGCACATACTTTGAAGAGTTTAAATTTATTTGTAAGATATTTGCAACTTACAAACTGTATTATATTTAATAAAAGTAACAAAATGTTATTTTTTTGTAAAGTGAAAGAATATAAACGCTACATTATATATTGTTGTAGTTCAGGTGGAAATACAGCAAGTACTAGGTGAAGACTGGAACATGTGATGAACACTAATAGGTTCACTTTGTAGATTCCAATTCACCACAACATATATTTCCGACCTGACGATCGTTTCATTAACAAAGTTATGGTCATCACAGTGATTAATAAACTAACCGATTAGTTGATTCATCCCTCTCTAACTTTGTTAGCGAAACGATCTCAGGTGAGAAAATATATTGTGGTGAATTGGGTTACCCAAAGTGTACTTACCTATTAATAAAGCTGTTATTATCTTATTATCTGACCAAACCTGAAGATCGTTTCGAACTAAGTTTGCGTCATCCGAGTGATTAATAAACTAACCACTTGTCTATCCATCACTCTGATGACACTAACTCTGTTAACAAAACGATCGTCAGGTCAGAAAAATATGTTGTGATAAATTGGGCTCTCCTAAGTGTACTTATTAATCAAGCAAATATCTTATTACATTTAATAACTTACGCGGCTTGCTCGACAGTAACTATATATAAATGCTGGGTATCCAAAAAAGTCTAGTGAATCTATCTCTTAAAAATTATTTAAAAAGTAAAAATTTTCTTTGGAGGTGATTATTCATTAAAAGTATAAACATGAATATTCTGTATAATATTATCTACTGCTTTCTTAAATTTTACATATTGAGATTTCAAGCTCATCTTCTTTTATATTTGACATTTCTAAAATTGACAATTTTAAAAGCAAATTTTTTATAATTTCTAAGACACGAAGTCAATTTTTAAACAGTCTATATCTTGGCTAAATAAGGACTTTAGAAACACTCAAACTTACAGAGTTAGCTAAAATATATTGATTTTGATAAAAAAGTAATCAGAAGATGTTTCTACACGAAGCGCTAAGTTTATATTACATAAAATAGTTGTCATTATCTCTCTCACAAACAAAAACTTTTTGCAGCAGACTATATATTTCGTCACACTTAAATTGCTCGAAAGGCGTAACATTTGACATCTGATGTTGAAGGCACACAATGTCTTACATTGGCGCATTGACCCTTCATCAGGAAAAAAGGCTTAACTGAATTATTTCCATAAGTTAGCTCTTATGCGTTATTTCTAATTACCCACTCATTAAAAATACTCCCATTGATATACAACTCTCTGTCTAGCTGATATTTGCTATCCAATTCATTATTTTAAATAGAACAATATAGGTAATGCATTTTTAGATTTTACTAAACATTTTAAGAGACTTGTAGGACAGAGAAATGATTAAAATTGGCGGTTTTTAAGTCATTTAAGTTTTAATGGTATTTTTAGAGTCATTTTTTTAAGACAATCTTATGGCCACTCAAAAGAAAATATATCTAATAAAGAATTGTGTTGCATAAAGTAATTTGTAGATTATAGGTTAATTTAGAAGCTTAAAATGTCAGTTATTGCATTAATATTACCGGGTGAAATCACTTAGCTAAAACTTAGTAAAAATGTAATAATATTGAAGATACACTCTGTATGATCAAGTTAATTTTAGAGTGCTGTTTCCTAGAGTACTTTTTTGGTCGGTGTGTTAGCCTTTTAGTTTAAAGGCTTGTGGCCCTAGGGATTACATCGTGGGTAAAACACTAAGGTTCATCAAAACCGTGTATGAGACCGAATTATTATTTGTTACAAATTGGTTGAATTTTGGAAAGTGTATTTGTTATATTGTCAAATATTTGTAATTAAAATGCACCCGATAATAAGTTATTGTTCTCATTTGATATGAATCGGCATCATTATTTGAACAAAAACTTGCATGCCCAATATAAGTATTTATCACCAAAAAATTATCATAATGTTACCTTAAGGTAAGTGGTCTTATTATTGGCGTTAATTTAAGTTTTACTTTAAGGGTTGGGCCAGTTATATGCCTTTTTGTTGCAATAAATACCACAGGATATATGGTTTATTATTTTATTTAATGTAAAAAAGTAAACAATTTGCTGTATTGTCTGGTGGAACGTAAACTTAATATATTACGAAAACACAATAATTGTAAAATTTTAAATTAAGTGTCCAGAAAAACTGCGACAGATGTCCAAATTTAAATAACTCAATTTTCTATAAACTTATAAAGTTGAATTTTGGTGCGTAGTAAGGTCTCTCCCAAGGCAACATATTCGTTAAATTTCATTAAAACAGCTTTGTAATTGTCGGGGAAAAATTTTTTTTCTAAAGAAAACTCAACATTTTCCCGGAAAACCCTGTCCGATTTTCCTGGATAACGAACTCATCCAAGCCATTAATAAAAGAAAGGCACTTGCCGAGTTTCATCGAAATCGGTTAATTATTTTTTGAGTTATCAGACGGATATATATATATATATATATATATATATATATATATATATATATATATATATATATATATATATATATATATATATATATATATATATATATATATATATATATATATATATATATATATATATAATTGAAACTGGCCCCGGATATGGTTTCTAGAGGTCCTAGTTAGCGCTCATTTGAAAAATTTTTTGCAAAGTCTCACCATCGATACCTCTCTATTAGTGATTTTTTTAAATAAAAATTCACTAATAATAAATGCATGCATTTTAAAAACAACTGGTATCTGATTATTTTAATTCAGCTTTACATTACTATATTATATTAGATAATTCCAACAAAACTTAAGTATTTGGATACACTATTGTTTATATAGTAAGGAATGAAATAAATATTTTATTTGAAAGAGTTAATTTTTATTTCTGTTTGCCGTATGTCATCTGGGTGCCATGGAAATGGAACTGTTCATATTTATTTTGTTTCTCTGTAGTGACTCATTTTAAAAGGAGGCTGACTTCAGGGAATGTGGTAAATGCAAACAGATGTTTTCAAAGTCATTGTATATCCTGTATCTACCTGTTTGACCATATGTACCTGTTGTTTAAGGTGTATCAAATTATCGATTCCCTAAAGAAAGTTAAACCGTCTTCAAAGAAGCGCTATACGAGAAATAATTATAAATATTGATTTTAAATATACCAATAGCTGTAGCTCAAATATAATTTTATACACTAACTAGAAAATATGTAATATGAAATTATGAACCGGTGTCTTATTCTTAAACCAATTTTTAAGGAATGCATTTTTCATTTATAGTTTAGTTCTAATTTGGTTATAGTCAACCCCTTCATTGTAACCTATTATTCATTAAGGAGTTGAATATAAATTTGCAGGCTATTCGTCTTTAACATATTTACAGATAATTAGAAATTTATTTTGTGTGGAAAATGAGTAAACCGACGTTAGGTCCTCTAACCACAAAAAATCACAGGTTCTAATAATTTTGGTTTGTTGCATATCCTAAATAGCACAATTAAGTATAAACAGGAAAACCTCTTTGGGATTTTTTTTAAATTAAAATTGAGTGTCATTGTCTAATTAAATGATTCAGTTAACAACGAGATTTTGTATTTTTGCTTGTTGCATTCTCTGAACAATGACCAATGACTATTTGGTAAGGAAATGCCACTGTCAGGTCAGGTCAAAATTGTGACTCTTCAATCTTAATTTTCCTTATTTAGTAAAAGGCAATAAACCGACTACAGGAACAACTTAATGTTACCACCCCAGGATTATCTGAACATAATAACGTCAAAACCCTACGCGTTTGCCCAATAATAGATCAATAAAAAGTCACCCTGCTTATTAAATTCATCCTTTTTTAAAGCTGGTTGAAGAAGATTCAACGTGTTATTTTGTTATAGATTTATTTTGCAAAGAAGTTAGTACACTTGTTACCGATATCATAAACCTGAAGTAATAAATCCTTGTTTAAAAGAGTCTCTGTCAAGATTATTTTTTAAGCAATTCAATTAAATATAAATTTATACCCAGAGACAAATATTTTTAGCCTCCAAAAAGCTGCACTCACTGATTAAAGCTGTATAAATTTGTACAAGGTATACTTTTATACACTTTTATACGTCCCCGAAAAGCGGCAAATGCGTATATATATATATATATATATATATATATATATATATATATATATATATATATATATATATATATATATATATATATATATATATATATATATATTTGTGTCTATGCGGAAGTAGCTGGACCTTTCTCTCTTGGGATTTATATATGTTTATAAGGAAGTAGCTGGACATTTCAGCCATAAAAATTGATATGTCCAAAAGGAAGTAGCTGGACCTAACCTCACAGTGTTGCCGCACTTTTTAGTAGGATATATAAAAGTTTTCTGGTTAGTTTTATGTTGTACGCTTAAACAGGTAGCATTACGGTTTTAAGGTCTGCGTGCTAGTATACAAAGATGATATGTTTTAATTAATACATTATTTATTCTCTTTACCTTGACAGTTTTACAGTGAAGCACTTCGTGAATAATATTAAAATTATAAAAAGTGACTACAAATTATTTTTAAATTATTTGCCTACATAAATTATCACACCGGTGTGATAAAGCAGAAAAATGATAAAAGACAAATTTTGTGTTTATTGTGTAATTTTTTACCAGTTATTTTAAATTAACTAAATTGTGTATAAAAATGTATTTATGACACACACTAAAAGCACACGTGTTTTATCTCAAAATGTAGTACATTGAGTTCCTAGAAACCAAAATTATTGTAATTAGTTCTGGATCTGGATCTGAATACATTGCATGTGATCTGTTTTCATAATGGAAGTAACATAATTCAAACTCTTAACAAAACTATGATGACCAAAGCTTTTGCATAAGTTACATATGAAACACAATTCTTGTGTTATGGTTTGAATTGAACGTGAGAAATCAGTGAAAATAGTTGTCGTAAATAAATAGAAAATGCAGAAAAAGTGGAGAACTCAGGAATTTAGTAGAAGAAAATTTGTACAAAGTAGGCAAATTTGTAAAATGTTATATAAATAGTCATTGATGTATTTTTATGTTATTTTATTTTAATATAGCTAAAAAGAAATATGTATCATATTGTCTGTCTTTTTTCGTGCTACTAGAAATGTAAGGTTTTAGAGACTGGGGAGTTCGTTTGTTTAACATGGGACAATTTTCAATCAGAAGTTCACATTCACCTATCGAGGGGTTGCTTCCGTTCTTTAAATGTCTTCCAATGGTCTCCTTAACTGCTTCTCTTTGAGAAGAACTCCATCTTGGTCGTGCTGCTGTGAAACAATAATCATAGAAATTAGCTTTGTACAATGGGTGACGATTGGAACCTGTGATGAGCACTGATAAGTACAATTTGGAGAACCCAATTCATCACAATACAGTTTTTTGACCCGAAGATCGTTTCGCTAACAATGTTAGCGTAATTAAGGGGATGATGTTTATTCAAATCTTAAAAATTAAAAAATTACTTTAAGGAAAACGCAGAAATTGAAGACATTATTCCTTTACCTAGAGGAAAACAGTAGCATATTGTTTATGCTAAGCTTATAGTAAGAAGTGCAACAGTGATAGAGTGTATACTGCGGAAGCTACTTTTAACGGGTGTTTCATAATCATTGTTTATTGTTAACTTAAAATACTTGATATTTAAATTTCCGTACAGGTTAACGAAAATGCAGCAAACAAAAAGCTTTTCCTTTGCCTAGAGAATAACCATGTTATATGTTATATTTTCTAAATTTTATCGAATTATTGATCTATTGATGTAATTGTTTTCAATTTTTGATCATTTTAAATGTTTTACCATAGAATATAAATTTTTGCAAATTAAATTTTATGCACCCCATAAAATCCCATCTAACAGGGGAGGAGTCATCCAACACGATAATATGTATTTTATAATACAAAATGCAACGATGACACTTCCCACACATTACATTATAGTCTCGGCTCCCATAATGCCTTTTTTGGAGTGTCTTGGTTCCGAGATTATAAATATATGTACTTACATTATTTAACTGTTATAGTAGCCTCATAATAAACGTTTAGTTAACGCACATCGTCTAGTGGGCAGTATCCAACCCCCTTGCTCCGTAATTGCTTAAGAAACCTTTTAAGAAAATTCGGACATAAAATGTTTTCTAACCACAAAGTCATTTGATTAACGAGTACACCAACAAAACATATTGTAGGCTTTGTCTAAAGAAAGCACTGGTAATGTAAAACTTACAACTATTTAGTCTGCCTAAGAAATGAAACTTGTTTTAAAAATTTTCTGCCAAAGTTTATTCTCAAAAAATATTCCGACCGAAATTTATAAATCGACATGGTGTCTAAATTAATAAGTCAGTCAAACTGATCCTGGACTATTTTCAGTAATTATAGTAGATGTTGGGGCGTAACGTACTTAAAGGATTATTATTACTATTTTTTTTAATTTTTCAACAACACACCACGAGGGCTTACGGCCTAAATACTATCGTGCCGTGGGTGTCGAGAAGGAGGAAAGAGGCAACTTGTTAATTCTGGACTTGAAGGTTTGGAGGTTCGGGGGAGAAGGAAAAACATGTGCCGGCAAGGAATTTCACAACTTGGAAGTCCTCGTGGCAAAAGAGGGGACATAACAAGATGTTCTATATCTGGTGACCTGGACAGTAAAAGGGTGCATTCGCTCTATTTCCCTGGTAGATCTATTGGGGGCAGCAGGTGGAGGAACTATGGAAGACAGATCATCTGAGCAGTACCCGTGCAGATATATATAAAAGAGAGAGAGGTCACCAACGGCACGTCGGTGGGCAAGGGATGGCAGCTTTTGGGTGAGGGTAGGGTCACCGATGAGGCGTATAGCTCTCTTCTGAATGGAGTCCAGAATAGCGAGTGTAAAAGCGGCAGCGGCACCCCAGATGTGGAAGCAGTATTCGAGGTTTGGCCTTATTTGTAAACTATATAAGGTATAGAGATTATCTGGTGAAAAGTATTTGCGAGCCCAGACGAGGAAACCTAATTTCTTAGCAGCCACTTATGCAATTGATGTGACATGTTGGTGCCAATTGAGATTTCGATCCAGAGATATGCCAACAAGTGTAAAGGTCTCATTACTTTGAATAACTTGGTTGTTCATTGTGTTGGGCTGGTGCATCTCTTATGAGATAGAAAGCAAGACTGAGATTTGGTGGAGTTGAATTGTACAAGATTTCTACTTCCCCAGTCTAATATTTTTTGAAGATCCACAGAGGCAGTACCCTCCATGAGTCTGCGTTCCTCATCTAATTGAGCTAAAGAGACAGGCTTAGAATATTGTATATTTGAGAGGAGGGTGCTGTCGTCCGCGTAACTGTGAACTGGGTTAGATGTGCTAGAGAGGAGGTCATTGATGTGGAGAAGAAACAAAGTAGGGGCTCAAGCTGAACCTTGAGGGACTTCTGCATTAATTGGATACAGTTTAGGGGAATGGCCATCCACGACAACAGAAATGCTCCGGTTGGAGAGGAAATTTGCTGTCCAGGTACATAGTTTTTGTGGTAGGCCATAGACCGGGGGTTTATTAAGCAGCGCTGCGTGCCAAAACTGGTCGAATGCTTTGGATATGTCTAGAGCGACAATCTGGCATTCACCGTGTAGTTTCATAGACTTGTTCCAATAATGGATGACAAAGAAAAGGAGGTCGGAAGTTGATCTGCGCTGACGGAATCCATACTGCCTGTCGTGGATGAGACTGCGTTTTTCAAGAAATTTTAGTAATTCGGTGTTTATATACTTTTCCATCACTTTAGAGACGACTGAAAGGATAGAAATAGGCCTGTAGTTGCTAGGAAGCGTTTTAGATCCTTTCTTGGGGACGGGTTGTACTCGAGCAGTTTTCCAGTTACTAGGGAATATGCCTCTATTGTAGGATGTCTAAAACAGACAGGTCAGGACAGGAGCAAGTTCTGGTGCGCATCTTTTGAGAACAATTGCTGGGATCTCGTCAAGGCCAGAGGCTTTCCTGGTATTAAGAGAAGAAAGCATCTTTCGTACCTTTTTGTTTTGTTTTGTAATATAGTATTTTGAATTAAAATTAATCCAACTCCTGCTTTTTTTAGAAGATAACACAAAAACTTAATTCGAAAATAGGACAAGGTATGTATAATGACTGTTGTTTTATAAACTTACGAGATCTACTTTTAGTGTTATAGAGTTATATATTTTAGATTATTGTATCCAATTGTTGCAAAAGATATTTTACAATTATTATCAAAAAGCCTGAGTGATCGAGTGGTAGGAAAGTATGCCGCTGGATCCAAGGGTACTGGGTTCGATTTCCAGGGTTCCCCATTCATTTTTTCAGCCCCTACTGTAAAATTATCATTTACTTGGAGCAGGTTGAATTTCTGCAGGTTCCGATTCACTGAGGAGTTAGTCCCGTGTACCGTGCGAAGTTGGGCACGCTGAATATCCCTACTCTCCTTATAGAAAGAACGGGGTTCGGCCAAATTTAAAGGAAAGTGAGTTGAAAGTGCTCCCTGTGGTCGGTGATTGGCCATAGTCGCAGAAATACGTCGCCGTTGAGGAAAAGACAAAAAAAGATAAACAATTATCAGCATTATTACTGCCATATTACACAATGCATGTTGGTAACTTAGAATACATTCAGTTAATCAAATACACCTTTTTCAAATGCGCGAACACGTCAATTGGTAGTTTTTAAGCTGTGATCTTTCTTTAATAATATGAAATTGTCCAAAATTTGAGATATGACGTCGATAATTTGTTTAACCGACAATCCTACTGTTTTGTTGGCTATTTGTAAAGTACATGTCAAGTTATGCTAAACCACCAAGTTTATATTCCTTCCCACAAAAATATACATTATATTATTTTAAAAACAGAAATAAAAAATAGATAATCTAAATCAATTTTCTTTAATAAATGCTTAGGTTGTTGTCGATTGACTATTTGTTAGTAGTATAAACGGAATTGAAATTCATTTTACACATTTCTGGTTATCTTGGGAAAATAAGTCAACATTCATTTCTTATTCGTGCTACTAATTCCTTTAGATTTATAATAATTAATAAATAAAAATTTAAAATCTGCTGTTTTTTTCAAATTAATGTGTACGTTAAACCTATTTAACAAAAACAAACTAGGGTAGGATTTGAAAAAAATATCGATGAGGTCGTACCTTAAATTTGGCACACACTGTATGGTATTTATTTTATTTTTTGAAAAGACCGCAACATAAAATGTCTATCGACATGTCTGCGAATTATTGGAAAAAGATAGCTGTATCTGATTAACTGAATTTATTCCATGTTTTAAACTCGCGCTATATGTATATAGCTGTCAAAAAATTATACTGGCAGGTTTAGGCAAACAATGTACATATTTTTTATTATAAATAAAAAGTCTTAGGGGTAGAAATAGTAGCATTGGTAAGTAAATAACTTAAAAGCTTTATTTTCTGGAAAGCCGCTGCATTTTAAGATTCACATAGTTGCATTTGCATCATGTTCGATGCAGCAGAGATAAGACATGTTTGCTGAATATAACTGGGATAAAGTTTGCGTGAAGTTATCCATAAATTCCGAGCCATAGATTTACACGTAGGGTCAGCAGAAAGCGGGATGGATCGTCGCGATCACAATATCAGTGAAGCGGATTCAACGTAGTAAATTTATGGCTAGCCATAGATGCCAGCCATATATTGCTATATGCTACTACACCTTACCGAAGAAAAAAGAATTTGTCTTAAGTGTTTTGCAATAACATAATAACACTAAACCAATCGTTTATTATTAAGATAGTCGTAGGGGAAAACTAAATTTTAGTATGTATTATTTGTTATTTTGGTTACATGTACCCAAATGACAAATATTGGACAATAAAGCCAAGGCCTCAATATAAAAATAGACACAAAAACAAGTTACGAAAAAGCTAGTGTATAGCAACCTAAGCAAATTATTTTTTGTCACACTCTGGATAATAAAATAAAATCATTTGAACATCGAGATACTTATTACTAAGTTTTTTCAAATATGACTTATTTTTTGATATTTACAGTTAATTTGCAAAATCATAAAGCCGCAAAACTATTACCAAGGCCCTAATGTATAATAACTCATGCAAATTATTTTTTGTCACTTTTTGCAAAAGTGAAAAAAATACATATGAAGATCGAAATAGCTATTACCACGTTTATTTTTTCGCATTTGCAGTAGATGTGACAAAATCACAAAAACGAAGATCGGGATAGCAATTAAGACGTTTCCGAAATATGAATTAATTTTTAATATTTGCAGTAGATGTGCCAAAATCATATAAACACAAAATGACTACCAAGGCCTTAGTGTATAATAAGATTGCAAATTATATTTTGTCAGCCTTTGCAAAAGTGAGAAAAATGCATATGAAGATCGGGATAACTATTAAGAAGTTTCGGTAATATGAATTATTTTTTGATATTTGCAGTAGATGAGCCAAAATCATAAAAACCAAAAATGATTACCAGGGTCCTTGTGTATAATAATATATGCAAATTGTTTTTTGTCACCTTTTGAAAAAGTGAGAAAAATGGAGATCGGGATAGCAATTAAGACGTTTCCGAAATATGAATTATTTTTTGATATTTGCAGTAGATGTGCCAAAATCATAAAAACAAAAAATGATTACCAAGGCCCTAGTGTATAATGAGATATGCAAATTATTTTTTGTCACCCCTTGCAAAAGTGAGAAAAATGCATATGAAAATCGGGATAGCAATTAAGACGTTTTCCAAATATGTATTCTTTTTTCGCATTGGCAGTTAATGTGCCAAAATCATAAAAACAAAAAATTATTACTGAGGCCCTTATGTATGAAAAACCATGCAAATTATTTTTTTGTCACCTTTTGCAAAAGTGAAAAAAACGCATAAGAAATTCGGGATAGCAATTAAAACGTTTCCGAAATATGTCATATTTTTTGATATTTGCAGTAAATGTGCCAAAATCATAAAAACACAAAATGATTACCAAGGCGCTAGTGTATAATAAGAGATGCAAACTATTTTTTGTCACCTTTTGCAAAAGTGAGAAAAATGCATATAAAAACGTGATAGCAATTAAGACGTTTCCGAAATATGAATTATTTTTTATATTTGCAGTAGATGTGCCAAAATTATAAAAACAAAAAATGATTACCATGGCCCTAGTGTATAATAAGATATGCAAATTATTTTTTGTCGCCCTTTGCGAAAGTGAGAAAAATGCATATGAAAATCGGGATAGCAATTACGACGTTTTCCAAATATGTATTATTTTTTCGCATTTGCAGTTAATGTGCCAAATTCATAGAAACAACATATATCACTAAGGGCCTGACGCATAAAAGCTCATGCAAATAATTTTCTGTCACCCTTTGGAAATATAAAAAAAAATGCAGTTGAACACCGGGATAGTTACTACCACGTTTTTCATTTCAACATTAATGATTCTGTGATACTTACTGTTAATGTGGTAAAATCACAAAACCAAAAATCATTACCAAGGCCCTATTATGTAATACTACACCAAATTTATTTTTTGGTACCGTTTGCAAAAGTAAGAAAAAAAAAAGGATTTAAACATCGGGATAGCAGTTAAGAGGTTTTCCAAGAATGTATTTTTTTCAGTCAATGTGCCACATGAAAGGCAACGGGAAACCACCTTATTTTAATCTATCGTTGCTACTACTAAGCGACTTTTCCTTCAGTCAGTGAGTGAGTGATACAGGTTATTTTTATTATGTTTTGACAAAATGATGAATTTAAATAAATTTAATAAACATGTTGTGTATACAAAGAAACTACCCAAATCTTGTTATAAGAATATGTTTATTATAAAAATTTGCTATAAATTAGGTTTAAAGTGCAACTTATTTTCAGTGGCATAAATCTTGGTTACATAGCATAAGAACACTGTTTCTTATGCTGTACTGCATACTTGAACAATGCAACATAAAAATTATGAGAATCTAATTAATGTTAGTCACTCTAGTATAGCAGTTAGTGGCTGGTCATATTCAAATATTAAACATAGCATTTTTTCTCAATTATTATGGATTTGTATATAAAAGCGTCGCATAGATAAAGAACGTTTGGGCTTTGATATACCGCTTTTACGACGTTGATCCCAGAAAGTTTTACAGCTCTGTTTCTGTACCCTCCTTTGATAAATTTCAAAGCTTTTACCTGACCTGTCAAACATATGTTTAGAAAAAATTGAAAAGTAACTGTAGAACAGCATAATCAATCAATTATTATGCTGTGACTGTATATTAGATTTTAGCGCGTTAAAAAATCTGCAACTTGAAAAATAGGAATAGAATGATATTCAATTCATTCTAAAACTGTCCGAGTTGAGAGTTGTGTATGCTGTAGTATTATACACTAGGGCTTTGGTAATAGTTTTGTGATTTTATGATTTTAAATGTAAATATCAAAAAAAGATTCCTGTTTAAAAAATTGCAAATGTCAAAAAATAATGCATATTGCGGAAACGTCTCAATTGCTATCCAGATCTGTTTATGCATTTTTTTCTACTTTTGCAAAGGGTGAAAAAAAAAATCATTTGCATATCTTATTATAC
Source organism: Tillus elongatus (assembly GCA_964006375.1). Taxonomy (NCBI): domain Eukaryota; kingdom Metazoa; phylum Arthropoda; class Insecta; order Coleoptera; family Cleridae; genus Tillus; species Tillus elongatus. The sequence goes on along the minus strand of OZ023262.1, from coordinate 174,023,528 downwards.
ACTAGAGCCTTGGAAGTCATTTTTGGTGTTAATGATTTTGACACATGCGAAAAAATAATACATATTTGGAAAACGTCTTAATTGCTATCCCGATATTTATATGAATTTTTTTCATTTTTTCAAAAGGTGACAAAAAATAATTTGAATATCTTATTATACACTAAGACCTTGGCAATCATTTTTTGTTTTTATGATTTTGGCACATCTACTGCAAATATCAAAAAATAATTCATATTTCGGAAACGTCTTAATTGCTATCCCGATCTTCATATGCATTTTTTTCGCTTTTGAAAAAGGTGACAAAAAATAATTTGCATGGTTTTTCATACATAAGGGCTTAAGTAATAATTTTTTGTTTTTATGATTTTGGCACATTAACTCCAAATGCGATAAAATAATAAATATTTGGAAAACGTCTTAATTGCTATCCCGATCTTCATAAGCATTTTTCTCACTTTTGTAAAAGGTGACAAAAAATAATTTGCGTATCTTATTATACACTAGGGCCTTGGTAATCTTTTTTTTTTGTTTTTATGACTTTGGCACATCTACTGCAAATATCAAAAAATAATTCATATTTCGGAAACGTCTTAATTGCTATCCCGATCTTCATATGCATTTTTCTCACTTTTGCAAAGGGTGACAAAATATAATTTGCAATCTTATTATACACTAGGCCCTTGGTAATCATTTTGTGTTTTTATGATTTTGGCATATCTACTGCAAATATCAAAAAATAATTCATATTTTGTCTCTTCCAAAACATTATTTTTACAAACCACCTGTAGATTTTTTGCTATATTACATGAATAGTAACTTATGCAATAATCATTTTTAATCCAGAAATTCTAAAGACATATCCTGACGATATTACTATTAAATAAAGTCTTAAGTAACCTCATGCTTTTTGCGGTCCTAGTGTACATAAAATTCACTAAAACATGTAAAAATTTAAATAGAATTAATATTTTGAGCATTTGGCAACACCGCACAGGCGCTTTATTTTTTACTTTTAATGTTCTCATGAAATAGGTCCAGCCAATAACGCATGTACATATTAATACCAGCATGTTAATAGCTGGACGTCCAGCTATTGCACGGTTGGTCCAGCTATTGCACGGTTGGTCCAGCTATTATACACTTGGTATACGAAATGGTCCAGCTACTTCCGCATAGGCATAAGTATATATATATATATATATATATATATATATATATATATATATATATATATATATATATATATATATATATATATATATATATATATATATATATATATATATATATATATATATATATATATATATATATATATATATATATATATATATATATATATATATATATATATATATATATATATATATATATATATATATATATATATATATATATATATATATATATATATATATATATATATATATATATATATATATATATATATATATATATATATATATATATATATATATATATATATATATATATATATATATATATATATATAGACAATGCATTAAAGAATGTACTTACTGATGCTATACATTATAGTAGCCAACCCAAAGGAGGGAGTACACAATTCTCAAGTAAAAAAATCTCTGGATGCAGCAAGTGCGTTATGGTAGTGAATTTTTATTAAATGCTTCAAATATGAATAATTCAATTTATTATAAACTTAGAAAGTTTAATTTTGATATGTAGTAAGGTCTTTCCTACGGCAAAATATCCACCAAATTTCATTAAAATAATTTTCGGAGAAAAAATTTGTTTTCGAAAGAAAATTTAAAATTTGAATAACTTAATTTTCTAAAAACATAGAAATTTGAATTTTGGTACGTAGTAAGGCCTCTCCCAAGGAAACATATATAGTAAATTTCATTAGAGCAGCTTTGTTATTTTCAGAGAAAAAATTTTTTTTGAAAGAAAACTCAAAATTTTCCCGGAAAACCTCGTCCGATTTTCCTGGCTAACGAACTCATCCAAGCCATTAATAAAATAAAGGCACCTGCCGAGTTTCATTGAAATCCGTTGATTAATTTTTGAGTTATCAGACGGATATATATATATATATATATATATATATATATATATATATATATATATATATATATATATATATATATATATATATATATATATATAGCGGCCACACCGAGTACAGAGAAGAAAATAAGCAATTGCGAATCCAGAGTAAAAGTCTTTATGTCTCTATTTCTCTCTTTAGCTGATCCCGTTTAAAAATGAGTTTGTTGGCCCACGCATGGAATACGCAATAAATTAGATGCTTTATAGGCAAATACAGTTTACAAGTGATATTATCTATTGCCTGTTACCATGTACGGGTGATATGTGATTCACGCTGTAAAATGTAAACAGAAATATGCAAGTTTAGAATAAATTGATATTCAAAGAGCCACGTGGCAACACTGTACCGAGAGGCATGTAACACATTGTTGACACTGCATTTATTCTGGCGGTTTTTCTTAACACAGTCCCAAATTACAATATATCTGGCAGACATTTGACACACTGCAATAAGAACTACAAATGTGACGGATCTCTTTATCTTCAATTTTCTCTGTAAGGAAGAAGTGTTTGTAGAATCAGCACGGTACTGCCATCTCAGAAACCGAAGAGGAACAAATTGTACTGTGCCACTTCAAATCCGTCATATTCCGGGATGACGGTATGTCCGTCACAATAAATGTAATGCTTGCATGTGTGTGTGTGTGTGTGTGTGTGTGTGTGTGTGTGTGTGTGTGTGTGTGTGTGTGTGTGTGTGTGTGTGTGTGTGTGTGTGTGTGTGTGTGTGTGTGTGTGTGTGTGTGTGTGTGTGTGTGTGTGTGTGTGTGTGTGTGTGTGTGTGTGTGTGTGTGTGTGTGTGTGTGTGTGTGTGTGTGTGTGTGTGTGTGTGTGTGTGTGTGTGTGTGTGTGTGTGTGTGTGTGTGTGTGTGTGTGTGTGTGTGTGTGTGTGTGTGTGTGTGTGTGTGTGTGTGTTAGTGCGCGTGTGCGTGTGCGTGTGTGTGTGTGTGTGTGCACGCGCGCGCGTGTGTGTGTGCGCGCGCGCGTGTGTGTGTGGTGTGCGCGCGTGTGCGTGTGGTGTGCGCGCGTGTGCGTGCGCGCGTGTGAGCGCGCGTGTGCGCGTGGGCGCGTGGGTGGGTGCGTGCGTGGGTGCGTGGGTGGGTGCGTGCGTGGGCGTGCGCGTGGGCGTGCGCGTGCGTGTGCGTGCGTGTGTGTGTGTGTGTGTGTGTGTGTGTGTGTGTGTGTGTGTGTGTGTGTGTGTGTGTGTGTGTGTGTGTGTGTGTGTGTGTGGTTTCGTTAACGTTGGCCTATTTCCGCGACTATGGCCAATCACCGTCGCCAGGGAGCATTTTCACCTCACTATCCTGGAAATTTTCACGAACCCCTGCCTTTCTGTAAGGAGGGTAGGGATCTTTAATGTGCCCAAGATCGCATGAACACGGGACCGACGGCTTTACGCCCCCTCCGAAGGGCGGAACGTGCACTCATTCAACTTGCTCAAATACAATGCCAGAACCTCGGTTGATGTTGTTACAGTTTGTACTGAAAAAGTGAAAGGAGTACCCTGGGATCGAACCCAGTACCCTTCGGTTCAGAGACACACATTCTTACCCCTGAACCACCGAGGTTCTAAGTGGTCCAAAAACTGTATTGTGACGAATTGGGTTCTCCAAATTGTACTTATCAGTGCTAATCACTGGTTTCTATCTTCACTTATTTAGTTTTGAATTATATTCAGACAAATTAATAGTATCAATCGATATCGCTACAAAAAATAGGCCCTTGAGACTAAACAGGCATGGGAGAAATAAAAAGTAAGTATTTTACTCTGTTAAGAACATTACTAAAATACTGAAATGAGCATCTATCTTTACTTAATAGATTATTAATGGATACAGCAATTTTATAGCAGCAGGGTACATAAGCACAAAGGTACAATTTTTCTCTAGCACTTGGGAAATGTAAGTAAATGATCAACCATAAAAATTTAATGACAATGTCGTTAAAGTATCATTGCCTCAATGGTCAAACCACCTAATCATTCATCAGAATGTCGTTAAAGTATCATTGCCTCAATGGTCAAACCACCTAATCATTCATCAGACGTTCGGACCCTGATTTAGTTAAAGTTCAAGTTGCACTTGTATACTAACTATGAACACTAGTGTGTCTTTGTTTAAATTGATTTCCTTAATGATTAAAAAAACAAACTTAAAACAAAAAACCAAAATTTTGAAAAGCAGACACACGGGCGGAGGGGTTGTTTCGACGACAAGAAGCATATTCAGGCATGTTAAAGTCACCAACTAAGAATGTCTCACGACCATATTTTTTGCACAGGGACTCGAGAGCTTCAAACAAGAGGTAGTAGTCATTAATTGGAGTATTGGGAGGTATATAAACAACAAAAACATTAAGCGAGGCCTGATGATCCGAGACTGACCCGCACAATGTCAATTGTAGAAATGACATCAAACCCGCCACAGTCCCTCCGAATAACAAGGCGACGAGTAGCAAAGCGAGAATGCACAGCAAGCAGAACACCACCTCCCCTAGTCTTGCAAGAGGAAGAAAAATTCCTATCTGATCGATAGACAATATATTGATCATCAAACAGTTCACTACTATAAATATCACTATTCAGCCAAGTCTCAGTGAAAACAAAACAGTCAAGAGGGTGTGCCTGCGGGCAAACAAAAGAGTAAACATATTGGTTTGTGTCCGGAGGCCCCTGACGTTTTGATAAAATATGTTAAATTGCTTCTTTGTTGAACAGGCGAAAGCGGAAAATTCATCACTGATAGAAGGGGAAGGAGAAAGTAGACAAGTTGATTGCTATTGAATACCAAGTATATCGGCCTGAACAGACTGTAGTTTATGTCTGTATACTGCACACTTATGGTCCCAGGCAGCATGGTCAGTAGCAATGCTTTTTTTAACTTTAGCAGCATTTAAACAGTTAATACAACAGAGAGATGTGGAAGTGCAGCTATTCACAAGATGCTCTGCTGCACATCTAGGACAAACGGTCTTTCCCTTGCAGTTTTTAGATGTATGACGAAATCCACAGCATTTAAAACAACGGATTATGTCAATGGCATCATACACGGAACAGCAATCGTATCCAACAAAAAGTTGGCCCATGTTCAAGGCACAATCATAGGAGGTGTTATCCAACTGCAAGACGGCCTGATACACATTGTTATTTTTCTTCAGGTGACAGCTCGTCTTCTTCCAATCTCTGGGAGAGGCAGCCAATACGAATACGGGGATGCAAATTCGTCACTTGCTTAACGTTGTACGTGTCTGAAAGGTTAGTATCTGCCAGAGATTTGAATTTTTCGGCACCAACGTCAGAGGAACAGCTAACCATCAAGCCCCCATTGCCAATGTATTTAACCTGGGACACGCAGATCTCAGCTGTCACAGGATTAATAGATGGGAACAAATTAGCCTTAGTAGCCGTGCTGGAATGGACAGAATCTTTAGGTTTCACAATCACTGAGGCCCTTCTTGATACAGCTTCTGAGAAAAGCGGTGTGTTATGTACAGAAGGAGTTGCAGCACTACCTGATCTAACCTGAAGAGGCGGCAGAGGATTGACAATCCTCGTGTTGGAGACACAGTTCACAAGATCTATGTTTGACTCCTTGAGATTGGCGACTTCAGTTCGTAAATCTCCAATGATGGACTGCAGCTTATTCATCTCTCTATAGAAAATATCTAGGGATACGTAGCATGACGCATCATCACTAACTGAAGATTGAACATCAGGATCACCCAGGAGTACGGATTGATCATCACAGTCAGTACGGAAATATTTAACTCTGCGTTTTCAAAGTGGCATGCATCTCATCTCCGACACTGACATTCCAGAGCAAGAATGGCATTCTAATATGCCGCATTTGTTACAAGATGCGAGCTTAGATCTCTTCAAGCTACTGTTGCACCTGCCACATGACTCTATGATTGGCAATAACAACAACTATTAGTAAAGGCTGCAGCCAGCAATGATGAAATATAGTGGCTGCCCCCTGTATATTAAATGATTGTATAGCATCAATTTCAGCAGAGGGTTATCTTGTAAATAGAATTTAATCTTATCATATTGATAAGAAAAAATAATAAACTATTAATTAAAATAAACACAATAGTGGACCTAATTTCATTAAATGCTACCATACACAAGTTCAATTCGCACCATTAGAAAGATCACAAAGACTACTGCACAATCATATAAATTCCACCAAAAAACACACAATGCAAACCATATAAATTTATCATCAAGAGGGACACTATCTTCTGACTGTCTTGCTTGAAATTGATTATTACTTTTACTCTTTGTTCCAAATAACACAAAATGTTATAAAATAGAGACTGTGTACAACCAACTAACAATTTTGTAAATTGTCAGCCCTGGCCCATTTCTTTCCTAATATAGGGACAATATATGTATGGCTAGATGTATTCATACCTTAATTAGAACCGCAGACCGGTTTCACTCTAATTAGAGCTCGTCTGTACGGTATACTAATTACAGTGAGAACACACATATAAAGTAATACGGCTATGGTGGCCAGCCTCCTAAAACATTATGAGATTACGACAGGGTCTCCATCTCGGTGCGGAACCAGGTAGTATGTTGTCACGACAGTGCCAAATAACACAAAATGTTATAAAATAGAGACGGTGTACAACCAACTAACAATTTTGTAAATTGTTAGCCCTGGTCCATTTCTTTCCTAATATAGGGACAATGTATGTACGGCTAGATGTCTGCAGTTCTAATTATGGGGAGAATACTGCAGTATCGCAGAACAAGACACATTCGCCAGGCCCTTTTAAACGCTTCTTGACTCCCCCTTTACATCCCTTATAATCATATTAACTTTTGGAGTAATATGCATTTAAGTGGTCTTTTCCGTTTCCATTGTGCTAAAGTTGTATATAATGCGAGCCATTCTAAGCTATCGCCTCTCTGCAAAGTCTTATGTATTCGAATATTAGCAACTCAAGAAATAGAAAATTCACCTAAATACCATTGGCCTTCCAAAACTTTATTGTTTTTACTTGTAAGTTGTACTGGATGCAATGGGAAGATATTCCTAGAATTCAAATCTAATAAATGCCTATTTAATTAGCGGAAACGATTGCAAACCACTTTTACTTCGCTCAATGTCAAAACGAACACCACGAGATTTTCAGTTAATTACTAACCTCAAATTGCCCTTTCGCTTCCTTTATGCCAAAATGGTATGTATCGCGTGCCATTCTAGGCTATCGCCTGTCTGCCAAGTCTTATGTATTAGAATATTGGCGCTGTGTGAAGCAAAACTTCACCCCAATGTTATTCTAGATACGGAGCCACAAGAGAGCAATGAAACAAAACTGCTCAAGACACAGGGGGAAGTAATTTATTTTCCCTTCAATCCCTTTACTGTTTTTCCCGAACTGTCTAATGCATACCACATACTTTCAATTTCAAGTTTAGTTTCAAAATATATTTCAATGATTCATACTCGTTAAATGGAGTCTTCAAATGCAACAATAATTTCATGCAACACAATAGGTACATATTTAAAAGAAATTAATTCACATTCTAAACTAGGGTAAGTAGTAATAATTTAGCTTATAAAATTCCTGTTTATTTAAGCAATACACACTTTTATGCTGTGTGTTCTTGTAGACATGATAAGCCCCTGTTCAAAGTTAATTACGAAAATTACTAGAATATTTTGGACTGAGAAAATAAATGCGGGCAGAATATTTGATACTCTATGTATAATAAACCCCACAAACAGCCTTGTTCAGGTACGATAAATTTTGTTTGAACTGGGTAAAAATAATCGTTCAATGATTTAAATCAATTTACAAATGTGAACTCACTGTTTGCTGCGTAGTCTACCATTCTGCCTGGCCTTTTTAAATGATGTATCTGGGCCATAGAGACTTTAGCGCTTTGTCGGACAAGTCTTTCGTGCTTGGCCTCGATAGCAATGGAGACAGATCCGGCCTCTAAAGGAGATTTTTAACTTGCAGAACTATTTTGGCTGAACTGAGCCTACGCGAGACAGGTGGCCACAAGAAGAGATCACTTGATGTCCACATCAGGAGGTTTTCAAGCTTTGCTCCGCTCGGATTGAATCGTGACATATCCGAAATCTCTCTACCAACCATGCTCAGGAATCATATAGCTGACCCCCGCTCAGATTGATTCTTGGGGAGGCAAAATCTGCTGGGAGGACCTACAGATCCAAGGACTAGTTTGCTAGGGAATCGGATCAGAGTGAAAAAAGAAATTCCTCTGTGCATCCACTTTTCAAAATGACCCCAGAAAAGATTTCATGACATCCACAGTAGTCAGCAGCAGTACCTACCAGATTTAATCGTGACGGAATAGTAATTTTCTAACTATGTAGATATCTTCTGGCAGAATGACGTTCAAAAAGTCTGCTTAAAGAATCTATAAGTCTGGAGACAGATTCGTAGGTGAGACAGCTCTGACAGTTCAGACCATCTCTACCTTTTCATTGCCAACTCATGTTCTTTTATATTACTTCACTCCTCCCTCTCACGTGGGAACAAGAATTCCAGGTCTACTTATTACGGTTGAAAAGACATTAACTATACACACAATCATGGACCTTATTGGAGTCTATGTGACAACTAGCATTGCTCCCTTGGCGTGAACACATGCCCCACATAAAAAAACTGCCTGGCTGCTTCTAATAACATTGTAGGACATCTTTTAATTAAATCACAATTTTCATAATCCATTACTCCTTTTATGCTATTTACCTTATTAATGTACCTGTGCATGACTGTCTATTGGTGCCCTTCATTACTAATGGTACATGCTAAATACAAAATTTATTAATACAATAATGTACTCGCTTGCATTGAATATGCAATAATCTGTATCTTTATGCTAGACAGGTTAAAATTGCAAATGTTTATTATATGGCTGATATTTAAGCCGCATAGTATTATTTCTTTATGGCGAATTTTTTTTTTTTATAGTGAATACTAAATATTTCAGAAATTAATTTTACTAATTTGCTTGTTGCAGAATATACTACATCTATGTAAAATTTATTTAAGAGAATCCTAGGCAAACAAATGTGCAAAGATTATGTTGATTTGCTTAGAAAATATTCGTAGTTAATAAAAATCGAAAGATTGTTATTGATATGCAAAATAACCCTCGACTGGAAAATGGTAAATAAAAATAAATGTTGTAATTACTTACTTGATTTGCAAATTGTAAATATGAAAATGAATTTTTTAATTAATTGCTTGACCAATAAGGTGTGAATAAAACAATGAATGTCCCAATTAATTACTTTGCTTGGAAACGTGTACGCAAATGGTACTAAGAAAATGTTTTAATTAATTACTTGATTTGTGAATTGTAAATACGAAGATAAATGTTTCAGTTAATTGCTTGACTAATAAGGTCTCAATAAAATAATAAATGTTCCAATTAATTACTTTGCTTGTTAATGTTTGAATAAGAAGACAAACATTTTCAATTACTTACTTTGCTTGGAAAAGTGCAGATGGGTTAAAAATGTTATTTTAACAGTAACGAATGCTGTGTCTTTTTACAGAGGAATACCTATAATTTCAGAAGACCCAAATTGCATAGCGCCAACCTAATTAAAATTAAACATCAGCGTATTCGAAACAAAAATTTGAGTTTACAAATAAATAGCAAGCATTTCCATTGTATTGGCTATCTTTATCGTTTCTCTGCAAAAATGTTCAACTCAGGACAATCAAGAAAACGATGCTCCCACGATAGTTGTAGATACTTGACTCATTATCATTATTACAAAAAGCTTTTAAGCACTTACGACAGATACTCGACGCCAGTTTTGTATGAGATACACGTTATTATTTACACTTGGAGCACATAAGCTCAATTATATGCAGACCAATCAATAGTGTCGATAAGAAAAAACCATATCATATTATTAAATCTAACCAGTCTTGTTTTTTCCATTCATGTAAATAACTGTGGTATCTTAGGCCATTATCTAAATTTCCAGATCTTTATTTACTTATTTTACAAACTTCAAGATACGGTCAACTTCACTAAGTGAAGATTGGAACCTGTGATGATCACTGATAAGTACACTTGGAGAACCCAAATCACCACATCACATTTTAAAAGACGTGACGATCGTTTCACTAACCAAGTTAGCGTCATCAGAGGATGAAAAATTCTAACTACTTTAAAAACTAACATCACCTTAAATACCGGATCTTAGGTAAAGAGACCAAATTGAGATGGGAAACTAATTTCAGGCAAATGCTGCAATGTGTTGTATTTTTATTGTCGGGGCAGGTCTTTGCACTGTCCCTACTAACTTATCTAAAAGGTGTCCATCTCTAATAATTTTGAGAAGGCTCAACGACAACTAAATTAACATAGTTTTCTTTGGCGGAACTATCTGAATTCTTATGTTATCTTTAAGACGTGTTGAAAAGTGGGAATTTTATTTAACGAAGCAATCGATCAGGTGACTCGTAATCGGCCAAACGTTTATACATTTTTTGTTGTAACTATATTTCGCAATATATATACTCTCGAAGGAGTTTGTCTAAATTTTTTTTATTAATTTCAGATTATCTTCATTAACGTGATGATTATTATCCCAAATATGTCGGGCGACGGAAGATCTATCTATAGTACCGTAACGTAATTGGGCTAAGTGTTCTTTGAATCTAATTCCAATCGATTTTTTTGTTTGTTTGACGTACTTAAGATTACAATATTTACAACTTATTTAATAAATTCCCGACATTTTGTCCGTGCTATCCTTGTCTTTTGGGTTACCTAGCAACTTTTTTAAGGTATATTTTGTCAAAGTTGACTTTTAAAAAAATGTTATCTAGACCCCTCGTGATTCGAGGTTCAAATGGTAAGCAAATAAAGTTTTTTTCGGATTTCTCTCTTTTAAACATCGTTGATTCCGTGAACATTTTCTTTGTTTTATGTTTGTTGATTAATTTTTCCACCGGGCAAGCAGTGTATCCGTTATATTCGGCCACCTTCTTAATATAATTTAATTCTTTGGTATATCTACTTTTCTTTAAAGGAAAATTAATTAACCGATTTACTAAAAAATTCAGACTGGCCATTTTTTGTGTGTACGTATGATGTGAGTCGTTCGGGATGTAGCTTATAGTGGTGGTTTCCTTTCTATTGACATCAAATTCTAAAGTGTCTTTATTCTTGATTACTAGTACATCTAGAAAGGCTAATTTATTATTAATCTCTATTTCGTGGGTAAATTTTATAGAATCAAATTTATTGTTTAAATTGGCAATAAAATCTTCTATTCTGCAAATGTTTGTGTTAAACACTGCGAAAATAGCATCCACGTAACGAAATCACACTCTAGGAAAATAGCCACTTTCACTTTTAAGATCTGTTTCAAATCTGCTTATGAAAACGTCTGCAATAAATGGCGATTGCAGATTGCCCATTGCCGTGCCTTGGGTTTGTTAAAAAAATTCATTGTTGAATCAAAAAATATTTTGTTTGATACAAAGGTTTGTTAAAGTGAAATATTCTTTGCAGACATTTTTATTTATGTTATTGCTTTTTAACAACTGCTCTAAATATGTTAAAGTTTGCTCCATGGGAACGCTAGGAAACAATGAGGTTACATCGAATGAAATTAAAACATCGCCTTCAGTCAATTTAACCTCTTTAATCTTATTAGTAAATTCAAGTGAATTTATGACTGAACAGTAACAGTAACAAATTAACTTATATATACACACAAAAGTAGATATACCAAAGGATTAAATTATATTAAGAACGTGGCCGAATATAACGGACACACTGCTTGCCTGGTGGAAAAATTAATCAACAAACATAAAACAAAGAAAATATTGACGGAATCAACGACGTTTAGAAGAGAGAAATCCGAAAAAAAACTTTATTTGCTTACCATTTGAACCTCGAATCACCAGGGGTCTAGATAGGATTTTTTTAAAAGTCAACTTGCAGCTAACATTTTCGACTAAAAGTACCTTAAAAAACTTGCTAGGTAACCCAAAAGACAAGGATAGCACGGACAAAATGTCAGGAATTTATCAAATAGGTTGTAAAGATTGTAATCTTAAGTACGTCGGATAAACAAAAAGATCGATTGGAATTAGATTCAAAGAACACTTAGCCCAATTACGTTACGGTACTATACATAGATCTTCTGTTGCCCGACATATTTGTGATAATAATCATCACGTTAATGAAGATAATCTGAAATTAATAAAAAATGTTAGACAACCAGGACAGCTAAACTTCTTCGAGAGTATATATATATATATATATATATATATATATATATATATATATATATATATATATATATATATATATATATATATATATATATATATATATATATTGCAAAATATAGTTACAACAAAAAATGTATGAACGTTTCACCACCGCCGATTACGAGTCATCTGATCGATTGCTTCGTTAAATAAAATTCCCACGTTTCGACACGTTCTAAAGATAGCATAAGAATGCAGATAGTTCCGCCAAAAGAAACTATGTTAATTTAGGTGTCGTTGAACCTTCTCAAAATTATTAGAGATGGACACCTTTTAGATAAGTTAGTAGGGACATTGCAAAGACCTCGTCTGGCGATAAAAATACAATACAGAATTTGCCTGCGATTAGTTTCCCATCTCAGTTCGGTCTCTTTACCTAAGATCCAATATATAAGGTGATGTTAGTTTTTAAAGTAGTTAGAATTTTTCATCCTCTAATGACGCTAACTTGGTTAGTGAAACGATCGTCAGGTTTTTTAAAATGTGTTGTGGTGATTTGGGTTCTCCAAATGTACTTATAACAGTCAACTTCTCACTGGCCTCCCCGAAAGGTGAACTCAGGACCTCACTTGCCAGACTAACACCTAGCAGCTTGCCTCAATCAATCTTATAGATACATGAAAATTTAAGAAATGTCAATCTTTTTTCAAAAAACTTATAGATTTTACAAAATTTACATGGTGAAATATTTCAAATATATATATTTTTCAAAATATATTAAAATTTAAATGTTGATTAAACACCACTATGTGCATACTGCTTTGTATATTCTGTAGTATATCATTTGCATTAAATATTTGTTTTTTATATCTAGGTCGAAAATCACAACCAATCTTCATTCAGATAGCAAAACAAGTGGTAGATCTTAAGCCCCAAGATCTATGTCTGCCCTCTAGAGCGTGGAAGGTAAAACTTGTTGGTGAAGGGGCTGACGATGCTGGAGGTGTGTTTGATGACACTATTACTGAAATGTGCCAGGAAGTAACTTCTGGTGTAGTGCCCCTTCTTATACCCACACCTAATGCTGTCACAGAAGCAGGTTTTAACCAAGATAAATACCTTTTTAATCCCCAATTAACAGATTCACAGTCTCTGTCTTGGTTTAAATTCCTAGGTAAGTGATAATTTATAGTTCACTAACTATTTGTAATTGCGTATAATACCTTTTTTATGTCAAAATAGATATGCAAAATTATACTAAATTTTAATTATTTTGGAATAATTTCAAATATAACTGCATTTTAATTTTTTGAAATGTTTTAATTCACACAGTACATTTATGTAAACATGGGGTGTTTGTGGCTAATACTTGTAAATCCATTCTCAGATATTTAATAAAATAAATATAAAAATACACTGTATTATCATCGCTGTTAGTCGTTTTGCCACAATGTGGCTTCTCCAGGTAGAACAGTGAAATACATTTCACTCATATACCTGAGCAAGTCACATCGAAACGAAATATTTGTAGTATGCGATGATAGTATGTATAATAGTGTAAATAATTCACACAGTACATTTCTGCAAAAATGAAATGGTTGTGGCTAATACTTAATAAAATAAATAGTAAGATTTACACTATAATATTATAATCGCATACTTTAGCTGTTTCGCCAAACTATGCCTTCTTTAGGTGTAATTGAAATCTATTTCACTTATATACCTGAGCAAGTCACATCGTGACTAAACAGTTGTAGTGTGCGACGATAATATGTATAATAGTGTAAATCTTACATTTATTTATGTTTCACTAAATACATTTATATGTAATCTCAATCAGATTTATTTTTGTTCAGTAGCTTCCTCTTAAATTAATCGCTGCACCAAAGTATTTAGGCACAGTTTTATAGATACTTAATGTGATTGTGAGATTCCCCTATACTAGTTTGTGCATTCGAAGGACTAAGTCAAACCACACCTCTGTGGTATAGTGGAACGAGTGTTTGGCTGCTACACAGAGTGTGTGGGTACGATTCCTGGTGGTGGCAGTTTTTGTCACTATGTGTTGGGTATGTGTCTATTGTCTTCTATGCAACCTCACCCCGCACAAGCTGCTAGGAGCTTCTGGACGGAAGGCTGTCATTTATTTATTAATATCATTAGAGGTATTGCCAAAAGCGGCTTATGGAAATACATGGCTAAGTTTTTATCAAAGTTTATTAACAGGTTTTACTGCCATATATTAATTTCCCCTTCACAGATAATTGTTAATTAAACCAATGTTTGGTAATTAACTGTCACCTAGATTGGGAAGACTTTAAAACTATATCTTGAAATTGTTTATTTAAACTATGGCTATATGTAGTCCAGCAGCAAGAAAAAACTAACTAAAATGGTTAAATAGGTGACCTAAACCAAATCAGTTGCATTTTGATTAATATAATACCTCATGTAAATTTTCGGACTAGGCCAAATGTAGTAGTGGTGGAATGTTTGGGTATTAGTAGTAAACATAGTATTTACTTGACACGTTAAACACAATGCAATATAAAATAAACCATGAAATGACAAGTGTTCTCGCAACATGTCTACTCTAGCATGTTCCATTATAGGAGGATGGAAAAGATGGTTTGAATGACGCAGAATTTGTTAACTATTATCAACTACAATAATAATGAATAATTTAAATTTGGAACCATTTTTACACATCATGTTAATACGTTTTTAGCTTCACCATTTTTATTTTCCACGTAGTCAGAGCAATTTAATTAGGAGTTTTTTCCAACTGAGCAGGGTAATACTGCACCAACCTTGCAGAATCTTTTCCAAAGAAGGTATAAGTTTGATATATTACTTACAGAAAGTGAAACCAGGTTATACAAGCGTAACCAGGTTATAGTCGATTAAATGTTCATCAGAAGAAAACCTCCAAACAATTATTTGATAATCGTGCTGTGATTGGTTGACAAGAATGTTGTGATACATCATTTTGATGTCAGCACACAAGACAAAATTATGAAGGCGAAAGTGACACAAGATTCGAGCAATATCTTGTTGCAGTTTTGGTCCAGTATGTAGACAATCATTCAGGGAACTTTGGTTGGGAAGTTCAGCCGAACCATTGAAAACTACCCGCAGTTTAGTGGACAAACTATTTGGCTCTAGAATGCAATGATGAGGAATATAATATGCGTTGGGAGAATTAATATTTGCAGAAAAAGGTTTGATGTGCCCCAGTTCCGAAGATTCTCAAGGCGGCATTCTAGAGAATGCCAGGAAAACTAGGCAGCTGCTCAGATTTAAATGAGAGCGAAACTATATATTTGCCAGAAGGAGATTGAGATATATTACTCTTAAAATGATTTTCACAAAAAATATCTTCATCAGAAAGATGTGGTGAAGCCGTCACACTTTTCATTTGTCAGAATCCTGTAAGTATGATTCGATTGAAAGCTGCTGCACAAGAAAGAAGAGACAGCGGAATAGAAAACTGTGTTGCCAATCTTCCCCATGAGCACGGAAGACGGTGTTGACGGCGTCAGACTCACCTTAACCAGCAGAAATGCGTCCATTCAAAAGAATCTCGGAAAAAACGTCGGCTCCTAACAATATATATATATATATATATATATATATATATATATATATATATATATATATATATATATATATATATATATATATATATATATATATATATATATATATATATATATATATATATATATATATATATATATATATATATATATATATATATCTGGCCCGGCCAATTAGAATGGCGATCATTCAATTTTAAATTGCGAATAAGAGACCAATTGGAAGAGGAAATAGCGGTGGCTGGCAAATTGTCACAAATGGTGTTCAATATGAAAGCGTCGACAGTAAAATTAAAAGAGTCTTGACCAACACGTCTGCCAGAGAGCGTCACACAACTGCTCTGAGAAGTAGTTTGCATGGAGGCCAGTCCTTTGATTGCAAACATGCAGTTTTAGATGTCCACAAATGGTCACTCACTAAACGTCCATAATCTGGCTAAATAATTAAATGATCGGTAGCTTTTTCTTACAAACTCAATAGCGTGAGGTCGTTGTATATTTAATCTGTGCCTTTTCTAAGTATGCACCAATCCATTCCAGGAGCTCCGCCTCTGAATGGCGTATGTAGATTGTGATCTCTTATGTATTTGGCTACCAGCTCGATCATTTCTATCCGGGACAACCCAAAGCCTCATTTCTCTAAAATAACAATTCTGGATCAAGACAGGTTACTTAGAATTTTTCTTGGCTCCCCTAGTTCTTTTCAGATTCGTGTAAATGGTAGGTTATGGAATTTAATACAGTTTGGATGCTTTATAAATGGTAATTCGGCCACTCACAGCCTCTTCAAGTCATCTTTTGCATATTTGGGTATTTCATCCCGTTTCTTACGGTAAGATCTTACTATTGTGTGTGTTCTTTTTCTGAAAATAATGAAGCAAATGTAAAATAATTGGTTAATGTAACATAGGTGTTATACATTGACCCCTTATCACAAATTTTAAGGGGAAAAATAACCTTGTTTGTTATCAAGAATGCAATAACTATTCATAAAATCTAATCACATTGCATGAAAAATATGAAAATAAATTATAGTAGCTTATAAGACAAACAATTTACCTTGGAATCAAAAGTTGTAATAGCACACTGAGAAATAGCATTGTCACTTGAGTATAAACCAGAACTGGTCTTCGCAAGTGGCTGCAATGGAGATGCAGCGGAGGTTGTAATATGCCTGCAGAGGAAAGCAGTTTTGATCAAATTGGGGTTTTACACTCTGCTTTTACAAAAGCCCCATTTTTACAATTACCCCAGTTCACCTTAAACCCTTTCAACTACATGTTGTTTTTTAAGTTTTTCTACGTTAGTCAATTTTTCGATTAATCGAATACTAGGAAATTGAACGTGTTAAGAAATTATAAACCCCATTTCTGCGCTATCAAGATATATGCTTGACCAATCTAGTGTACTGATTTTGTCAAAGTTATCACCATCAGATTAAATGATTTAATTTGGTTTTGTTCAATAAAAATATATAATTCCTTATTATATAGAAGACAAACAATAAATAAACCTACATTTCTAAATACGAAATATGAGTTAAAATAGAAATTCTAGGAAAACGAGATAGTTTGGAAAATATTAGACTGGAATTGCTTTAAACACTATAATTATCTAAGCTACTTTAAATACAACATAAAAATTTTGAGTATTGTAGAGCATATAGAGAGACATTAGGAAACCCAAAGGCATGTTAAAAGATTAATGCAGTCGTTCAACAAACAATAAATTAAGACATATTCATTTCAAACCGCATAAATAATTTTGATAATTTGTTTTTGTTGTCTCAAATTTTTTCACATTTAGTTAACATTTTAACAGGCCAGAATAAGTTACTTGTTAATACAAACATTTTATTGATTCAGTAAACAATTTTCAATTTTTTTTCTAAAACAAATAAATTATTACATTTAGGTATTTTGTTTGGTGTGGCTATCCGTACAAAAAAGCCTTTAGCCATTTCCTTAGCTCCTATGATATGGAAACTGATTGTTGGAGAGCCAGTGTCTATAGAAGACATTGAAGACGTGGATTGTATGTATATACAGAGTTTAAGGAGCATAAGGGACATAAATTTGTCTGGTGTAACTGAGGAAAACTTCAATGATATCATACCATTGGAATATTTTGAAGGAACTAGCTGTACAGGAAAGGTAAGTTATTAATTAAAATACCTTTTACTAACTGACTATGGAATAAATGCTGTAGATCAATAACAAGTGTCTTAAAGTCAGTTAAACGTAGTTGAATAGAAGAGCATGATATAGAGTAAATGAGTTTTTTCAAAGAGATTTATGTATCTGTGTAAATGTGCAGGTACCGTAAATTTGACATTATTACAAGGTATCTACGTGGCTTTAGTCAACAGGTAATGTAGTAGTCATCAGCTCGATTGTTGAGATATGAATTATGCACTTGCATTGCTGGAGAAGGGGTTGCAAACAATGCTGGGCTGATAACTATAAGAAAGCCAGGCCGGCAGCTGGCCTATGGCCTGTTAACCAGCACATACACTGCTCATTCGGCCAGTTGCTTTCAGTTGAAATGGACGTGGAAACAAAGAAACTAGTTAGTGAGTTGAAAAGTTTTCTGATATAAGGAAAGATAGCATTACAAAATGCGGACAGTTTAGTTAGCATCAGTGTAACAGATATGTTACAGTGATGTATGATGATGTTACAAATATTTGTAAATTTAAATAAGCACAGATATTTTCAAGTCCTTCAATAATATTGTTAAAATAAGTAAGTGATAATGATATCAATTTATTAAGTTTTACAATGTTACACCTCTAAGCAGTAATTTAAATAAACTATAAATTAATTAACTCTAAAAAGGGTTCCTTTTAAAATATTGACTTTGAAAATAGATATGTCATCTGATAGTGGACCATATTCTGTATACGTCGAACATTAAAACAAATATAAAGGGAGGTTATGTCCCATCCGAGTGGGTCATCACATAAGTATGACAGCTACAAGAAATCAATCATAAATATCCAGTCATTGGGATATAACACAGTAAAAATCTTGCTGGACTCTTATACTGCTGTAAATAACTTGGTGAATAAGAAATTCTGGAGAATGATCTTTTAGCATACATTCCAAAGTGTTACACCCAGCATAAGGGTATTGTTAAACAAGAACATACTTTGATGAAAAATATTTGACGAGGGAAATTGAAAGTCGTACAGAAGTCGTCGAAATTAAGCGAATGTATAAAAGGATCACTGATAATGATGGGGTAAGTAAACCTGCCAAAAGACAAACTGTTATAATAACTCCTCTTGGCGTTGTCTGTTTAGCTCTAGAAGTTTTTTAGCCCTTGACTCAGACAGGCCATTTATGAAGGCCTTAGAGTGAGCTAATCCTGGCAGATTTTGCCATTGCTGGATTGTCATTCTTTCTGTCCAGGTCTTTAAGGTATGTTTAGATGTGCATGCTGTTATCCCCAGCACCGGTTCTGGTCTGATAAAGTCCCTCTGGGTACCACTTCTGGCAAGCGCGTCGGCCGCAACATTGCCATCATGGTCCGAGTGACCCGGTATCCAGACTAGCGACACCTCATTACAGCTGCCCAGTTCGTTGAGGGCAGATTTACAACTTCATACCGTTTTTGAATTGCAACGGTAGGAACCAAGAGCCTTTATTGCAGCTTGGCTATCTGTATATATCTTTATCGATTTCTGTGTGCACTGTTTTTCTATACTTTCCCTTGCACACATCTAGATGGCATACACTTCTGCCTGGTGTATGGTTGCGTACTTGCCGAGGCTAGTTGATAGTCTAGCATCGGTGTTGCCCCCATATGCGCCGGCTCCTACTACCATATTGGTTTTGGAGCCGTCAGCATGCCAGCAGAGATCTGCTCTCATTAGGGTCGTTTGATTTCGTTCCCAGTCCTCCATTTCCGGGAGGACGGTCTTGAAAGACAGATCCCTACTGATCTTTGTAGGCATCAAGTCTGACACCATTCCCAGAATCCCATGACCCTTAATGTCATCGAGGAATCCAGATCCTCCCAGACTGATTTCCTTCGGCATGCTGTCAGCCGTTTGTTTTAATCTGTACGTTGTCCACCTCGCCACCGTCTCCAGCGATATGTGAAGAGGTGGAATATTAAGGAGGACCTCCAGAGCGGCTGATGGTGCGGGGCTTATCGCTTCCATTATCATCAGACAAGCTTGTCTCCCACAGCCCCAGGATAGCCAGCAAATCGTCCACAAAGAGGGACCACAGCAGGGGGGTAGGAAACCACCCCACCCCCCCGAAGGCACCCCCTCGCATCCCCGAAGCTGACCACCTCCCCCTGCAACGAGGTAATACCGGTCCAATTGTGAAGCATGCTTCCGAACCAGCCACACATGGTAGGTTCCACCCCTCTAGGGATAGTGGCTTCGTAGAGGGAGATAGGTAATGCATTGTTAAATGCTCCTTCAATGTCGAGAAATGCAGCCACCGCTACCGCCACCTCCCCATTATCCAGGGAGTGTGTGATTTTCTCGACGAGGTTATTGAGTGCTAACTCAGTAGATTTGCAAGTTTGGTAGGCATACTGCTTGGTATTGAGGGGGTTGTTGACTGAGATGTTCCCCCCTAATGTGTCCGTCCAGTATTTCTTCCAATCCCTTCAGGAGGAATGCTGTAACACTGAGAGGTCTCAGTGATGTGCGTAGGAGGTCATTACGTCCCAATTTGGGAATGTAAACCCCACTAATCACCGTCCAGCTGGATGGAATATAGTTCCAAGCCAGACTGACTCTATACAGCCTGATTAGGAAAGGTAGGAGAATCTCCAGTCCATTTTGTAGTAGGACCGGAACCACCCCATCCTCCCCTGGCGCCTTGAATGGCTGGAAATGTTTCACACCGCACTCCACTGCCGAGGCTGTAACTATTCTCTGAGCAACCCGCCAGTCCTCCCTTTGAGGGCGTTTAAATCGACCCCCGGCTGGCAGGACATCTTCATTGCTCCGGATCAGACAATCTGGGAAGTGTGTGTGTGCTAAGAGCTCTAACGTTTCCTTCCGTGATTCAGTAAAGGAATCATCTGGTCGTTTTATCGATCCCAGTTCCTGAACACAGTCGCATGAGCGAATTCTGGCGCTGCTGGGCAAATTAGAGTAGTCCCAGCAGAACCTCCTCCAGGACTCCCTCTTACCGATCCTTATCTCTTTGTTGTTATGTGTTAGAGCGGATTTATATTGTTCCCAGTTGCCTGTAGTCTTAGCACGATTGAAGAGACGTCTCACTTCTCTTAGTAGTTTTTCTAGGTTATTGTTCCACCAAGTAAACCCTCGACTATCTTTTTTTGACTTTAGGGGACAGTTTTCGTGATATGCTGAGACCACAGCAGCCCTTACCTGTTCAGCCGCAATCGCAGTCTCTTCACGATCCCTCACTGTGGGGATAGCGTACACAAGTCGGGCGGCTAGGGATTGCTTGTACCCCTCCCAATCCGTCCTCCTTGGATCGCGATACTCCACCACAGGTCTGGGGCCTGTTTCAATCTCAAATAGAATATGGGCATGGTCCGAACATGAGGGTTCAGATGACACCCTCCATTTGAAGATTTTTGAGCTCAACAGCCTTGAGCCGATCGTGAGATCTAAAACCTCTTTTCGGTTGACCATTAGAAAGGTGGGTTCCGAGCCTATGTTGTTGACAACCAGTTACTTCCCTAATATGTATTCAAATAGAGACTCACCTTGCCTGTTAGTGTCTGTGCTCCCCCAAACCAGATGATGGGAGTTCACATCACACCCCATTACAAGGTGATAATTGTTCCTCTTGCAGTAGGTGATCAATTTCCACACCTCTGTTTGAGGTGGTTGTTCTGCATCTCTGTCTCCGGGGGAAATAAGCTGAACAGGCCACTACTTCCAGCCTGGTCCCCCGGTTGTGATCATGAGATGGATGGCTGCCATGTCCTTGGTGCAGTATTCTGAGAGTGCAAAATACTGCAAGTTCTTTTTGATCCTACTATCTTACCAGAAGTGTTACCCAGCCCTTTAGTTCGGTCCGAATTGGCGGTCCAGGGCTCTTGAAGAAGAGCAATGTCTATCTACTCCTCTTTTAATTTCATGCTAAGGAGGTATGTCGCTGCCTTACCATGATGCAAATGTGCTTGTATGCACCTAATAGTTCAGGTGGAAGGATATATCCTGCCACCTCCTCTATTGGGGCCCATTTTATTGGCGGATTTAATTCCCCCTGTGGTGCCACTTCCCGAGGGTATAGCCGGGGGGATTGATCCCCCTCCACTCTCGGAAGGGCCCGCTTCATTATTCAGTGAGAAGGAGGGATATTCAGAGTGGATAATGCCCACTCCCACCCCTCCAGTCTCCTCACTGAACGTCTTCCTGACAGCACCCTCTCGGAGCTTTTTTGTCCTCTGTACTGGTGTGCTGCCGTCCGACGGGAGTCGCTCTCCGCTGACGGCGCCCTCAGTAGCGGCATCAGACTCCTCGGGTCATTTTATCATACCCTCCGAGCCCGGCTGTACCCGACTTCCGCTAGTACATGACTCAAGGCGGTTGAATATGGCACACCTGCCTTGAGTGGACGACTAAGCTGTCTCCTTGCGGATCCAATCAGTCTTTGTTTTTTCCTCCACTCCTCCGTGTGGTGCACGGGAGACTTTAGGAGCTTCCGTCCTTCATCGGAGGACAGAGATTTGGAGGATAGGGAGAGGATGACACCCCCCCCCATCGGTTTGGCGGTAAGAGGGGGGACAACCCCCATTTCTACCTCCATGGGTTCTCCAGTTGCCTGGAGATCGAGAGTATTATTACCCGTCTCGTTTGGGTCTGTGCCTGTCGTGTCCATGTTCTGATTCCACGAGCAGCTGGGGAAAATTGTGGTTAACCTCCATGGAAGAGCCCCACATTCCATGGAGAGGCATTTATACACAGGGAGGTCGCTCGCTTTCCCTGGGGAGGATTACGTTAGGGGCAGAATTACCAAACTGCCAATGCCCGGTCATATCGGCCAAAAGCATCATGGCTTCGGCACCAACCCGCTAACGACCTTGCGATGTGGGTTTTTTATAGAGGTATCTCCTCGCAATGCCGGCCAGTTAAGGCAAGCATTCCCGGCCCTCCCAAGACATGCCTAGGTAGGGTTATGGTATTACATCCCTCCTCCTTTCTCAGCCGGGCTTGGGACCGTCCATGGCGGAGTTTATATATACTATGAACGTGTATCTAATTTGTAAGATGATCCAGTCTCAAGCGAAAATTAGGAGGCCCTTCATCGTCGTCAAATACAAGAGAGACTTTGAAACTCGTTTTTTTACTGGGTGCGTTTCAGTTTTTTTATAACCTGACATCATGCTTTAGTTGCATTTGTACCTATGTTTGGAATTATATTGTTCTCCTTGTTTACTTTATTATCTTTAATTCGTATGTTACAAAATATTCTCATACAACATTGACCTTACACCTGTCAGTTCCCTTCTTCCTCCGACAGGACATGCTCTATGTCCAAAGAAGGGAGGTGTGTAAAGATACAATTTTCGGATGTGTCTCATCATACAATAGGTAATAGAATCAAACATGCAAAATAGTTACTACTAGAATTCTTGCCGCTATACCGTAATCATCATCAATCTGTGTCATTAAATCTTAAAGTTATATAAGAATATATGGATATTTCGAGCCTATTTTGAGCGACTATTCTGTGTAATGATCTAAGTATATATATATATATATATATATATATATATATATATATATATATATATATATATATATATATATATATATATATATATATATATATAAATATTATTGCATGCCCAGACATGGCTATATATTTAAAAAAAATGTTTTAAAATAAACACATACCTGGAAGTAAAAGTCCAATTTATTGTCCTAGCTATAGTCAGACACAGGTGGTAAATTGCAGCCTTTTATCCTACTGAACCTACAAATTAAAAACAATTAAATATAAATATATTCGTCAATGAATAGATTTTGACATAGTTTAAATTTATTAGGTAAGGCATAAAAAACATTTTTGTATCAGAAAACATTGAACAATTAAACTCACAATGAATGAACTGCTTAACAAAATACAAAGTGATATAAACCCGGTATAGACAGCTACAAACACAAACAAGCTGGTAAAAGACCAAATTTATAAACTGTCTTCGACAGAACAAAGTGAATTTAAATAGGAATGTGATTAGGGATTTTAACAAAATGTGTTAATATGTATAGAAAATAAGTAAAAATTTGTTAATTATCAATTAGGGAAACTATGTGTTAGTAATTATTCTAGAAAAATAAGGTTTAATGTGTTAATGAACTGATAGGTTATAAATTTTAAAACAAACACAATTTGACTTACATGTATAAAATCGGAATATTGAATTATATGCAGGAAATGACTTTCTTTTGACTAATGTAGTTAAATCATGTTATTGGCTTATCTGAAAACAGAAAATGGTGATTGGTAAATAAACAAGTTTAATTAATAATTAACAACTGTGATTCGAAGTTACAAAACAAAAGATAAAAATTAGAACTTCCGGGAGGAAGAACGGAGATTGGGAAGAAGACGCTGGTAAAAAGAACAAGCTAGTAGATTGCAGCAAGAGAAAATGTTCAAAAAAGTTAATATAAATGATTAAAAACTAGAGTGAAAGTATTTTAAAGGTTATACCTACCAGTAAACAGCTATACAACAACTCCAATCAAGAATACCCGTACATAAATTGAGTAAAAACAGTGAATAAGCTAGAAGATTGACCCACGCCAAGTAAACTCAAAGGTAATACATCAATAATTGTTAAAAAGTGTATTATATCGTCAAAACAAGAAATGAACCTGTAAGTTTTATAAAGGAATAATATGTCAACGTCAATCCAAGAAGTTAAATGTCATTTGCAAAGGCAATCATACCAAAAGAAGAACTAAATATAAAATATTTATGAAGTACTTGTAAGAGTCACCAGAGGGCGATAAGTAAACGTAAGAAATTCAACCTTATTTCCTCCATTTTAATATTTCCGTTGCCAAGCAACAAAATTCACCTGAAACGACGTTACCATGGTGATAAATAATTGCCAATGAAACTATTCAGATCCGTCATAGCAAGTCATAACTTTTTTTTTAAACAAAGCATTGGAAATAAAATTCTCAATAATAAGTCATAATTGCATTAATAAAGCTGGCATATTTGTATGTTAAAATTAGTAATATACGGGATCCCAAGTAAGAATTTAAATTTATAAAATGAAGTCAATAACCAAACAAAAAGCTTTTTGATAAAAATAATAATAATAATAAATATTAAAAAAATAATAATTTCAAATTATATATTGCTCATTATTTTATTTTCTGTAAATGTCACACATATCTGTCCATTGACCAATTAATCCTCTAGCCGTATATAAAAAGTTCAGCAAATATAATATATATGCACCAAGAGTAAGAATTTTCGACATTGGTGAACCCAACTATTAAACATTCCCTGTAGGTAAGAAGAGTCTCAACAAAATAGCTGTGGCATAGTAAGTAGATCAAAAACCAGGTAGATATTTAATTTGATAAAATTATATATATATATATATATATATATATATATATATATATATATATATATATATATATATATATGTTCAAATATTTTCAGTATATTGACAAATAATTTTTTTAGGGAGAGATTGAATCGATGTATTCAGAATATTCGCGACGGCACTTTGATATTCAAAAAATGTTATTATAACATTTCGAAACAAATATTCTGAAAAAAGAATATTCTCACATAGAACAATATCTTGTGCTCTATGGTTGGCCACAATTCTTGAAATTGCTGTCGAGTTGTGCGGGGAGGATTGGGGGAGGACAGTAAAGGAAATATGAAAATAGTCTAAGCTGAAGTTTGCATTGCACTATTATACCATTTGTATAAAAGCTTTTTTTTCAGTTGTTATTATCAGTTAATATTGGTATCTATGAAGAATTAAATTGCATGATAAAATCAATTTACTGTATATTTTTAAAAATTGTTTCCCAATGTGTTACAGATCGTGCCAATAGTACATGGAGGTAGAAACATTGCGTTGACATTTGATAATCGCTACCAGTATTTCGAGCAGGTGATCAACTTCAGAAAGCATGAGTTTGATTTACAAATAAGTGCTGTACTTGAGGGCATAGCAGGTATAATACCAGTGCCACTACTATCATTTGTAACAGCTGGCTTTCTAGAACAGCTGGTTTGTGGGATGAGTCACATTTCCATATCTGCCCTAAAAAAGATAGTGAGGTAAGATGAATTAATTATAAATATTTAAAATGTCTTGTAGGTTTTTTCATACATACCAGTGGCGTGCAGTTAATAGGTGCAAGGGATCAACGCATTAATTCATTTTTTAATTGAATTGATATTTATGTTTTAGTAAAGTTATAATTAAAACTTTTCAAATGTTACTAATTTCTGTAAGTTGAGTAAATATCCGTTCAATGTATAATTCCAGCAAGCTGTGAATGCACATGCTAAACTGGGTTTAATTCCAGTATAATTTGATCTACAGTGTTCTTTAGCCGACATCGCATGAAAGGGCAATAATAGTGAGAAACAATGGTCGAAGATAATCTAATGCACTCTTGAATATGCAGGCACATTAGTTAGCTCTAAATGCAATATTAAAGTTGGATCCATGATTACGTTTAACTTTTAAAGTAGATTATATTGTTTGTCTACTTATAAGAATTTCGTATTTTTTCTTTTTTGGTGTCATGCTAGTTCTCAAAATAATAACTAACTGTGCTGTTTTAATTTTTTTAAAGTCATGATCAGGTTTGTACTGCTGAGACTGTTTACAAAATGAACATTGTTGTATAGTGTGCTCTTCAGTATACCATAAAGAGTTTTTTCAGCGAATTTTTACGCAACATTTTTAGCAAATGTAGTACTATCACCACACGCAGGTGTCAACTGTCATAAAAAGTTTGTATGATGTTTGTGACTTCTACTCAGAGTCAGAAATTAACAACCACATTACTTTTCAAGCTGTACTGAATAACTACGCAGGACCTTAGTTTATACAGATGGGTCAAAGAGTGTTAAGGTTAAGGCCTGCCAAATTTTATCAAAATCGGCCCATTATTCTTTGAGATAAAATTTGTTTTCGAATAAAAACTCAAAATTTTCCCGGGAAACCTCGCCTGATTTTCCTGACTAACAAACTTGTCAAAGCCATTCACAAAGGGAAGGTACGTGCCAAATGTTATTAAAATCGGCCCATTATTTTTTGAGATAAGAATTTTTTTCGAATGAAAACTCAAAATTTTCCCGGAAAACCTCGTCCGATTTTCCTGACTAACGAACTTATCCAAGCCATTGACAAAAGAAAGGTACATGCCAAGTTTTATCAAAATCGGCCCATTATTTGTTGAGTTATCGGTGTGATATATATATATATATATATATATATATATATATATATATATATATATATATATATATATATATATATATATATATATATATATATATATATATATATATATATAACATATAAAAATTGAAACTGACCCCGGATATGGGTTCTAGGGGTCCTAGTTCGCGCTCATTTGCAAAAAATTTTTCAAAATTCAAAAGTCGGGATCTCCTCATTAGTGAATTTTTTATACGAAAATTCACTAATACTAAAAGTTTATAAACGATAATTGTCACAACACTAACAGTACCACAAAATGTCAATAGTGTGGAAAACCTGGTAGCTAATGGAGTGGATATCGAAGGTGGTATCGTGCAGAATACTGATTCCAGTCAAAACGGTTTGTGTAGAACATTGGAGAGCATTGTCAGTGAATTCTTAAAGTCAATCTGAAGTGTAGAAATAAAAGTTTAAAACAAATGTAAATGTAAAGGAAATTCACATACTAGGTGTAAATATCAATGATGTTTTATATATGTGGAACAAATAAAATGAGTAAAACAAATTCATATACACTCAAAATATAAAGGTCATATAAACCACACAAGTAAAGCACTTTAAAGTAAGGTGTAAAAGAGATTAATATAAAATAACTTACTAAAAATGGAAATGTTTCAAATATCCAGTAAAACCAAATTATAATACAACACTGCATTATTATCCAATAAAAATATGCATAAACAGAAGGCGATCTAAAATACAAAGATGATAAAATTAATTAAAAACAGATTTATAAAAAGACATTTCTCAAATAATAAATGGAGCAAATGATTCTTAAATTAATTTTAAGGAGAGTATAAATAATGTAGCGAATATAGACACTACAATAGTGAAATGCAAAGTACTTTTTCAAGCTACATGATAAGACATTTAAGAAGAAATGAAATGTAGTTTGAAATGAATATAAACTGAAAAACAAATAGGTATAATTTGTTTAATAAAGGGTTGATACATGTTCGTTAAAGATGGAAAGTGTTTAGTTTGTTATATAAAAAATATTAAGTTTGTGGTGTGGTATAGCTTTTATACAGCAGCAGTAAAGCATTTAACGTTTTCATTTTATACAATCACAATTAATTTGTGCTTGTGCCTCATGTTACGTGTTAGCTCTTAACAGTGTCCCATCTCTGTTCGCAGCTTATTTCTCAATTATTAAGCTGTTTTTGTAATTTTTAAGAGAAGGGCACCAATGGCAACTAGGAACATAAACTCTAACCCTGCTAACGATAGAAACGAATATTTATACGAAGCTGAAGATGAGTTTTTCCGCGATGCGGAGGCTAGCTATAACAATGAAGACCTTCTAGACATTGGAACACTGAATATAGCGGCAGAAAATGATGTTTACTATAGTGATACTAATGAAGAAGCATGTTAAAAGACAGAGATAGAGATAATGATGGAAAGGATAATGGCAGGTTTTGCAGACTTAAATTAAAAGTAATCAAGAAAATAAGAAAAATCTAGAAGATTTGAAAGAAGATTTAACAAACAAAAATAATAAAAATTTTGAAGACTTGAGACAGGAAAGTAAGAAAAATTTAGAGGAATTGAAAGAAGATTTAACTAACAAAAATAATAAAAAATTTGAAGTTTTAAATGTGAACATCACCAAAAAGTTCGAGATAATAGAAAACAAAATAGAAAAAACACAAGAGATGGGTGAATTTAAAAACGAACTAAACAAAATAACAATGGAAACTGAAGTGTGATTAATAAAGAAAATTGAAGAGATAAGTACTAAAATGCATAGGGATGAAGAAATTATTGATGTTAAAATGACGGAAGATGAACGGTATATACAAAGTATATACATGTTTGGGGATAATGTATTGTTTTTAGCTGACTTTAATGCCAGTACAGATAGTAAGATACTTATTGTTACAAACTTCGCTAGTTTTTTCGGCTACACTTAATATAATCAAATACTAAATTTTAATGGAAGAATTCAGGACTTAGTTTTTTCAGATATGAAATGTGAAGTTACACATGAAGGGGCGCCTTTGGTGAGGTAAGACATAAAGCTTCCTTGTTTGTTTGTTGATATTTCTTTGAATAGTTTATTTAGGTCATTTGATGTTTGTAGAGCACTGAAGATGTATAATTTCAGAAAGGCTAATTACGTTGCATTGTATGATGCACTGCTCTGGGTTGATTGGTGTTTTCTGTATGACTGTCTTGACTGCAATGAAGCATGTGATAGGTTTTATGACACACTGTATGGGGTGTTTGATGCATGAGTGCCTGTCTATAGGAATTGTAAATATAGCTACCCTGTGTGGTATAATGATCAGATTTGAGCCCATATTAAACTGAAACATGAGCATTGGTTAAAATATAAAAGGTGTGGTTCAGACTATCATTTGCAAGGGTTTAGGGAATTGAGAATTTTGATGAAGCGTCAGATTGGCAATGCATTTAAGAGGTATCTGTGTGACACTCAGCAGTCGATCACTGACTGTCCTAAGAATTTCTGGTCATATGTAAATGATAAAAATAAAACGCACAAGAATACCGGGTCAGATGTATTATAATGGTGATGCGCTAACTGGCTCACAACAAATAGTAGATGCGTTTGCTGCATTATTTGGTAGTGTTACACCCGCCGGCGGAATTGACTTACAGAATAATGCGTCCGACACAGAGCCTAATCAGTATTACATCCACCTATCTAAAATTATGGAGGGGGAGATACGGAGAGCTATAAAAAAAAGCTGTAAAATGACGTCTGGCCCAGATCAGATTCCGTCTTTCCTTGTAAAAGATTGCGCTCGTGTTTTAGTTGTTCAACTTTGCTACATATTTAATTTATGTTTGAACACTGCAGTTAGTTTCCTTCAATCTGGAAGTTGGCACGTATATGCCCCATATTTAAGACTGGTGATGTATCTTTGGCCATCAACTTTCGTCCTATAGCTCTACTCTGCATTTTTGCTAAGATCTTCGAGATGGTTCTATACGAGGATTTCTACAACTCTGTGAAAACACTGATATCACCCTGTCAACATGGATTTGTGAGGGGTAGGTCAACTGTCACAAACTTGGCCGTTTTTACTCAGTGGGTCTCAGATGGCATTGATGCTGGAGGTCAGATTGATGTTGGCTACACAGATTTCGCAAAGGCTTTTGACCATGTTGATCACTCGGTCCTTTTGAGGAGGCTTGCATCGTATGGATTCAGCGATAGCATGTTATGTCTTTTTGTGGATGATCTTAGTGATCGTGTTCAATTTGTTAGCTATGGCGGGTTCAGTTCCTCTGAGCTCATTGCTACTTCGGGCGTTCCTCAGGGCTCTAATCTGGGGCCGCTATTGTTCTTATTATTTATCAATTATTTGGACAGTAGTTTAAGTGTGTTGAGACTTTTCTATGCAGATAACTTGAAGCTGCTTATGAGAGTGTCGTCACTGGATGATTGCGTTAAATTGCGGGAAGATCTAGACTTGCTCTATGAGTGGTGCTTACAGAATGGATTGGAACTAAATGTGAGTAAACGTAAGGTCATGACTTTCACATGTAAAGCTTTCCCTGTTCAGTTTGAGTATACTGTGGGTCGGTTGGTGGTTGATTGTGTGGAGACTGTGAAGGACTTGGGGGTTCACTTTGATAAGAAACTGCCGTTTGACATTCACATCGATACCATAGTAAACGAGTGTAACAGGTTTTTAGGATTTATAGTGTGAAACTGTGGGTCGTTTACATGTTTTGGTGCTCTCAAAGCTTTGTATTGTGCTTTTGTTATTTCAAAGTTACAATATGCATCTCTTATCTGGGGCCCATATTATGGTGTGCATATAAGCTCACTCAAATATGTCCAGAGAAGGTTCCTAAAATATCTGTGGTTTAAGGAAGTTGGGCGTTATCCAGAGAGGTCGATCATTCTGTTTTGCTTGGACACTTTGAATTCGTCAGTTTGTGTAAGCGAAGAAGAGTTGACTCAATTAAGTTTTTATATAAACTGATACACAATGTCATTGATTGTCCGGAATTATTGGCGCAGATAAATTTCCATCTTCCCAGGACGAGTGAACGGCACAATATGTCATTTTATAATAATCAGGCTAGGACGGTTGTTATGTTAAGATCTCCAATATATGTAATGTGTGAAACTTTCAATATAATTTGTTCACGTAGTGATATATTTAGCGATAGTTTGTGTACATTGTTGCATAGAGCTATTGAAATGTTGTAGTTTTAGGTTTGTTTTTGGATTAATATTTTGTTAGTTAATTAGTTTGTGAGTGTCCTGTAACTGGTCCTGTACTTGGTCTGTTGGACACAATAAATTATTATTATTATTATTATTAATATATAATACGTCGAAAAAATTGTGGAACTCCTTGGTGTCGCACCAACATCATTTCACAAAATTGTACACGTTGGGCGGCATCACCCGGATGAAGAGGAGAAAGTAGCTTAAATTTGTATGGATGGCTCATAGTATTCTGTGAATAGATGCTCGTGAAATGCCTAAATCTTATTCTGTGGCATGAGTTGAGAATTCTGGATTGACATTAAAATATTCTAGCACATTTATTAGATTTACTTCATTTGAAGTAATTTGCTTTGGTAGAATTCTTTCTGCACTAATTCGACCATACTCTAGTTGATTTTTTAGAATTCACAACTTTTTTCTCGTCATTGGTGCCAAATTGGGATATGTCTCATTTAAAACTATACATGTTCTGTTTATAATCACATTGCAACGTCCGTGAATAAATAATAAATTTAAAATTTCAGCATTTGAATATGTATTATGTTCCATTTCTTATAAACACTAAAGTAAACGACACTACAGAAAAATTAACAACAAATAACTGGTGACAGCTTAGTTGTTTGTTTTTAAGTTTTGCTAGGAATTTTGCAACCATCCTCACAAGAAATTACATGATTTTAGTTGGTTACACAAAAACAGTAGATAATTTTAAAAGTTGAACAGATATGTGTACACACCCTTATATCGCTCGAAAGGGAATACATTTTTTTATCAGAATATGGAAAAAGATACAGGGTGTTCCATTTGAGAAAACCAACTTATACAGGTGTGAATTTAACTAAACTCGGCATTACATTTCCACCACTCTGTATGCAATTAACCCACCTTGAAAGCACAGATGGGAAGCTTAGGGATCCAATTACTCCTCTTGTAAATATTGCCGTTCTATTTTTTTTTACTGCAAAATACACATGGTTTTAAATTAGTTCACGTTTCTTTTAATTTTTTTCAAAAAAATTAAATATATTGAAAACGGTTAATTTTAGGAATAAGGAAACTTGATGAAAGTCTACCTAAAACGCTATGCAGAATCTAAAAATCCAATAATATATAGGTGTTCCATTTAATATAACGAAAATGACGTTAACTTCCGGTATAACCGGAAGTGACAGGTGGACGCCATTATTTTGCTTAAGTAGGCCATGCCCGAAGACAGTGTTGCCCAAATTTTCAAAATTACAAATGAAGTAGTTTCTGAAATAATTCTAATGGGCCGTCACCATGAGACACTGTATATACATACATACACACGTATGTATGTATATATATATATATATATATATATATATATATATATATATATATATATATATATATATATATATATATACATACAGACAACACAGACACATTTTGAGAATATACCAGGAATGTCTCGAAAGAACATGGAAGCATCCCCAGAACATTGTCACAAGATACAAATATATTCATAGAACATTCTATGAACATGACAATTCGGCAGATTCTGTGATATTAATAAGGTTCTCAGAAATTTATAATATTCTTGGGAGCTCCCAGTGTGTTCTGAAAATGTCCCAATGACTCATCTCGAAATGTTCATACATATACTCATGGGAACATTGCTTTTTTTTTAAATATATACAGGCTGTTTCGCATAATAACTGACACAGAGTGGGGACAGGTAGGGGAGCCTAAAATATGGTGACTTAACACAACTCACCCCTATAATAAGTTGCACCCATGAGAATGTAAGGGCCTTCAAAGTGGGGATTTAAATTTCAAAAAAATCAATATCTCAGTAATACTTCAACTTAGAAAAACCAAATTTGGTACACGTTCTGGATGTACCAAGAGCATTAAGCGATGGTAAGTAGAGTTCAGTTGAAGCATTTCAAAGGGTTCAATAGAAGTGATGCACCCTTATAATGTGACAGAATTTTTTAACCTATTGGCGGATTTAAAAAATCATGATTTCATTTTATGGGGAATTTAATACTAAAACTTTTTTTACTCTTCCTATTTTTCAAGCAACTTTTTTCGTTTTCAACAAAAACCCGAATAACTAAAGACACATATTTTATCAATGTTACTTAAAACTTAAAATCACAAAAAATTCAATAGATGCATATGAAATTATCATTTTGAAGAACTTTTATAACTTATCAGTAGCATTTTTAAAATTTCTGTTTGACTTGTTTGTTTTATAATAAATTATACTTATTCACACTTGTCCAATTGGACGTATACATAATTTTATAGACAAATATTAAATTTTCGATGATTTTTAGTAACGTTGATAAAATATGTACCTTTAGTTATTGGTGTTGTTGAAAACAACAAAGTTTTTTGAAAAATATCAGGGGTAACAAAAGTTTTAGAGTTAAATTCCTCGTAAAATGAAATAATTTTTTTAATCCACCAATATGTTAAAAAATACTATCACATTTTAATAGTGCATCACCCCTATTCAACCCTTTCAAATGCCTCAATTGAACTCTACTTACCATTGATTAATGCTCTTGGTACACTCAGAACGTGTACCAAATTTGGTTTTTCTAAGTTAAACTAAAGTTTCTATGTTACTACAGAGAAGCTGAATTTATTTGAAATTTGAAACCCCACTTTGAAGGCCTATAACTTGTCTGGGCCGCAACTTAGTATAGGAGTAAGTTGCGTCAAATCACCATATTTTGGGTTTACCTACATGCCCCCTGCTCTGGTGCCATTTCTTCTGCGAAACACCCTCCATACATTTTTTAATGATACAGAAATTACAGAAATGCAAAGCTATGAAATATTTGATTTATCTTCAAAATTTACTGATTTTCCTCCATTCAACTGGCCTTGTATATATTTTCATATAAGTAAGCCCAACTAGCCATATATATTAGAATTTGAACTTCAAATACTCACCCTTGTGTAGATTACCATCATTATTCCAGTGGCTACACACACCTGTAAACTCACGTTAAGATACTTAATAAGTCAACAGTTCAACCATTGCACATTTATTCAGGTTAGGTATATAGTACTTATAAATACAAATAAATGTTTGTGTATAAAATTTATCAAAAGAATTCGAAACTCCAACACCAGAAAAATAAAATAAGGATAACAATTATTGGAGTTGCTACAAAATTTAATAGCCAAATATCAGGTATCACTTCATGAACAGACCACCATATATAGGCATCTCGGAAACTATTAATATACAGATTCGGTCAAATGTGGACAACACTGTACAATCAATGGGTTGTATTCATGGCCACCTAGATACTTAAAAGAAAAATGGCACAGGTGGCAAAAAATGTAAAATACAATTTTGTAAAGTTTGTTCACTATCTAGTGATTCGTAGAATTTTTGTCATATCGAATAGCTACAAATTAATCTTGTAAAAAAGCACTAATATTTTCTTTTTGGACCGAATGTTAATCTCTTATAGTTTCCTAGATACCTCTAGTGGCTTTTAGTGATTTATGAGTTGACAACTTAATAAGCAACTCAATAATTTTTTAAACTAATCAGTCGAAACCAAAAATACTGTGTTAATGAAATTAAGAAGAATAAATATTTGCCTCAAGATGTAGCTATATATTAACAGGAAAAAAATACCTACCTTGTGACACCTATGTCATCCTGTGTGTTAATTAGATTATATAGTGTATTCAAAAATTACCAGTAGTTATTTCTATGAGTTATGATATTTAAGATGAGACGCAGTGCGTATTTTATTTGATAAATTAGCTGAAACATCGAGAAAACAGACAAATGTTCACTCTCACATAACTGCCTTCATCTTACTTATTGGAACGTATAGATTTTGTGAAAATAGTGCCTTTTTTCTTGTTAATATATAGATGAAAAACAGTGTATTTACTGGTAAAGATGTCATTAATCGATACAACAGTTAAAGGGAAGTATTTTTCCACATAACTGACATTATTCAGTTAAGATGATAATTCATTTACAGTTTAATTTACCATTTTATATTATGTTACGTAACTTGCATGTAAGTTGAAAGCAAACTGCAAACCTTCTGGCAGATGTACAGAGAAGTGGTGGTAAGCACCTCCATGCTCCATGGTAAAGGCATTGTGAACGTCCCCTAGTTCCAAAGACAGAGCAACTC
The DNA here is from genome assembly GCA_964006375.1 of Tillus elongatus. Classification (NCBI taxonomy): domain Eukaryota; kingdom Metazoa; phylum Arthropoda; class Insecta; order Coleoptera; family Cleridae; genus Tillus; species Tillus elongatus. Next base: position 173,987,787 of record OZ023262.1, on the reverse strand, counting down.
AGTGATACCGAAATTCATTTAGGCAACGTAACTTGTGTGGATGTTTAAAGCAAACCCAAAGCCTGGTGACATGTATTAATAAGTGGTTGTAAGCACGTCCATGGTAAAGTCATTGTGATCATGCGATAATCCCAGAAAAACAGGAGTCATACTTCAGTGCTTTGGGTAACATATCTTCTGTGGAAGTCGAAAGCAAAACACAATCTAGGGGACTGATGTACAGAGAAGCGGTTGTGAGCATCAAGATTGCAGAGGCACTGCAGTAATGTATATTTTTGGTGTAACTGATGTAAGCTGAAACAGCAGTAGATACATGTTTTAGATGGATATAATAGAAAGAGAAGCTGCAAGAACATAATGTGACATGTATGTAAGCAATAAGACTAGTGAGAACATTTAAAAAGGGAAGTGATTATATAATAGAATTGTAAAAGGCGTAAAAAAGCAAACTTGATAGTAGGTTATGAAACAATTGTTAATTCTAAAACAGTAGGTGTACGTTTTAGGTAACGCAACTTCTGTGGAAGTTGAAATCAAACCCAAATAAGTTATAAAATGCGTTGGATAGAAGACGGAATATTAAACACTTGCATTTAACAAAAACCTAAAAGCTATAACAAAAGCTATAACCGAACCTGAAATTAGTTTCTCATGTCATTATGTCATATTTAATTGACTTGCTGCAGTCATGCGTCTTGCAGTCTGCAGTAAGAATCATTTCATTGCGCAAATGCGCAGTGCCGAATTTTAGGGTTTCTGTTGTTATTTATATTGGCGCTGGTATACAAATCTTTTTATTGATGCATTTTTCATTCATCAAATCTACAGCAGAATGGGGGATAGTTTTCATTCTGAACTGTAGAGATTGTGCAAATGTGTCATCTATAGTTTGTCAATATGTACCTTTATTACATATATATGAAATAGATAGTATTATATTACATTTATAATTGACAACAATATATTATTAAATTTTCAAAACGTAAATGTAGTATATTATCTAATGTAACTAGCTCATTATCAAGTAAATGAATTTTAATGGTAACAGAATCAAACATGCAAAATAGTCATCTATTATAATTCTTACTGCCATACCTACCATAATCACTATTGTTAGCAATCTTTTTCATTAAATCTTACAGTTATTTTTAATATTATAGGTACATCTCAAGCACATTCTGAGCGAATATTCTGAATAATGATCTATGAGTATATTCTCAATATATTGATGGAGAATTTTCTTAGGATGTGATTGAATGGATGTGCTCAGAATATTCAAGACGACACTTTGAAATTCCATTAATGTTATTAGAACATCCCAAAACAAATATTCTGACAATAGAACGTTCTTAGATTGTGAGAATGTTCTGAGAATATCTTGTGTTGTATAGGTATATATTAGACATTTCTCTATAGCTTATAATTTCTTTCAGGTATCGTGAATTAGATGAAAATAATAAGCTAGTGAAGTGGCTGTGGAATATTTTGGAAATTTTTTCAGAGACTGAACGAATACAGTTCATGAGATTTGTGTCTGGTCGGTCTAGATTACCGGCCAACTTGGCTGACTTATCACAACGTTTTCAGGTTGGTACTTTTGAAGGAATGTTTACCTTTTATTATTATTTTTGACAATAAACTAGTTACAATAAATATGGCCAGTGACCACATGGTGGTAGGACTGCAAATTGTATTACAAAGATAATACAATACTCTTTGACTATTGCACAACTCCAATTTTTTTCAGTCACTGCATGAGGAAGAAGGATAGAAAAATAAAATAAAATGTCGACTTAAAATGTGTAATGTATTAATTAAGTTGGTTTAACTTAATTTTGTCAATATAGGTGGCAATGTCGGTTTTCTACATACAGTATGATTTTTAGAAGCAATGCACACTTATTGATATGCATCAGAACAGTTGTAGGAAAACATTGTAAATAAATTTTTTCAAATAATTGCTAATTGGGACTCTAAAACCGATATCCAAGGTCCATTTAAATTTAGAGGCTTAGTTTTAATAGTATATCTTACTAATAGTGTACAATTCTTATAAAAATTCACTACTTTAACGCACTTGCTGTGTCCCGAACTTAAAAAAAATATATTTTTTGATCATATTAACAGTTTAATTTAAATATTTAATTATCCATTTTTACCAGGGTTAGGTGCTTTTACTAAAGGGCTCATTTCCGTAAAGTTAAAATCAGACAATCTAACCCCAAAGTTTTTTTGAGCCAGACCTATTCCTTTTACAATTAAAAAAAAAAGTGGAATTGGAGTTAGATTGTCTTGAGAAATCGAAAGTGATTACCCCTATAAATTATAGCCCAAGGGGTACTACTATAGTGCCAGTTTAAAAAAAGAATGGCTCCCTACGAATCTGTGGTGACTTTAAAGTCACGGTAAATCCTTATATAGAAATTGACCAATACCACGTATAAATAAACTTCTTGTCAAATTACAAGGGGGCGTACATTTGTCAAAACTCGATCTTTCTAATGCTTATCAGCAGATCTGTCTAAGCAAGGATTCAAAGAAGTTGATAACGATTTCTACACATAAAGGATTGTATCAGTATAACAGGACACCATTTGGAATTGCCAGTATTTCCTAGAAATTTCAAAAAATTATGGATTCTTTGTTTCAGGGTTTGTAAGGGGTTATAATTTTTCTGGAAGATATTTTAATAACGGGACGTGACCGAAAAGAACACGTTGCAAGACTTAGGCAGGTCCTAGATATTTTACAGGGTTCAGGTTTAAAAATTTATTTTTATAAGTGCCAGTTTTTTTTCAAGGCAAACTTGAATATTTGGGATTTGCCATAAACGATTCGAAAATCTGGCGGTGAGAGAAGCTAAGTAACCTGAAAACATTACACAATTAAAATGTTTTCTAGGACTGACAATAATTATGGCTCTTTTGTACCAAATCTGGCAACAGTGCTTTACCCCTTGTACAATTTCTTTTAAAAAGACCTTCCTTGGACGTGGTCGCCAAAATTAACCTAGCTTTCTCAAAAATAAAAGATTTACTTACAGCTCCTATATTGGTGCATTACAACCCCAACTTACCCATTATTTTAAGTACGGATGCAAGTGATGATGGTATTGGGGGACCAATTTCTCAAGTCTACTCAAGTACCCTATCAAGTGTGGAAAAAAAGTTTAGCCAAATTGAGAGAGAGGGATTAAGCATAATTTTTTCTGTTTGTAAATTTAATCAGTATTTATATGGCCGTAGATTTACTCTTTTGACAGACCAGAAAGCTTTAACTACAATTTTTCATCCTGAAAAATCTATACGTTCATTTTTGGCTAACAGACTCAGGCACTGGGCATTTTTTTGTCGAATTATCGATATGATATTAAATTAGTAAAATCACAAAACAATTATGCCGATTGTGTTTCCCGCTCGCTATTAGAAAGTTGAGAAGGAGTCTGGGAAAACGTAGATATTAATTTTATAAATTATTTTAGTGAAAACCAGGATTTTCCTATTAATTTTGAAGTGGTACGAGAAGCAACTTCAAATGATAACACGCTATGTACAATCAAAGATTTCTTGCTCATGCAATGATAGAAGATTTAAAACTGTTTTACCATATTTGTAATGATTTAAGTGTAGATTCCGATTGTTTGTTATGGAACAACCGAATAAGTATTCCTTTTATTATACAAAAAAATATTTTAAAAGATTTACTCTTATCGCATATGGGAATCGTGAAAATGAAGAGTTTAGCTCGGTCATATTTCTGGTGGCCAGGTTTAGACAAGGAAATTGAGAATATTTGTAGTTCCTGCGCAAGTTGCATATTATATAAGAAAACTTCTAATAAGGCAGTTTTAGAAAATTGACCTTCGCCAGAAAATCCTTGGTCTAGACTGCATCTAGGGGTCAATTTTTAAATCGACAATTTCTGATAGTAATGGACAGTCATTCAAAATGGTTGGAGGTCTTTCCATTCAACTTGATAACCTCCAAAGCCACTATTGCCTGTCTAAGAAGCACTTTTGCGAGATTTGGCTTGCCAAAGCAAATCATAACTGATAACGCGAAAAGCTTTTGTTCGAAAGAGTTTCAGGAATTTTTGCATGGAAATAACATTTTAAACATTTGATTTTTAGTTAAAGTTTTTAATTTCATTTATATTTTTGTGTTGTCGTTGATGGATAACCACAATCATAGAGTACTCAGTACTTGGTTAGCTGCTTATCTACAGTAATTCAGCCAAGAAGATCATATAAAATTTCCCTCTGCATTTGTCCTGGCACCTGTAGTATTTCGCGAGCATTCTTCAGGGATGGGCTGCCAGATATTGAACTTAGCGAAAGTACCTTCCCAAATTATAGATTATATTTATATGGGTTTATATTTATTTACCGGCTTCTCTCCATGTCCTGCTATTTAGTTATTTTGCAAACTACATGCTAAAATGCATTTTGCATCATTTCTGCATCTATGTATAAGTTTTCGCGGATATGCTTCTGGGATAGGTTCGCCTCTATGCGAAGTCTTTCGAGATATAATTGTGCCATTCATGAAGTACAAGATTCATTTAAGCCTATTTCAATTTTCTTTCGTTTATTAATCAACTGCCAGAAAACATGGTGAGAAGTCGCTGGAATAACAACATAGCATGAACTTAATTTAGTGAAAGGAACCGAACGTACATTAAAAGATTTCTTTTATACTTTTGTACTTATGACTATTAATATATATATATATATATATATATATATATATATATATATATATATATATATATATATATATATATATATATATATAACATGGACACGCTTCTTTGAATATATCTATTGGTCTATTGGTTTGGTAAGAAAATTACTACAATTCATTGATTGTTGTTGCCCCAACCTGGTGAAACTGGTCCATACTACATACAGACTTGGAGACTACTTCTCTGGCTTCACTGTTGGGTTTCATTTATGTAAATGAAGGACATAGCTAGTAGATGTTCTGTAACCAGTTTCGCTGCTTGATAGCATCCTCAGACAGATAAATATTTAAATTAACACGAAATCATGACAACTACAAATAAAGATATGTTACTATGTTATGTTTCGATCAAAAAATTCTTTAAAAAATTAAAATAAAATGAAACAAAAATGACTGATGACGCCTTCAAAACGTCTACGTGATGTATGTTAATATTTAAGATAAAGATAGAACTAACCTATAACAGTAATAACTATAATAACAATTACAAGAATAAAATAACTAAACAATAACATTAATAAAGCAGACTCTATACAATGAAAATATCGACATACATCAACTCATTATCTTATTGCAAAAAAAAATAAAATAGTTACATTTATTTTGTTTGATTTATTTAATTACGAACAGGAATATTCAAGAAAGAGAAATACATTAAATCAGTTTGCTCATTTAGAACAAGTTAGCTATTATTGTTTGTGTGCTTTTTTACTTCTAAAGCTTTAAAAAAGTCTAGTTTACGCTTGTCATTACAAAAATGTAGTGGTTTTATGCGGTTGGTTACTGTAGGTCTATGTTTGGTATCAATCATATGTTTTGCAAATGTAGATTTGTCAGCGTGGTTATTTGTAAATGCAGAAATATGTTCTTTGTATCGGGTGTTTTGTTTGATTTATTTAATTAGGAAGAAGAATATTCAAGAAAAGAATACAAATTAGTGATTAATTCAATTTATCTGAATATTAGAGACAAAAAAGGCAACATGTATGTTTCGATAACTTATTTTGGAACCATTCCAGAAAACCTCTCAAAGATTTTAAATACCTGTACAAATACAAAGGTAGCTTTGAAATCTTACAACATAACGTGAGATTTGTTATTTAACGCAAAAGAGAAATCTTATCTCTTGACAAAAACTGGAGTTTATAAATTATCTTGTACACATTGTAAGGCAATCTACATAGGTCAAACTCAGACTAAAGTCCATTGTGACTAGATTTTGTAAACATGTGGCACATTTGAGATACAGTAGTGTAAACAAGTCATTCGTGGCATAACATATTTGGGATAATAACCACCACATTGATAAAGAAAATTTGAGACTTATCAAAAATATTAGACAGACAGCGAGGCTCGATGCATCCAAAAGTATTTATATTTCTAGGGCAATAAAAAACAAAAGTTCCTTAAATCGACCCCAGCCATTGAAATGCTTGCGCTTAGTCTTTGAAACAGATAAACTTTCCGAACCCTGTCTGGTAAAGTAATAATAATAATAATAATAACCTTTATTTACATACCATTCCTGGTGTCGAACACGTCAATATATAATATACTATTATCCATAACAATGCACAAAAACTAGGTGTAACATTGAGGCGTAAAGATAGCGTCATATCAAACAAACAGACAAAAAAACAAAATCGAACTACAAACACTCTAAGCATTGTCAACATCAAAAGCAATCACAAATTAGTCATATGCAACTGATAAAAATCACAAATGTGTGTTCAAATAGAAACTTGAAATGAGCGTATAAATATAAGCTAAAAATGTACATGAACAAACACTTAAAACATCTGTACAAACAAGTACCTAATATGCACACATAAATAAAATCTTGACAAGAACAACACAGTCTAGTCACAAAAAAAAAAAAAAAAAAAAAAACACGACCCAAAATATAACCTATTCTACAGGTGGCCATACAATTGTATCACAGTGAAAATCCTCTATGTTGTAATATCCTTTCTGTTGCAAAAGCATTTTCAGTTCATTTTTGAGATTCTTAACACATAAGTTTTTTAAGGACAACAGAACATGGTTGAAAATCTTTACTGACTGATAGATCACATTCCTTTGTATTACTGTTAGATGTGTCTTCTGGTTAATCATTTGTGAGTTCGCTCTTCCCCTTGTATCATAACTATGTTTCATTTCATAGTCTTTGAAGTACACATATTGTTCTTTCACTAACACAGCACACAGGAGGATATATATATATACACGGCAAAGTGAGAATTCCCTTATTTCTAAACAAATTTCTGCATGATTCACACTGTTTCAGGTTATAGATAGCTCTAATAGCCCTTTTTTGCAAGATAAAAAGACTATTGGCCTCTGCTGAACCCCCCCCCCCCAAAACGATACCATGTGACAGTCTAGAATATACATAGGCATAATATGCCTTCATACATGCTTCCTAACTTGCAGAGTAACTCAGCACTCTCAATGCATATATGAAGCGTGAAAGTCCAGCACACAAATAATCCACATGACATCTCCACTTCATTCCAGCATCTATTATGAGTCCATGAAACTTTGCTGATCCGACTGAAGTTAATTTTATGTTATCTCGTTTGATTGTAACAACTGATTCGTCAGGTAATGCCCTAAATCTAATAATAAAGTAGTATATAATAAAATAGTAATAAAGGAAGTGAAAAAACCTCGTCTGGCAATAAAAATACAATACACAGAAAATTTTCCTGCGATTTAATCTCCCTCCTGGTATTGTTCTTTGCCTAAGAATCAATATAAAAGGCGGTATTGTGGTAGAAAGTAGTTAATTAGTTTTTCATCCTCTGATGGCGCTAACTTTGGTAGTGAAACGACCTTCAGGTCTTTAAAAAGATGTGTTGTGTTGATTTGGGTTCTCCAAGTGTACTTATCAGTGATCATCACAGGTTCCAATCTTCACTTAGTGAATAAGTCAAACTTCTAGAAATTTTAACACCCAATACAAAGAACATATTTCTGCATTTAGAAATAACCATGCTGACAAATCTACATTTGCAAAACATATTATTGATACCCAACATAGACCTACAGTAAATAACCGTTCAAAACCACCACATTTTTGTAATGACAAGCGTAAACTAGACTTTTTTGAAGCTATAGAAGTAAAAAAGCAACTACATGATAATAGCTACCTTGTTCTAAAAAAGCAACCACATCACAATAGCTACCTTGTTCTAAATGAGCAAACTGATTTAATGGAGTCCCCTTTCTCGAATATTCTTCTTTCTAATTAAATAAATCAAACAAAATAAATCTGATTATTAAAAAAAAAGTTGTAATAAAATAATGAATTGATGTATGTCAATATTTTCATTGTATAGAGTCTGCTTTATTACGGTTATTGTTTAGTTATTACTTCCACATCGTCACAACGTGTGGAAGTATCACATCGGCGACAAAAATTTCAAAAAAATGTTTTCGCTTAAACGTCGTAAAAGTATCAAAACATTTAGAAAACATAATTTGGGAACGAATTTTTTTTGGTCTATGTGGCGATGATAACTTAGAACGAATTGAGATATCGTCTTCAAAATTTGGTATACAGTTGGCACTCGACAAACGAACGGTTCGGATTGTCTTTGAGTAAAATGGCTTTAGGGAGTAGGGGATGAATGGGGGTGATTTGGTGACAATTGTCATTTTTTCTTTAAAACGTGAGTAATATAACGTTTTTGGGTCTATTTATTAGAAAACTTTTAATTTCATCAAACATCTGGTATTCTGTGCTGAAATTAAATTAGGGGTTGAATGTGTCGGGGTGGAATATTGTTGACAAAAATTTCAAAATTTGATAATGAGGGTTGAAGCTGAAACTTAATGGCTTGTAGAACACTATTCTTGCGACATTTTTTTTATATAACACGTATTTGTTTTAGGCTCTGTGTCTAAATATTACCAATTTTGACGTTTCAAATCGCTACTTTGACGTTTTGAGGAAACCCTTTTTCTTTTTCTTTAAATGCCTATAACTTTTTGTCTTTCAACTTACAGACCTAAATTTTGGTACATGGTCCACTCTTTATAATACAGAGATGCGTACCAAATTAAGTTGCCTTTGTTATTCCAGAGATATAAAAATGTCCTAAAAAAACCACAAAATTTTCGGGAAAGCCTAGGCCGATTTTCCTGGCTAACGAACTTATCCAAGCCACTTGCAAAAGGAGGGTACTTACCAATTTTGATCAAAATCAGTCCATTATTTTTATTGGTGTGATATATATATATATATATATATATATATATATATATATATATATATATATATATATATATATATATATATATATATATATATATATATATGGCAAAATTTTAATACTGACAAATGTTTTACTGTCACAGAATTAGACTTGATATACTATGTTTTATTAATACATAAAAATTATGGTTGTTTTGTTTAAAAAATATATGACAAAAAAAAGGTAATGTTAAAAAAAATATTATGGATAGCATAGCTGTCCTGTATTATTTATAAAAATATGTATTGTCTTTTCTGTAATTTGTTACCATGTGAAGAAATTATATAATTTAATCGTTGTCAACCCTATACCATCTATAAAAACTTATTTAATAGTGGAACAAGTAGAAATGCTTCACGAAACAAATATTAGTAACAATCTTTGTAAATATAATTTAACAAATAAGATCCAATTAACCCTGATACCTACTCTAGTTTTCTATGCGAATTAAAATAATTATACCAACTGATAAAATAATCCTAGATTTACCATATTTACCTCAGTTGCTTTTTATGAGGTATATGTTTCACGTTTTTTAAAAGAATGCTTATGTATTTGTAATCATAATATTAATAAATTTAATTATTTTATCTTTTAAAGTCGCCTTAATGCACATGTTTAATCTTGCTTTTTGAGCATACACAAAAAAGGAAACTGACAGTTTTAGTGAATTTAAAAAGGAAGGTCACTAATGACGAGACCGCAACTTTTGAATTTTGAAAAAATTTCTTCAACGAGCGCAAACTAGGCCGCCTAGAACCCATATCCAGGGTCAGTTTTAATTTATTTATATATATATATATATATATATATATATATATATATATATATATATATATATATATATATATATATATATATATATATATATATAAATAACATGGTGAGAAGTCGCTAGAATAACAACATAGCATGAACCTAATTTAGTGAAAGGAACCGAACGTACATTAAAAGATTTCTTTTATACTTTTGTACTTATGACTATTAATATATATATATATATATATATATTAATAGTCATAAGTACAAAAGTATAAAAGAAATCTTTTAATGTACGTTCGGTTCCTTTCACTAAATTAGGTTCATGCTATGTTGTTATTCTAGCGACTTCTCACCATGTTATTTATATATATATATATATATATATATATATATATATATATATATATATATATATATATATATATAAATAAATTAAAACTGACCCTGGATATGGGTTCTAGGCGGCCTAGTTTGCGCTCGTTGAAGAAATTTTTTCAAAATTCAAAAGTTGCGGTCTCGTCATTAGTGACCTTCCTTTTTAAATTCACTAAAACTGTCAGTTTCCTTTTTTGTGTATGCTCAAAAAGCAAGATTAAACATGTGCATTAAGGCGACTTTAAAAGATAAAATAATTAAATTTATTAATATTATGATTACAAATACATAAGCATTCTTTTAAAAAACGTGAAACATATACCTCATAAAAAGCAACTGAGGTAAATATGGTAAATCTAGGATTATTTTATCAGTTGGTATAATTATTTTAATTCGCATAGAAAACTAGAGTAGGTATCAGGGTTAATTGGATCTTATTTGTTAAATTATATTTACAAAGATTGTTACTAATATTTGTTTCGTGAAGCATTTCTACTTGTTCCACTATTAAATAAGTTTTTATAGATGGTATAGGGTTGACAACGATTAAATTATATAATTTCTTCACATGGTAACAAATTACAGAAAAGACAATACATATTTTTATAAATAATACAGGACAGCTATGCTATCCATAATATTTTTTTTAACATTACCTTTTTTTTGTCATATATTTTTTAAACAAAACAACCATAATTTTTATGTATTAATAAAACATAGTATATCAAGTCTAATTCTGTGACAGTAAAACATTTGTCAGTATTAAAATTTTGCCATACTGGTTTTTATGACAGTACTCTCAAAACAAATAACACAGTTCATCTAGTTATTTTTTGCAGCAAAGTTTGCCGATTTGTTCAATGTCCTAGGGGTAGTCTTGTTGAAGTTGGATGCTCTCAAAGCGGCGAAATTTTTATTTTCAAAATATTTCGAAAAGCAATCCTAATTAAACTAGGTTTATAAACTGCAATCTATTCTCTTTCATTTGTTGTGCCGATCTCATCTGGGGCTTTAAATGGGTACCAAGATATCAAAAGAATATCACAAACACAGAACATAATCTTATGTGTATTACAAAAATATCAAGTAGGCACTCTGCCATTTTAGCATTTACTTACTTTAAATGTCTGTTTAGGAACAGTGTATTGTAAAAGTGGCCCTCATAGTATTAGATATATTATAATATTATTTAGAGAAAAGCATTTAATTTTAATATAAATTAACCTAGTAAGAACATTAATCATCTGTGTCGGTGTTCTGTAGGTCATATCATTGCAATGTATTAAAACTGCAGACTTGCAGTTACACTGAATTACATTATTCAAGTTGAGGTTGCACATTTCTCTGGTTTCTAGTTTATTTTGACGTTTAAAAACTTAAGCATTATTGTAATAAATGTATGTTTTCTGTGTTCTTTAGATTGACCTGAAAAGGTTTTTTTGTATATATTGTATAGTTGTCAAATTTATTGACTTCTTTCATTCAAGTAACTTTGTTAGTAAACATGTCTTCTACTAATTAATATACGGTGTGTACATCCACCAGCTTTACCCTTTCAAAGCCTTATTTCTTAAATGTATGGTCCTTCGAGGGTTTTAAACCAGTGCTATAGTCAAACAAGTAGCACTAGAATTTGAATTTTTACATGAATTATATCCTTCAGAAATCCCTTTAAGGTTTAACCAAGTCTCCAAATACCCTTTGTGTCCACAAGCACCATTTTTTGAGTACAATTGGGCAAATATAGGGCAGCGGCGGCCACAAATCTAAATACAGACTCAACACAGTGTCCATTGAGGCATATAGCATAAGTCAAAGGTCAATATAAGTCCCATTGCAGCTTTTTAAGAGACAGGAGAATCCACAAATTGGTTGATCAACATTACAACTTGAACAATCCAGATCAGAAAAATCCCACAGGGCAATGCCAGCGCCATTGAGAATTTTCCAGAATGGAACAGTCCACATATTCAAAAAGCGAGGACTAATACAGGGTCCATTAGCAAATCAAATAATCTCAAGAGTCAACACAAGCGCTATAGAAATATCCAGGACGGAAGAGTCCACCTATTAAAAAAAGAAAGGCTAATACAGGATCCATTAGCAAATCAAATAATCTCAATGGTCAACACAAGCGCCATTGAGAAATATACAAGGATAGATGGGTCCGCACAAGTATATAAACCAAGGGCAAAACTGGTCCAACAAGGTAACAGAATCAAATAATAATCTTAATATTATATCAAATCAAAGGAATAAAATGAAGGAAGTTAATAATTTGACAGCAGATCAGGAGGCTATAGTAAATCAATGAATAAATCGCTAATAAATATGAAAAAAGAACCAAGAAAAGTAGATGAACGCTTGAAAGCTTTGAAGAAAAAGAAAAATAATTACAAGAAGAATGCGATAAAGCTACAACAAACAATGAACAACTATAATCAATAGAGCCACTAGAGCACTCTTATTATGAAGCAAAATACTTTGATCAAATGAGAAAGGTCTACAGTGACATTAAAAGACACAACCAACAATGAAGCAGCGAATACGAGTTGAAACTGTAGATGATTTAGGAGAAGAAACGTTTAAAAGTTCTCATTCTAAATTACTAAGGGAAGAAAAAAAACGTTAGCAAAAAATGGAGGCAATAAACGTTAAAAAACTCATAAAAAGACTAAATCTTATGGTAAACCAATTTAATCGAATAATAGGAGAAGTAGAAATGATGGATGAAAACAATGTACTTTTCAGGTATCAAAAACTCATGAAATAATTAGATAACGAATGGGAATGAATGCAAAATAACGTAATGGAGATAAATATGCTCACAGACTCATAAATTCAAGATGGAGCATATTTTGAGCTAAGGAAAAGGTACAATAACGCCAGTGACAAACTGTCAGCATTAGTAAAAAACCTGACAAACCAAAATTGGGTGCAAAATAGCAAATTGCCAACAATAAAAATACCGATATACACAGGCAAATATGAAGAATGGATAACATTCCAAGAATTACTCCAGAAGGTAGTAAATTTAAACATGTCTTTATTGAATATCGAAGAAATGCAATACTTGAGTCAAGCGTGAGGCTAGCAGAACAATACAGCATAGTTAAGTGAAGCAAATTATGAAACAGCATGGGGCAATTGTGTGAAATGTACAACAATAAAAGGCTGATAGTATCCAAATTAATTGTGAAAATTATACAAACTCCCAATAGAATAGAATAGAACTTTATTAGCTCATTTAGCTACATATAACTTAACAACAAAAATATAACACTAGTACAAGAGCACTATTTTGCATCCATTTGTATGCATCCCTACGATACCATATTTTTCTAATTTATTTAATAAAATATCTCTGTTTATAGTCTCAAATGCCCTACGTAAGTCCAGAAATACTGCAATCACTACCTCATCTTTGTCTGTAGTCTCCTTCCAGTTTGAAATGATGCACTGTATTGCACCTTCACCGCTATGTCCTTCCTCAAAACCTGATTGTTCTTTTATAATAACATTATTGTCACATAGGTATTCAGTTAATCTTGTATGTACAACTTTTTCTAATATTTTGTCTATGACAGGATACACATTAACATACCTAAAGTCTTTATTGCTGTTTTAACTTTTTGTATTGTTGTTATGGTTGATATTTTCAGTTGATCAGGTACAATACCAGTCAGTAATGATGAATTTATAATATGTACCAACGGTTCATATACTAATTCAAAGGTCTGTTTTAAAAATTCAATGTTGATGTCGTCTGGGCTACTTTTACATTTCATACCGTTAATAATGTCAATTAGTATATATTTTTTGCACTAATTCAAAGTGATCAAGCTTACCAGAGTTTGTGTGTGTTTCAATCTCCCAATTAGTATTTGCAGGGGGTATGCTCTTGACTAATTCTTGAATACTTTCAATAAAATAATTATTAAATCGATCAGCAATTTCTTGTTTATTACATGTTATATTACCCTGAAAATCTATTTCTTTGATGTCACCCTTCTTGTCATCTGATATAATTGACTCTAGCGTTTTCCACATAATTTTTTTATTTGTCCTACAAATATCAATTTTCCGTTCATAATACTTCAGCTTACTGTCCCTTATTAATCTGACAACTTCATTTCTGCAGTCCCTTTCATCATTAGTATATTTATATCGATTATAATAATTATCCCCTTCCCTAACTTTATTCAATATTTCTACATTGAACCATGGAACCTGATTATCTCTACAAATAAATGTTTTTTTTTTTGTGAAATTTTATCTAAACACTTTGTAATTTTACTACATAGTATTTGTGACTTAGTATTCATGTCGTTTTGTCGATACATATCTCCCCAGTCAATTATAAGCAGTTGTTCTCTGATTGTATTATAGTCTATGTTGCCCCTAGTATACATTATTTTCTCACAATTTAGTTTTGCCCTAACATTTAAGCCAATATCAATAATACTGTGGTCTGAGCTTATCTAATACTTTACAATTCAGTTTGAAGTTAGTAATGACCAAATCAATTATGCTGCCACCGTTGCTGTTTAAATGAGTTACATGTTTGATTCTCTGAGCAAGACCCATACCATTAATAATTGTCCTTAATTTCTTTGAGTAGAAAGAGTCATCTTTCCAGTTAATATTAAAATCCCCATTAATACAAATTTATACCCACTATCTGTTAAATTATCTAATAACTCCTCTAATTTACTCAAGAAATCTGCATGACTCCCACTTGAAGAGTGATACAAACATGCAAGTATAATTGCTTCCCCAGAAAGTACAGTTCTTATTTCCAAATACCAAACATTTTTTCCACTACTACTGTTTGCCTAACTTTATATTGCAGTTGTTTAGCAACATAAAACACTACTCTCCCGGTATGACGACTGTCTGAGTCTACTCTGACAATCTTATAACCCTTAATTTCTAATTCCTTATCTAAGAAATCATTGGTAACATGAGTCTCCGCTATACTGACAATCAGGGGTTTATTCTTATTAATGTGATACTGTAACTCACTCAAATGAGGTGGCAGACTTTGAACATTGAGCTGCATGATATGTTGTTTAATCCAACAGAGCACAAATTATTACAAAGTCGCCACAACAATTACAGAATGAAAAGGCATTGCAGCTGCTAGACAATGGTATAGACAAATCTCTTGGTATTTATTGGGCACTAAGGGAAGGCACATTCAAATGAAAACTAGATTGAAAATGTGCAGAGAAAAACACAAAAGGGTAAATATTATCTGCAACAGCCACACTATTTGATCCATTTGGGTGCCTGTTTCCGGCGGTCATTAAAGCCAAGCTGATAACTCAAGAACTACGAATAACGCAATCAGGGTGGGACGAAATAGTACCCACTAATATTTGGTAAAGATGGAATCAGTTCATTCATGAAATCAATGAAGTAAAAAAAATAACAATACCAAAGGTGGGTGAAAACAACGAAGTCAAAAATTGAAATTCATGTATTCGCCGATGTATCTGAAGTCGCATATGGTGCAGTAATTTGCGTCAAAGCGGCATACGAAGAAGGTAAAAGCTACATAACATTACTAACAGCCAAATTGAAAGTAGCTCCATTAAAAACGAAAACCGCTCCAATGTCACAACTATGTACAGCTCAAGTATTAGCAAAATTATTGAAAAGAGCACCAGCAGTACTTCAGTTAGAAATCTTAAATATCTATGCCTGGACTGACTGAATGATTATAATAGTTTGGTTAGAAATCCAGCAATTAATTGCCGAAGCAAATGGTATCACTAACAGTCAGAAGAGAATCCAGGAGATGTTATATCCAGAGGCACAGACCGAGGGAATTAAAAAAATTATCACTATGGTGGCGCAGGCCAATATTGTTGCAAGGTTTGCCCCATTAAAATAGAAAAGCCTAAAGAAGTATTACAAGAAAGAAGACAAAGTTGATGGTTTGTCTTAATATACAAACAAATACGACGGATTTGAGTGAAAGACTCTTATCATTTACCATAATGATCTGTGTTATAGCATATTGCAAGAAATTTTCCCAAAATGCAAGAAGAAATAACAAGATAGGCAAATATCTCAATACAAAAGAGATAAGTGAAGCGAAAAAGAGCTTCATAAGAATAGATCAAGAGAGGAAGTTTATAGAAGAAATCAATGAGTTAGAGAGAAAGAAACCAGTAAACAAAAAGACAAAATAGCAAATTTGCATCCATTTATAGGTCAGAAGGCAGCAAATCGGGTAGGAGGAAGATTGGAATATTCATTAGTTCCTTGTGGAGAAAGAAAAACACCCCATTATAAGCTCAAAATTGCAAATTGCGTCACTTATTATTATAGAAGCACATAGCACCACACTTCACTGTGGCAACTAAGAAACATTAACGTAGGTTTGCAGAATCTATTGGATAACGAATGCAAAGAGGTGTGTTAACAACTCAATAAATATATGCATAAAATGCATCCGTTACAAAGCCAAAACAGCATAGTAGTTGTCATGATGAGTTGTGCGCTATGGTTCTGCATTATATTCCGTCTGTCATCTGACTGTCTGACATGTAGACAGATGGAATGACAGCGAACAGATGCCACACAGGGTTTGTGAGCTGGCACTCTTGAACATAAACGTGATTGTCTTATATATCTTGTAATTAATATGTTATTATGCTCATAAGATATAATATAGAATAAATAGTAAACATAACAGTAGTTGATGGGTCAATAACAAGAGTTACAGCCACCCAGGCCTTTACACACACTGGAGTGAATTATGCAGGTCCTATTCAGGTGCGAGCTACAAAAGGCAGATCTCACAAATCTTACAAGGGCTATCTAAATTCAATATGTTCTCTTATTATTATTATAGTAATTATTACACTAACTTTATACTAGTATTATACTAATGTTCTATACTACTTATATAAAGGCAGATAAAGGCAATAAAGTTGTGATAATGGACAAAAATGATTATAAAGAGCAAGTGAGTAATGGAATAGAGACAGGGCCGTATAGAAACTTAGATAAGAATCAACTACCAAAAATGATTAACAATGTAAAAAATAGTTTAAAGAAGTGACCAAATCTTATAACAAAGGACATAGGAAGACGTTTACAAGTTGCTAATCCTAAAGTGCCCAAAAAATATTGTCTCCCAAAAATTCATAAACCGGGAAAATCAATGAGACCCATTGTTTCAGATATAGATTCTCCGACATGTAATCTAGCAAAAGTGGTTGTCAATTGAGTTTAAAAACCTACCTATTAAACAAAAAAGTTATTCGGTGCTAAATTCATTTGAATTCATTAATAAAGTGAAAAATGTAAAATTACTGGAATGTGAAATTTTTATATCATTTGATGTGGGGTCATTGTTTCCTAGAGTACCCACAATAGAAGTGAAGACGTTTGCAAAGAAGATTAAACTCTAACTAGCCTTTGTATAAAATAAAATATTTTCCAATTTAACAATGAATTTTTTTAAATAAACTGAAGGCACGGCAATGAGGAATCCATTATCTCTTTTTATTGCAGAGCTCTTTATGAGTAAATTTGAGACGGATTTAAAAAATACAAATGGATATTTCCTAGAGTTTGGTTTCGTTATGTGGATGATATTTTTGCAGTGTTTGACACAAATATATGCAAGGTTGAAGAATTTACTGAAAAACTAAATAGTCAATTTGATTCAATAAAATTTACCCACGAAATAGAAATTAACAATAAACTGCCTTTTCTAGATGTACTAGTTATTAAAAATAATGACTCGCTTAAATACGATGCCTACAGGAAGGAAACCGCCACTATTAATTACATTCCAAACAACTCGCATCATACGTTTGTACAAAAAAAGCTAGTTTAAATTTCTTGGTAAATAGATTGATAAGTTTACCATTAAATAAAAGTAGATTTAATATAGAATTAAAGTACATAAAAGACGTGGCGAGATATAATGGTTATTCGAATTGTTTAGTGAAAAAATTGGGTAACAAACACAGAACACCGAAAATGATAGCTGAATGCACGACATTCAAGAAAGATAAAATAGAGAACAAATTTGTGTGCCTACCTTATGAACCACGTATCACAAAGGGTTTGGAAAGTATTTTTAAGAAAGCAGATATACAGTTGACTTTTTCGAGGAAAAGTAATTTAAAAAATTTGTTGGGTAATACGAAAGACAAAGACAAAGCCACTGAAATGTCGGGTATTTATGAGATAGGTTGCAAATATTGTAATCTTAAATACGTGGGTCAGACCAAAAGAAACTAGCCACCAGATTTCTTGAACATCTTGCATATTAACGATATGGTATGTTAGACAAATCAATATAAATACTTGTTGTGTTGTAGAATTTTAGTTAGAATATTCATCCTCTGATGAAGTTAACGTTGTGGGCGAAACGGTCGTTGTATTTAGTAAAGATGTGCGGTAGTTATTAGTATGTCTCCAGATGTATTTGTCGGTGCTCATCACATGTTCCAGTATTCACATAGTGGATTTATAGATCAATAAAGAACGTGAGATTCCTTAAATAACGCGGTACTTTTCGTTTCAAGCCCATTATCCTTTAAATTAGATAAAAAGTCATAAATTTGTCAGGCAGAGGATTATGGTAGTTTGTCAACCTCGCCCGTTCAATAGAGACAAAATAGACAAACGATGCGCCTCCGACTACAATTTTACCTTCGGTTTCTTTCGTCTTCCTAAGAATTATATAAATACAGTTGTAGCAGTAATTTAGTTTAGAATTTTTTTATCCTCTGATGATGCTAACGTTGTTAGCGAAACGATCGTTAGGTCTTTGAAAAGATGTGTTGTAGTGATTTGGATTCGCCACGTGTAGTTATCTTGTAATATGGTTGTTGAAATTTTGAATACATATCGAAAAGTAATGCAAAATTATTTTCTTCCAAATTTAATCATGGTACGGATACCTTTCACTGTTGAGAAAAACTCTGAAGTTTCGTAGAGTGCAGTGATCAAACTTGCACATCTCTTTTTAAACATCTCCTTTCTTAGCTGTTTGAAAACCTGCAATTTTGTGAGTTGGCAATTCTAGTTTCATGCTAGTTTTCACCGGACAATTATGTCTTGCGGCTTAAGGTAGGGCTGGACAAGTAAGTACACTTGCTCATTACACATTCCAGTTTTCACATAGTAAGGCTGGACATTCTATTAGATCCCAACTTCTGAAAGCGAGGGGAATTTCGACGTTTTTTTTTAAATTAGTTTAAAAAGTGCAGTTGTAGAGAAATGGAAGGTAACGCTCCAGTATATTTTAACAAGCTGAATTTTTGACTTATATGCTAGCAGAGCGACATTATTGGAATATTTAATGTGGGCGACTGAATCGAAGTCGTTAGTACTTCTAATGAGAACTAATTATGTATTTATAATAACCTTACAATGATCTTCGAAAAATCCCATTAAATAAGAGAGGTAAACAAACGCTGAAATGTCCATTTTCATCAATTTTTAGACGTTCAGCTCCTCTTCGTTCGCTATTAGGGAACAATCCGGCATTTGGCACTTGACAACGTCATTAGAATTTACTGGTGCATACCCTTTTATAGTTGAAGTGAGCCTTACATTGCGCACTGAATCTACCACAACACTGTTTAACTCATAACCAATTTCCCTGAACAGGTGTGCTATGGCATGGTTGATAAAAATAACGTGTCTCATACGGTTCCATTATTTTTGCTTAATTTACCTTCTATGTATAGATAACTGTCAAAAGTGAGGGCATATGCATATAATTCTTGTATCGATATTCACATTTCATCGTCTTGCCCAAATTTTGAAAATGAAAATGACTGATTGGTGTGTAGTTGAATCATCTGCGGAATCATCTACAACCACCTTTTGCGCGACATCTAGAATATTCATTGCGGCTGAAGACCTAACGATTTTAGAAAACGACGATTACGTGCTGTTAGCTGCCTAGACGTTTTTACACTATGGATTTTTTTTTTGTATTGAATCCCTATTTTTATACTCTAGCACCGGTAAATAAATTTTGTGTGTTTATATATATATATATATATATATATATATATATATATATATATATATATATATATATATATATATATATATATATATATATATATATGTCCATAGTACACTTTGAGCACTTATACAGTTCATACACCTTATACACTTTGTATATATTCTGGATGTGTATATCACAAAATTTAATAACGATATCGCTCTACAGTATGTAAAATGAGGATTCTTTGACCAAATCAGTTCCTATAAATCATTGCGGGTGCACAATCACCATTTTCTGCATTTACTTACTGGATAAAATTTTACGTCGAAGATGGACGTTATGGAGACAAGTATAATTGGGAATTAATATTTTATGCTTTTCATTCCACATCAAATAGCAAATAATGTGAAAACACCACAGAAAATGTATTGACTTGGGAAATTAAATTTTAAAAAACATGTGTGAGTACCTGTTTTAATGCCGAGAAATCATGAAAACTATTAGGTACACGCTTTTTTATCGTTGTTGTATGTCAGTTGTATATAAGCAATCGGTCAAAATGATTTCAACCCCATGAATTTATTGTATTGGCATTAGTGAGAGCTACAATACATTAGAGAAATAGCATTCACGCTTTGTTCTTCATATTCATAACAAGCATTATAGAAATATCCCTAAGACAACGTTATTAGATTAAATAATAACTGGATTTTCATTAGTATTTTGCTTCCAATAGTTGAAAAATCGCCAAATGAGTGATCATATAAAGACGGTTGTATTAATAATTTTCTATCCTTTAAAGCAAGCGCGGACAGTACGGTTAAAAATGTGTCACAACTGAGAATTAAAGCCAAAGCAAAACAGACCACGTTTATAGTCTATATTCTCACTGAATTTTTTAAAATTTTATTGTGCTATTCTGAACACCTAATTCATCATAACAGAGTTCTAGAAAACTTCGTAATAGATTTACCGACAATAGTAATAAATTCCTGTTTTTCCTGTTTTCATCTATCCCATTGACAGATGGCGCTGTTAGACGTCTTTAATTGGTTAGTTACTTAGTTGCCCGGTAGGATGTACGATTACAACATGACTTACGATTAGAACAAATAGTATTAACGTAAACGAATTTTAATATTCTTTGATGAGAATACAGCCGCCTGCACTGTTACGTGTTTTTGTTTGAGTTATATATTATGCACCTATAAACAGCAGATTGGCTGAGTTCAACAGGCGCCAACAGTTGAATAGTTGTGTCAACAAAATGCGTTCTCCAGTCCCGCTGTGCTTCTTTTGGAATTCAACTGTTGCCAATTTCTTAAAGCGCGGAGTGAAGCATCTATCAAGTCACTGTAGTCAGCAGATAAGCGCTTAAACTCAGCTGCGGGCGCCTAGTGAACTCGGCCATTGTTAACAAACATGTTGCAATGGGAACCTGTACACAGTGAAATCAACCTATAATTATAGTTTAGTTCACTGCCTGTATATGACCAACCACTTTTTAAGTGACTTTGGACATATCACACAAAAATGTCTATTTTTTACTAGAAGTTATTTCTCCTGTTATTAGCGAATTTTTGTTAAGAGAATCAGGAATTGATGAAACGCTGGACTTATTTAGGGTAGGCATAGGTACCTATGTTATAAAATCTTTTTATGCAAAGGTGGCTAGTGGCAGTATCTTGGACACTACAATAGGAGGCGTAAAATTTTCTCTTGAGTCATAAAACATACTATTATGGACCTCAAAATAAAATAACAATCGAGGGAACGCGAATCGTATTTGCTCGGTTGCCGATTTTACGAATAATGTACATGTTTGGTTTGTTTTGAATAGCAATTAACAAGCCTATTACCCAACTTGTCCTAACCTATTATGTTTATGGCTACATTGAATTATAACTTTGAACTGGAAGGAAACCCGGGTGAACTGCAGTCTAGGCAATTTTCTAACAGAAAGATGTGTGGCATAAGAATTTTTGCTATATTTTAATTGTACTCATTTATTTTTCATTACGGCTTAATTTTTACAGAAATCATTTCGTATTTACCAATGCTTAATATCATTTTCTTGCCATAACTAAATATAAAAATAGATCTTTGAAACAAATTAAGTTTACTTGGAGAACCCAGATCACCACAACATATCTATTTAAAGACCTGACGATCCTTTCACTAACAAAGTTAGAGTCATCAGAGAATGAAAAATTCTAGCAGTGAGAATTTTACATCCTCTGATGACGCTAACTTTGTTAGTGAAGTGAGCTTCAGATCTTTAAAAAGAGGTGTTGTGGTGATTTGGGTTCTCCAAGTGTACTTATCAGTGCTCATCACAGGTTCTAATCTTCACTTAGTGAAACAAATTACTTGCAAAATCAGTAGTAATTGAAACAGGGTTCCCACTCGTCTGGAAAACCGGGAAAAGTCAGGGAATTTGTAGAAGAAAAATTCTTTTAGGGAAATCAGGGAAAATTGTGAAAATATTGACTAAGAGTCGGGGAATTTTTGTCCCTGTTAGGGAAAAATTATTTATTGCCTTTTTATGATAAATAATTGAAACAATATGTTTGCTTTTTGTGAAATTCTGAACCATTTACTTAATGATTTATTTTTCCACAAAACCACAATATTTGTTTTTCTTTAGTTGTGCGTTCAATGGTCGCTTTGTATTTGAAATGGGGAAGTGTTTTCCGCCATGACGCGAGGACCTACTGTATTTTGTAGTAGTGTAGCGTTGCACTTGTTGGGGGTAAATTGTAAAAGATCAAAGTCGGGGAAATATATTTTGGCATCTCAGGAAAATTAGGGAAAAGTCAGGGAAATTGATGTGCTGTTTTTAGTGGGAACCCTGTGAAAGGTCGCAGTAGCCTACTATAAGGTTTACGAATGTTAAAAAATAAAAGAGTGAATCTTTTTTGATGTTCTTAAAATGAGTATTATTTGACCAAATCAGTTCCTATAATCATTGTATAGATGAAAAATCACAATTTTCTGCATTTACTTACTGGATAAAATGTTATGTCGTAGAGGGAGGGTACGGAGACATGTATAAATTGTGAATTAATACTTTATGCTTTTCATTCCAAAGCAAATAGCAAATAATGTGAAAACACATCAGAAAATGTATTGACTTACAACCGTCTGCGTCGATATGTGTTTTTGTTTGAATTATATATTATTATACACCAATAAACGGAAGATTGGCTG